>PPMS03000012.1:0-454098 GCA_003706955.3 Sungouiella blattae | reverse complement strand
TCTCTTCTTTTTTTTATTATTATTTTTTTTTTTTTTTTTTGTTTTTTTTTCCGGCGGGTGGGGAGGTTGCTGAGGTTTTTTTTTTTTTTTTTTTTTTATTTTAATTCTGGTTTTTCATTACCAGTTTTTTAATTCTGCGTTATTATACCATGTTCCTCTTTGCTTGTTTCAACGGCAAGAGTGTAAGGTTTCCTGGTGCTATTGGTCTCCTGTAATTGTGGGCGCACTCTCAGCTGCACCTATTGAGGAATGGTTTGAGTCTGCCAAATTGGCCAAATTTTCACCAGAAAACGCAGATGCGACTCTCACACGGAGCTGCGACGTTACTGAATTTTCTTCAATTCTTTATATTCTTTATATTGCTTTGTTCTTCTTTCTTCTTCCTCTTTGGGTGCTCTTGTCTATTTCCCCGGGGTACCTACACCTTGTAGTGCATGCAGTCCTCCATCTCATCGGCCCCATCAAGTCTTCTTTCCCATGAGCCACAGATTCAAGCCACAATACGACGACCTGGAGTCTGAAGACGACTACCTCGGCAATGTCTTGCAGAAAAATAACGACAGTGATGACGATTTCTCGTCGTTGTCGTTTGGAGCGTTGAACTCAGCACAACAGAAACTACGTCAGCAGGATAACGAACTGGCGCAGAAAAAGCACAGCAAACACACGAAAACCGAGCATGAGAGTGACAGCGATTCAGATAGCGATGGCGGATTCTTCGAGAAGGAGAAACGCTCGAAGAAGAAGGATCAGAAACTGAAGAACAAGCATGCCCCTACCGAGTCGAGCTCGAAACGGCCAGTGTCGAAGATCAGAGAAATCCCGGGCCTCAAAACGCAAAAGGAGAGCACATTATACAACGACATCCGCTTTGATGCCGCATACGGAAAGGCGGACTGGAACAAAATCCGCAAAGATTACGCATTTCTAGATGAGTACAGAGAGAAGGAACTCAGTGAGATGCGCAGCATGTTGAAGGACAAGAAAACGCGGCTGAAGATGACCCAGCGCGACGTCGAAGAAACTGAGTTGCAAATCCAGTCGCTCAAGCTGAGGCTCGACACGTTGAAGAACAGAGACTTGTCGAATCGGATTGTTGGCGAGCACAAGAGACAACAGAACGAAAAACTCCGCAAAGGAGAGCAGGTGAACCCGTACTACTTGAAGAAGTCGGAGCAGCGGAAGATGATCCAGAAGGCGAAGTTTGGTACGATGAAGGCGTCGCAGAGAGAGAAGGTCATGGAGAGAAAGAGAAAGAGAAGACTCGGCAAAGAGTTCCGGGAGTTGGAGTTTCGGGGTGCTCAACGGTGAGTTTCTCGAGCATGGTGGCAAATTCGTCAGTTTCTCGAGAATGTTGGAAAATTCGCCACTTTACTGCAGTCTGTTGCATTTACACACAATACATGTGACTCCGTGTCGAAGAAGAGCTTGAATGTAGGTTGTGTCAGTAGACTTTGAGATTAGGTTTGTAGATAGTGTAATTGACACCACTCATGACCACAATGCGATCCTCGCATGCCGGGAAGTCACCGTGAATTCTCTAGCTGGCCCAAGGCGCCTACACTCGTGACTGTATTATGATTATTCGAACAATAGTGGGGCCGATCGTGGACCGTTCCCCAAAGTATATACAGAGTCTACTTCTCGGCAACACCCACCTTGGCCGCTGGCGCGGCGTTCTCGTGGGTTACCCAGTCTTCCCACGAGCCCACGTAGTTCCCGCGCTTGGTGTATCCGAACGAGTTTGCCAACTCCTCGGCGGCGGTAGAACGCACGCCTCCTAGGCAGTAGAACACCAACTCCTTGTCCTTGGCGGGCTTCGAAAAGCCAAAGCTCTCCTCAAAGTCCTCCTCAGGCAAGTCAAAGGCACCTGGAGAAGACTTGAACGGCACGTTGAGCGCGCCAGGAATGTGCCCCTCCTCGAACTCAACCGGCTCGCGCACATCCACCAAAACAGTGTTGGGGAACTTCTCGGGCTGGCTCGAAAGCTTCTTGATGTCTTCGTAGTTGTACAATTTGGCGTCGCATTGGGTCAAAACACTGTAAAGTCTCGTGGCACCCACTTGTTTGTGGATGTTCAATGCAAGAGGGCGAGTGGCCACTTGGGGCAATCTCGTGAGGAATCTGGCTGGTGTGCGGGACACAGAGACGAGTGGACGGACAAGCGCCGCACGCGACATCAATGATCTTCTAGCAAACATGGTCAATGCTGGAAGTGGTGGTGATTGAGGGGAGAATTACCAGGGGAGATTAGTTGGAGCGGAGGATTTTTTTTATCTATTGGTTTTACGGACCATTGCGAATCTGGCGTGCGTGCAGGACATATCACCGGGGCTGCCAGATAGTGACGACATTCGAGGTCAGAGGTTCCAAAACTGTACACGGTGATTTCCTGTCAAATATATATATTTGTTTGCAAATGATTTAAGTAGTGTTGAAGCTGATTATGTAGAAGTAAAGCAGTATCGTAACATCATAAAGTGTTGAACTTGATGTTTCTCGGTTTAAATTAGAACAAACCGTCAATCTCACCGTTCTCGTTAACCTCCACGTTCATGAACCCACAGTGGGTAGGCAAGCCCGGGATGGTCTGGATCTCTGCAGCCAAAGCGTACAAGTAGCCGGCTCCAATCGACGCTCTCACGTCTCTGATTGGGAAGGTGAATCCGGTTGGAACACCCTTCAAGTTGGCATCGTGAGACAACGAGTACTGGGTCTTGGCAATACAGATGGGCAAGTTTCCGAATCCTTGCTTGGTGTAGAGCTCGATCTTCTTCTGGGCCTCGGGCAAGAACTCCACGTCGCCAGCTCCGTACATCTCCTTGGCAATGGTGGAGATCTTCTCCTCCACAGAAGGAGCAGTGTCGTACAAGAACTGGAAGTCGTTGTCGATCGAGTTGGCGGCGCTGATGACACCCTGGGCCAAGTCAATGGCACCCTTACCACCTTCTTCCCAGTGGTTGGACACAATGGCGTCGGTGGCACCGGCCTTCAATGCCTCCTCACGAATCACCTCGTGCTCCTTGTCGGAGTCCGAGGACATCTTGTTGATGGCGACAACAACAGGCAAACCGTAGCGCTTGGCGTTGGCAATGTGCTTGCCCAAGTTCGAGCAGCCGGCTCTCAACAAGTCGACGTTCTCCTGGGTGTACTCAGCAGCCAATGGCGCACCGGCCTTGACGTCTGGACCTCCACCGTGAACCTTCAAAGCACGCACGGTGGCGACAATGACAATCACGTCTGGGGCCAATCCGGAGGCTCTGCACTTGATGTTCATGAATCTCTCACCACCCATGGTGAAGTCGAAACCGGCCTCGGTGACAACGTAACCTTCCTGCTCCTTTCTCTCCTCCTCGGTCAAGTCAGGAGAAGTACCGGCCAACTTCAATGCCATCTTGTCTGCCAACACAGAAGAGGCACCGATGGAGATGTTGGCGAAAGGACCAGCGTGCACGAACACAGGAGTTCCCTCCAAGGTCTGCATGATGTTTGGCTTGATGGCGTCCTTCAACAACGCAGTCAAGGCACCGGCACATCCAATGTCCTCACAGGTCACTGGCTCGCCAGATCTCGAAGCGGCAACCACCATCTTACCCAATCTCTCTCTCATGTCCTCCAACGAGGTTGACAACGCCAAGATAGCCATACACTCGGAGGCAACCGAGATGTCAAACCCGGTCTTTCTGGTCATACCCTTCTCGGTTGGAGCCTCACCAATGGTGATGCCTCTCAAGAATCTGTCGTTACAGTCGACAACTCTTCTCCAGGTGATGGTGTCAGGGTCAATGTCCAATCTGACAAACTTGGACACCTCCTCTGGGGTCAAATCGTCTGGGTTGCTCTTGTTGATGTTCAACTTCTCCAATCTCTTCAAGAAAGAGCGTGGGAACTTTCTCACACCCTTCTTGGCAGGAACCAATCTCTTATACAAAGCAGCATCCTTCTGGGTGTTCTCGTGGAAGATTCTGGTGTCGATGGCAGCAGCCAACAAGTTGTTGGCCATGGAGATGGCGTGAATGTCGCCAGTGACGTGCATGTTGAACTCGTCCATTGGAATCACCTGAGAGTATCCACCACCGGCAGCACCTCCCTTGATACCGAAGGTTGGACCCATCGAAGGCTGTCTAACGTTGGCAAACACGTTCTTGCCCAAGTGAGCACCGAGAGCCTGGGCCAAACCGACGGTAGTGGTCGACTTACCCTCTCCCAATGGGGTTGGGGTGATACCAGTGACCAACACGTACTTACCGTTGACCTTGTTCTGCAAACGCTTCAAGATGTCCAAAGACACCTTGGCCTTGTAGAATCCGAAGGGCTCCAATTCGGAGTCCAAGATGCCGGCCTCCTCAGCGACCTGGTTGATTCTCTTTGGCTCTTGAGCTCTCGAGATCTCAAAGTCAGAAGGAACAGGCTTCTGCAAGTTCAACTTGAGAGGGTTGGTGAACTTGGGGGTCTGGCTGTTCTTCTCGTAGTGTGCCTTGGCAGCAATGATCACGTTGTCCAAGAGGTTGGCCACGGTCATTGGACCAACTCCACCTGGAACTGGAGTGAGCAAAGACGCCACTGGCAACGCAGACTCAAAGTCGACATCGCCGACCATTCTGGAGCCCGACTTCTTGGAGGCGTCGTCGATGAAGTTGGCGCCCACGTCAATGACCACGGCGCCCTTCTTCAACCACTCACCCTTGACGAAGTTAGCCTTGCCGATGGCCACAACGACAATGTCAGCGTTGGACAAGAACAACTCAATTTGGGCCTGTGGAGTTCTAGAGTGCAACACGGTGACGGTGGCGTGCGCACGAGTCAACAAGTTGGCAATTGGACGGCCCACAATGTCGGATCTGCCCAAAACCACGGCGGTCTTGCCCTCAACGGTCACGTTGGACTGCTCGAGGAGCTGCATGATGCCCTTGGGCGTGCAAGGCAAGAATTGTGGGTTCCCGCCCTTCTTGGCCAACTCACCAACACTGTGAGGGCCAAATCCGTCGACATCCTTGGAAGCAATCACGGCCGAGGTGACCTTTGTCTCGTCCAAGTGACCTGGAATGGGCAACTGGATCAAGATGCCGTCCACGGCGATGTCCTGGTTCAACTTGGAGATCTCCGACAACAACTCGAACTCGGTGATCGTCTCGGGCAACTTGATCAAGTGGCAGTCGATGGCAGCCTCCTCGGCGGCTTTCAACTTCATTTTCACGTACGTGGAAGAGTCTGGACGGTCTCCCACCTGGATGATGGTCAAGTTGGGCTTGAAGTCCTTGTGCTTGGCCTGGATCTGGTCGATCTCGGCGTGGATCTTAGTCCTCAACTGCAAGGCGAGTGCCTTACCGTCAATCAATTGGGCGCTCATGAGTAAGGTGGGTACGAATGTAAAGTGCGAACGCGAAGATTTATATATATGGCGGATGCGGGCCGGTGACTCGGGTCGCGGAGTCACATTTGGCCTTTGGCATGCAGAGTGTAATGCCGTTTGGCGAAGGAGAGGGAAATTAACACCTTATTGCAGGTACTCATTTGGGTGTTCTGGTTTGTTTTCAGATGTTTTTTGATTGATTTTTTTCGGTGGGTCCGCCTTACGATGGCCCTCGCTTGTGTCGATGGACCGCCTACCCTGGCAGTCAGCGCGGAAATGATAAATTTTTTCAGGCACCATGCACGTTTTCCATATCGGTGTTGATCTGAAAAAGCGGCACGAAAAAAAAAAAAAAAAAAACAGAAACACAACAACTTATCGACTTGGAGAGGTTTCAAATGCTCGCTTAGCCACAGATACCAACAAAGTGGCACGGTTTAGATTCCAGCACATTCTTCCTAGTAGCGTTTTCTCCCCTCTGGTTTTATTAGTCACTCTATTTTGCACCCAATCAGTCCAGCTCGAGCACCTGCGCCAACTTTTCAAAATCGTCAAGCGATTTGAGCGGATGGTTTTCCACCCCGAACCGCCCGTTGATGCTATCCACCGCATTTCCTGGTCCCAAGTTCACCACCCGGGTCACCCCTGCCTCTACCAAGTACTCCATCGAGTTCTTCCACAACACGGGCCGTGAATTCGACCTGAGCGTGTTCTGGAAAATACCCAGAGTGGCTGGTTTCCCAGTCAAGTTACAGATGATTGGCTTTGCCAGGTTTTTGGACTCACTGACCAACGCAGCAAGATCGTTCTCCATGGGCTGGAGCACCAGGTTGTGGAACGGGATAGTCACGGGCAAGTTGGCCACTTTCAAGATGGTTTTCTTGGGCGAGTTCATGGAATCTATAGCACGCTGCAACTGGTCAGGCTCTCCTGAAATCAGCACTTGTGTGCTGTTGTTGACGCACGCTAAAACCCCGTGGTTCTCTGCGATTGACACCACTTCTTCAAATGCAGCAGGCTTGAACACCAACACCGCCATCGCGTACTTTTTCGACCCAACAAGCGCTTCCATAAGACGACCACGTTCACGAACCACCTTGACTGCTTCAGGCAACGAGATCACCCCGCCCAATGCCAACGCAGTGTACTCTCCCAAAGAGTGGCCCAAGAGAAAAGAGGCTCTCGAGTTTTCGACCAAATCCACGCCGTGGAGCTGCCTGAAAAGATCGTAGAGGATGTATGTAGACGCGAAGATGGCCGGCTGGGCGTTGGACGTCGATTGGCTCCAATTGTCGGCGGCGGCTGGCGGCAGCTCTAAAAGATGCTGACAAAACTTCTCGCCGAGTGCCTCATCCACACAGTCCATTGTTTTTTCGAATAAACGCTTGCTTGGTAGCAAGGAGTGGAGGCATCCTCGGGGGATGATTCCCTGGCCCGGACACGTGATGGCGAATGAGCTTGCCCGGCGTACAAATTGGAGCATGAGTAGGTTCCCCAGATTTTGGGCCATCGCTCGCGTCTATGTGGAGGACATCGACTCAAAGAGAGGTAAAGCGTGGAAATGGTGGAAACGGTCGGAAATTTCCAGAGAGATTGAAGCAGGTGCAGTGGTTTGGGATATGGTTAGCGATTAGTTGACTGTTTGCTTTGTTTCAACGAAATTCTGGTGAATTGGAGACTGGACGCTCACTTGCAATTACTGGGGCCGACGGTGGGATTGAACCGGTGGCTGCACGGTGTAACAGACAAAAAAATTGCCACCGAAACACTTCCGGAATCCCGAATTTACTTGGTCGCTTCTTTGGGTGTCGCTGTTGCGTTGCTGAAGCGTGTTGACCCACCACTTTCTCTTTGGGTGAAGGCATCAGAAATGCCAGCCAGAGATCGTTCTCTGAGAGTCGCCCACTCTAATTCTACTTGAGAAGCCAATCACAAAGCACCAAAACCCAGAATAACGTCTCTGACAAACCTCGTCCTCAGGTCTTCGGTGGGTTCTCTCTGTAGGCTGAAATTCCAGCTCGGCCTAGAAGTGGCGCGCAGTGGAAGGAACAACAACAAACAAAAGTCAGCGAGCGAAGAAACGCACTAATGCCAGTAAACACGACTCCACCGTGGAAATTTCACAACAGCGCCGTTTCCACCAGTAAACAAACCCGATTTCGGGCGCTTTGGAATCCTCTTTCAGTACTAATTCCATTTTGGCGCTCCGTTTGTGGCCCTCCCCAGTCGCACAATGCAGAGCACCACTGGGCCCAGTGCGGCACACCAGCGGGCGTAATTCGCGCCAATTCGCACCCGCCCCTGGCGCCAATGGGGCCAAAAATTGGGGCCTCCGCCTTTTCCTTGCGCCGCAACACCCACCTTTTTTTGTTGTCTCACACACCACCAGCGAAGATCTGAGTTTGGACCCACAACAACTCATCACAGGCCAGACCAACACCCGCGTCCCAATTGAGTGGAACTAATAATCTCCCATCCAAACAAATTCCCACCTCCCTTTTTGTACCCGCCATGTCGCTCCAGCAGGCCAAGAACGCTTTGGTGTCGTCGCTCTTTGAGCTTTCCAACGCTGCCACGGAAGCAGCCACCGCCACGGTGACTTTCTACAAAACCGCCGGACTCGATGGCGCCGATGCCGCGGGCGCCTCGTTGGCTGCATTGAGTGACTCCATTTCGGGCGCTGTTCTGCAAGTTCTAGACGCCGTGCCCGAGGCCAACAACACCGAGCCAAAGAAGAAGGCCACCAAGGCGAAAAAACCTGTGAAAGCCGCCGACGCTGCTGCCGAGACAGATGCTAAGGCCGAGGAGTCCGTGACTGAGCCAGTTGATGCCGCCAAAGTCGAAAAACCCGAGAAACCCAAACGGAAGCGTGCTGAGAAGGACCCCAACGCGCCTAAAAAGCCATTGACGTCGTACTTGCGCTTCAATCTCAGTGTGCGCGAGCAGATGAGAAAGGAGCGCTTTGAGAACGGCCAGCCTACGTACCCGGCCACCGAACTCAACCAGATCATTGCCGACAGATGGGCCAACTTGGGCGAAGCGGGCAAAGCCGAGTTGCAAAAAGCGTACGAGAGCGAGTTCGAGGTTTACAAGAAAAACTTAGAGCAGTACAACAAGGAAAAGAGCGAGGCTGCGAAGGACGAGAAGCCCGCCGCAGAAGTCGCCAAGCCTGAGGCCAAGACGGAAGTCAAGGAGAAGAAGAAGGTCGAGAAGAAGACCGAGAAGAAGACCGACGCCGCCAAAAAGCCAGAAACGAAAAAAGCCGATGTTGCTGCTGCGGACTCGGCACCAAAGACCGACGCTGCCTCTCCAGTGAAGAAGAAGAAATTGGTTACTAAGAAAGCCAACGGCGAGTCCACCGTGGCAAGTGCCATTGCTGCAGCTGCTGAGGAGGTCGCCAAGGCCGACAAGCCCGAAGAGTCGCCTAAGAAGTCCAAAAAGAGAAAGGACAAGGACGGCGAGGACAAGAAGTCCAAGAAGAAAAAGAGCGAGTAAGCCTGTCAGCGTGCCGGTCTTCAAGCTAATTCACATTCAATTCTGCCTTGTTTTGCTCCACTACTTTCGCCTGTCCATACTGGAATGTACTTTACTACTCAATGGTTGTTTGCTAGCTACAACTGGTACAACTTGTAATCCGTCTTGTATTCTCTCTAGAATCCCTTCTTCTTTTGCTTGGTGATGTGCGCACGCAAAACCTTTTGTCTGTCTCTGAGCGACATCTTCTGCTTGCCCTGGACCGCCTTCTTGTGGATCATCATGACAAAGTTCTTCTTTCTGGCCTTCTCCTTGTTTGTTGTCGAATGAGGAGCATCTCTCTTTCCCTTTCTCGACCCGAACTTCTCTCTGTCCTCTCTTCCTTCCTTGGCCTGGGCAATTCTCTCCTCACGCAACTGCTTGTACTTGACCTTACCGACAAGCGACGTCGAGTCGACTTCCTCCTCGTTGTGCTGGACTCCAAGCGCCTTCTCCACTCCGGCCTGAGTTCTCAACTCTTGCAATTTGGCAAAATCCGCTGGAGTCAAGATTCTGCTCGACAACACCTCGTTCATGGCCTGTTCTGCTGATTTCTCGGGAGTTTCTGTCTTGGCTTTCTTCTTTGGTGGGGCCTCATCATCCGAAAGCTCGAGATCGGAGTCTTCGTCCGCCTCTTCCTTCTTGTCTTCCTTCTCGTCTTCCTTCTCGTCCTCAGAGTCGGAAGAGATGTTGTACTCCTTGTCAGACTCGACGTTCACCCAGTCGCCCTCGATGTCACTTGTCTCGGACTCCAGGTCCACCTCCCAGTTGGCATCGTCTTCCTCATCGTCCTGCAAACCTTGCTCTTTTCTCCACTTGGTCAAAAGCTCAAGACCGGGAATCGAAGTGACAGTAGAGCTCTCCACACCGAACACTGGGGTGCCTTTCTTTTCGCCGTGCTGTAACTCAATCGACGCAGTCTTGCCTCTGTCTTTCCTTTGCAACATTTCTGGAGCAACCTCTCTATAGAGCGAGATCAAAGATCTGGCCGCCATCATCACGGGCTTCGATTTCGAGCCCTTATACTCGGTCAAATCATGCAATAAAGGAGGCTCGATCGCCAAAGGAGCTCTGGCCAAAATCTCTCGGATCGTGTTGATACCGGCAGCAGCCACCTCAGCAGCCACTCCGTCACTGACGAAATCGTCGGCGATTTTGCGCACAACCATGGAAATGGACTCTGGAGGCACCAAGTCGTGGGATGCCTGAGCAGCTGCAGCCATGATTTGGGTGACGTTTCTCTGCTTGGGGGTCAAGTACTTGAGGAAGAACGAGTAGATTCCCAACACCGTCAACTTGTGCGTTCCGATCAACCGCGAGATGAGGTTCATGAACAAGATCTTCTGGTCCAAGTCGTACCTGTTGACGTTCTTCCCGCTCAAGTGGCCATCGAAGAGCTGGTCGGCGAAACCCTGGGGGTCTCTGAGCAAGTGAATGGCCGAGAAGTTCAAGTACGTGGCGGAGATCTTGGCGTTCTTCTTTTTCATGGACTTGATCGCCTGCTCGACCTTCTTGCCTCTCTTCGAGGTTTTCTTGTTGATCTGCATCTTGTGCTTCAAGGCGCCCATGTCAAACGACTCCTCGTCCGACGAATTCTCCTCGAAGTTCTCCTGTCTCTCCTTGTCGGCACCCAAGAAAAACTTGGCGCCAGCCACTGCCACTTTCACGTCCGGGTGCACCGCAGCCTGAGTCATGATCTCCACGGTTCTCGAATCGTCCCAGATACCTCTTCTCCAGAGCTCTCTGGTCAATTTGGTGGCCCACAACCCTTGGTTGTCCCTCTGTTCCAACAAGTTGAACAACAACGCCTGGGTGGACCGGTTGATTTTCTGGTTTTTCGCGCCGGTGTTGACGGACTTCAAAAGCGAGATCAAGGTGCTGTAGATTTGGTGTCTAACTGCTTTGGCGTTCATCGATGACGTGGAGCTGTTCTGGGCCGAGCTGCTGTACGATTGTAGAAGCGGGAAAAGCGTCAGGATGAGCGACTCCGCACTTATAATGTCCTTGTTTCTCAACATCGTCAAGCACTGGATGATTTTCTCTCTCAAGTCGGCTGAAAGGTCTCTGTGGTTATTGAGCAAGATGTTCTTCAATTCCTGAGGAAAGTTTGCCGTCTCCTTTGGGTAGCAGCCGCACACAGCACTGACAAACCCGATCAAATCGGCAAAATCGCTACCTTGGTCTGCCGCTGGGTTAAGCATGAAGATATCTCTTAGCGACTCATAATGAGAATATTGCTGGACAAACTCCTCATGGTACGACTCTGGATCACGACGAACCACGTTCTGCAACAAAATGATGTTGGTGGGCAAGATTGCTGCTCTTCTTTTCTTTCCCATTTTTGTGGTGGTGTAGTAGAGTGCGTTGAAGTGTAGCTCATCGCCATCTCAGAAAAAGTGGGTGCGCGGAGTGCACACACACACCGATACAGATAGGCAGCACATAATAAGTTATAAATACAGTAAATTTCCCTAGTTTCCCCTCTAAGAATTGAACAATTCCGTGATGCTCCCGTAGTTGATTTTCCTTGAAAACGCTTTCTTCTGGAAAATCTGCTTGGCGCTGTCCGCTGGTGTCATCACTCTTCCGTCCTCGCCAATCTGTTTCATGGCATCAGCAACTGCAGGATCGCTGATGACAGAGTCCACGTTCTGCTCCTTGGTTCTCCGGCGCTTTTTGGGTTGGCCCGAGGTGTTGCCGGTCAACTCATCGGCCTCCATCTTCAATCTCTTTTTCTCCTGAGCAATCAAGAAGTCGTAGTTGATGGCGATCCAGATCCGCTCCTTCTCTTCTCTTTGCTCCTCCAGAAGCAAAATATCTCTCACTTCATCGTCCTCGTCGTGAACGTTTGGAAGAACATCGTCACTAACTTTGGTAAGAAGCGCTGCAGTTGTAGGATTTCCCGCAACCAAGTTCCGAGGCCTGTTTTTGTCAATCTGTTCAAGATACTCTGACAGCGTGTAGTACGCATCGTCTGCAGTTTTCCCGCTTGGGATGACTGTCACCAGAGAAAGCGACGTATTGTTTGACTTGATCACGCGGTCCAAGATCGTTTCAAGTTCAGATTCACTGAAGCTGCCACCATCCAATACGGCCTTCAACAATGAGTCCTCACGCACTTGCTTTGACTTCTCAGCAGACTTCAATTTCTCTGCTTTCAACTTGCGTGACTTTGCTGTCTGACGCGACGCAGCAGAATGCCTGCTGAGACTGTCCAATCTCAGACCGGCACTGGCCAGATTTCCCAAAGAGGACAATCGAGACAGAGTGCGTTTAGACATTCGTGTGGCCTGGCGAATTTTGCTTGACCGTTCTTGGTAGTCTTCATCATGAGGATCATCCGGAAGCTCTTCGTAGCCATATTCATCACCGGAAGATTCCGAGTCCACGAACATCTGCTCTTCTCCCTCATCACCTGCCTGCTCTTGTTCTTCACCATTATCCGATGAAGGCTGTGCAGCTGTGGATTCCTTTTCATTCCCATTTTGCTGCGTGGCTTCGGCTTGCTCTGATGTTTGTTCTACTTCAGCGTCTTCTGTCTCTTCATCAGCAGCTTCCTCTGTCCCTTTTTCAACAACTTCTTCTCCTTCAGTGTCCCTAGCTTGCTCTGTTTTATCAGATTGAGGTGGTTTTTCGCTTGCCGAAGCGGAATCTGACGGTAGATCTTCTTGTTGCTCCTCATTCAGCTTTGAACTCTCCTCTATACCATCTTCTGGTTCCTCGTCATCTTGTGGTTCTTCATCTTCTTCATTGGGCTGATCCTCGGTTTGTCCTTGGGTTTCATTGGTCTCATCCGATGGTGCAGTAGAGCCCTCGTTGTTCTCAGGCAGCGGTGTGAGTTCAATACCAATTGCTTTGGCAAGCTGGTTGCTCAGAGCAAGCTCCTTAAGTCTTTGAAGAGATTCAACTCTTCTCTTCAAATTCTTCTGAGTTTCCTTCTCGTAGGCCCTGTTCTTCTTGAACGACGGAGGAATCGAGGTCCGGGAATTCTCCGAGTCCCGGAACTCTGAGAGTTTGAGCTCGCCCGAAGGTGTTGCCTTGAACTCGTTAAGTCGTTTTTGGATAGTCTCTTCACCCACGCGTGCAACGGCCACGATCTCGGCGTGACTTCTGTTGATCTTGTTCATTCTGGCCGCCAACAAAACACACGCGCCTGCGATACCCGCCGGTCTTCTTCCTTCGTAAATCCAGTCCAGCGACATTCTGTGCGCTAGCTTAGTGGCGTCTTTACACACCTTCGCTGTTTTGTCGCCAAACAGTAGTCTATCGGCGAAATGCTGGATGAAGAGAGAGGGGTCGGCAATCGGAAGCTTCTGGATCTGGAGCGCCCGCACGAGCTTCAAGTAGGTGGACCCTAGCGAGAACACGGAGATCTGGAGCCTCGAGCTGAAATCGATTAACAAATGGTGGGTTTTCTCGTGGCGGCACGCCACATACAAACACGCTGCTATCACGTTCTGCGAGCGTCTACCCTGAACGAAATTCTGCACCAACGCAAGCTTGAACCACCCGCTGGCGGAATCCACGATATAGTCTGGGATCCGCATGACACTGGCGATCTTCTTGATCTTCTTCTTTGCGTTCAACAACGTCTGCTCTCGCGACTCCATGGCGTTTCTCATGTTGAAATTTGCTCTGGCCTGGTCGGCGCCAACCATGGCACCTTGGACCATGGCGGCACCGCTGGCCGACTCGCCAAACTGCACTTCCGACACGATTGGGTTTTCCTCCTGGACGGAACCACAGTTCATACAAGAAACATCGCCCGAGGACGCCGAAAGGTCTCTGGTGAACTTGTCGCTGCCACAGACTTTGCATACTCGGTTTCTTAGTACGGTTGCCATGGTGTGTGTGGGTATTTGTGTGGGGAGTAGGAGATGTTGCGTGTAAAATTGTAGCTTGTAAACAGAGTGCGTACAGGGATGAGGTAGGGCAGCGATTGGGAAGTGGGATGAGCGATGCGACGAGAGGTTCTGATGAGGTAGAAATCAATAATTATTTTGTTTTGGATTATAAGAGTTACAATCTTTTTTTTTCTTCAAGTATATTTTTGGCACGTAATTTATGGAGACACGGATGCGTTCTACAGTGAGAAGCAGTTGTATAGTGAGAAGCAGTTCTATAGTGAGAAGTCGCAGTTCTATAGTGAGAAGTCGCACAGCAGCAGAGTAGGTGATAGACTAGGTGGCCGCTGAGTGAAACTCTTAAAAATTCGGGAATGATTCTTGTATTCTTCAATTCTTTTACGAGATTTTTTTTTTTCATCTTTTTTCTCCAGTGCTCTCTCATCTTTCCCAAGATTCTGAAGTGCCTTCTCGGCACGAAAGATTGCGAAATCTCCACAGAAAAATACATACCTGCAAGATCACCATTCTCCAACCTTATTCTTAACCCATACTTCTTTGCAGCCGCTTTTTTCCATCCAATTATTCAACCACACCTGGCCCCTCCTCATAATAACCCCCACATGGCTTCCAGACTAGATTCACGCCCCATTTCCACCGCGCTGTCGTTAGATAGCGAAGACATTGGGGTGGTTGAATACGCCCCTGAACCATCAGACCCATTGGAGGAGGAGCCCGCTCCAAAACCGCAAACATACTTCCCCTGGGCGCACATCATCGAAATCACCCTGAGCGAGCCGAGGGACGTTCTCCAGAGCGAACGGACGTTCTTGACGTTTATCCGCTTCTCGGTGTCGATCTACTTCACCGCCATTGGCATGATTTTGGGGTTTCGCCTCCAGTCGGTCGAGTCGCCCATCGGCAGAAAGAACCCGAACTTCAACGAGAACGCATTCAACCACGCCATCTCGTACCTCTTGATCTTCTTGTCGTTTGCCATCTTGCTCATATGCTCGATGAACTACTTCAAGACGGTGCGGAGGTACTCCCAAAAGAGAATCCACACCTACGCCGCGTCCAACACCGCCATGGTGGTTTGCGTCACTGCCATTGTGGTCACGCTCATTGCCATCAACGTGTCGATGATCGTGGAGCGCTACACGCAAGAAAGTTGACTTGGGGTAGTCACCACCTTTATGTAATGATATGCTAGCTAATGAATGATGAACACGACGTACGCCTTGACTTACGCCTTGACTTACGCCTTGACTTACGCCTTGACTTACGCCTTGCTTTTCTTCTTGGACCGGTCTCTCTCCTCCCGCTTGCGCTTGTTGATCTGCCTCTTTTCTCCGAAGTTCTCCTTATCCATGTCCATGAGCGCCTCACGCTTCGCCGTGGTCATCTTCGTGAGCGAAGACTCGATCACCTTGTCGTCATCGGCCTCCTCCAACAACTCCATCTTCTTGTTGGCCCTTTCCTCGATCGCCTGCACCCTCAGCACGTCTCTTTCGGCAACAATCGACACCGAGTCTCCCTTTCTGCCCGCTCTGGCGGTTCTACCCACTCTGTGGATGAAATCGTCCGGGTCGGCAGGCAAATCGAAGTTCACCACAAGCTCGACGGTGGGGATATCCAAACCTCTCGAGGCAACATCGGTGGCGATCAAGATACGGGCTGCCTGTGCTTTAAACCGGTGCAAAGAGCTTGTTCTCTCCAGCTGGGGCATCTCGGAATGGAGCGACGCCACACGGAACTCGAGCTTTCTTAGCGTACGGCGTAATAGCTCTGCGGTTTTCGTTCTGTTGACGAAGATGATCGCGTTGGCCTTTGCGTACTTGTCGAGCGAGAGAATCGTGTGGAGATACGCCTCTTTGACGTACGATGGCACAAAAACGTAGTAGAGCAGCAACGTGGCGGGGATCGCCACTTTGTCCACGGTCTCCACCTCGTGCATGAACACCGGCGGTTTCCCAGCAGCCTGCGGCTTGTTTTTTAGCGATCTGACCGCATCGGTGACTGTGGCCGTGAACAAAAGTGTTTGTCTTTTTGCAGGCTCCGGAAGAACCCCTAAACACCGCAGCAAGTCCTTACTGAACGAGTTGCTGAGCACTCTGTCTGCCTCGTCTAGAACCAAGTATTTCACGCTTCGGAGGCCCTTGATGGTGTCCTCTCCACTGTTCAAGATGTGGTCGGCCAATCTGCCCGGGGTTGCAATGACAAAATGTGGTCTTTGCTGCAAAGCCAACGCCTGCTTCACAATATCCTCTCCACCCACAATCACGCTCAATCTGATGTTCATTTGCGACCCCAACGCGGCAAACTGCTCGGCAATCTGCATGGCAAGCTCTCTTGTTGGCGTCAACACCAACCCGAAAATGCCCATGGGGTCCTCGGACCATTTGGTCAACATTGGGGCGGCAAATGCTATGGTCTTACCGGAACCGGTTTTGGCGCCTCCGATGCAATCTTTCCCGGCCAAAATTTCGGGGATACACGCCTGCTGGATCAGCGTAGGCGTGTGGATCTTCATGGCGTCTAGCGCCTCGTCGAGCCACTTGGCGACACCCAAATCTGCAAACGACATTAGTTGTGGAGTTTGGCGGTGTGGAAATTTCGCGATGCTCATCTGGTGAACCCTCACACCCGTACATCCGAGAATCACCAGGTCGGGTGTTGACAGCACGGCACCCCAGATAAAAAGCTTTGAGAAAATATGGCGACAGAAATTTTGGGGGCAAATGAACCAGCGGACATCTAGTCAGCAGTCATTATAAGTGGCGTCCGTGCAAAAACAGAAGGATGTGCCCGCACTGGGTCACGTGCGCGGCTTCCCCATATACAGCGATTTCCCGCTGTTAGCAGACCAAGTACTTCCAACATGCTACCGAGAATCACCCGACGCAGCATTTCCAGTGTTTCGAGAAGGTTACAGGAGGCAGTGGCGGAGGTTACAGAGGCGTCGCCACCACTAGACCCGTACGCCACGCTCCCAAAATCGAGTTTCCACTTCGACACCGCGGGCAACCAAGACCGCAATGCATGGTACAAAGATCTCAAGTACACCGTCACGGGAACGGACAGTTTTGGGCTCCGAGACGCTCAGGTGAGCCTCAAGGACTATTTCTTGGGCGACGCACACCACTCGCACAAGGTTTTCAGCGGACACCACCAGACGTACAAGCAGGGCCAGAAAGTGGAGCAGCGCACGTTTGTGGACCTTCGGCTTCTTCGGCTCCAAACAGGGAGCGGCGGCAACGGGTGCGTATCGTTCTTCCGAGACGCCAACAGGCCCGTTGGTCCCCCCGACGGAGGCGACGGCGGCGACGGAGGAAGCATTTACGTCCAGGTGGTCAACAGTGTGAGTCTGTTGCACAAGATCAAGCGGACTTACAGTGCCGGAAACGGGCGGCCGGGCACCCTGAGCCAGCTTGACGGCAAAACCGGACAAGACATCATTTTGGAAGTGCCCGTGGGCACCACCATGCGGTGGATTCCGGACCCGCTTTTGGTGAAGGACGAATTGCGGGCGGCAAGCGGCGACACTGCAAAGGTGGAGATCGGCATGAAGGTGACCGACGCCCACGACGTGCAACTCTTCAGAGACGACTACAACCCGGGCGAGGGGTGGCAGTTCAAGGAGAAAGACGAAGAGTACCACCGAGACCGAGACTTCTTCACCGAGTTGAACGAGCAGGTCAAGGACTATGACCGCGAGATCATCGCCGAGGAGCTCATGTTCGACCGGTTCCCCGTGTTGGGGCTCGACTTCGACAAGCCTACAGAAAAACCGGTATTGCTCATGAGAGGAGGCAAGGGCGGCATGGGCAACATGCACTTTCTCACCAGCAACATCCGCAACCCGAGGTTCAGCAAGAAGGGCCGGCGCGGGTTGTGTGAGTACTTCATTTTGGAGTTGAAGCTCATTGCCGACTTGGGGCTTGTAGGGCTCCCCAACGCAGGCAAACTGACGCTACTTCGCGCGATTTCCAGGGCCACCCCGAGAGTGGGCCACTGGGAGTTTACGACTTTGCAGCCAACCATCGGCACCATCTCCACGGCAATCGACACCGAGCCGTTCACGGTGGCCGACATCCCGGGCATAATTAAGGGCGCCTCGGAAAATAAAGGCATGGGCATGGATTTTTTGCGGCACATCGAGCGCAGTGGCGGGCTTGTGTTTGTGGTTTCGCTCGAAGCGCCCAATCCTGCGGGCGACCTACAGACGCTCATGGATGAGATCGGCCCCAGGCGAATGCGCAACAAGCGGGTGATGGTGATTGCCACCAAGGCCGACTTGGTCAATAACGGCGAGTCGTACCGGCGGCTCCAGACATTTGTGGCCGAAACCGATAGCCAGTGGCGGTGCATCCCTGTGTGTGCTCCGCAGGGCGAGAACATTGCCCAATGCGTGCGGATGATGGGCCAGATCGCGCGAGGCGACCGGGCGGAAATAGTGGGCCAGGCGTAGCCTGCACACGCGAGGCACTAGGTGATGTGGGCCGGAAAACCTGGAAGCGCCGGCAGGACGTCGATCGCTTTTGACAGCGTTCCTGGTTAAGTGCAGATAATGCTTTTAGTGACATCCACGGATGGTTGCCACCCAGGGGATTCTCGCATGATAAGTCTGGATTCTGATCAGCGGATGGGCCCATTCGCACTGATCTCAATTACGCCCCAGTGCGCATTGCGGGCAACCCTCGCTAAAACCCTCCAAGTTCCATACACTAATGAGGTGCATTACATTACCCGTACTGCCCCTAAGTTTGCCTTCGCAATCCGTACTCATAGTCCCATACACCAGCAACCCAAGCTTGCCCTAGCAATCCAAGTTTGCATTAGCAATCCAAGTTTACCCATACATTTGCAATTGTCCATTTATTACACTTTTTTTTACAATTGTACATTTCCCATGCACTAGCAATTCCTAGCATTTATCCATACAGTACCCGTAGTCGCCCTAAATATTATCCATACATTATCCATACATTATCCATGTCCTACATTCCGCCTGCCGCGGGTCTATCAGTATCCGGTCGTTATCGTAAAGCTCACTTGAGCTGCATCTTCAGCTGGAGAACCTGCTCCACCTTCTTCTGGATGCGGTTGTGGTTCTCCAACGGCTTGCGGAACGTGAGGTCAAACCCGCACCGCCGGTATAGTTCCAAGTCCGCAAGCATGCACCGCGTGGTCACTGCAACCAACGCAACATGGTCCAACTCACGCGACTGCCGCACCTGGCACGCAATGTCGGGCCCCGTCACCGTGGGCATCTCAATGTCTAGAAAGATAACGTCAAAGTGCAGTAGGGCGGTGTTGGCGGTATCCACCTTGTGGGATTCTTGCACGGTGCGCACATTGGCATTCGGGAATAACTTGCCAAGCATGCGCGACAAAATGCGGAGGTTTATCTCATTGTCGTCCACCACAAGGAAATTGTAGGCACCAGCGTTTGGGATCCACATCTTCTCCTCCACGGGCGAAGGATAGAATGAGGCGGCCACCGCCAGCGACGAGTACCCCATGGGTCGGTAAAACAGGTCGTGCATGATCGAGGGAGCTATCATGGCGGTCGAAACGAATTTTGCCAGAAACAGCCAGGGTAGCGTTTGGGTTGGCGCGGGCCAGGCGGCCACTTTATATGAGAATCGGGCCGCAACCATTGTGGCGGCCACGAGCCATCGCCGGGTGGGGTGCATGTGGGCGCATCGAGGGTGCATTCAGGGCGGGCCAGGGCGGGTGCTCGAAACGCGGGCGCCTTTTTGTATTTTGTGCCTGACGGCTGAACCTTCGTTAGTGAGGCGTGGCAATCGGCATTTGAGGGCGGCTAAACCGGGGGCCATCGCGTCTGGACACTTGTCTATGGTTGGGCGGGCGAGGTGAGGGGAACGGCCAGGTGGGGAGTAGCGGTTGGGGATTTTGGTTGGAGGGTTGGTGTTGCCCCAAAGTTCGCGGCTGGCCCGTTCGGTGGGCCCGGTTCCACGCGCGCGAACACTCACAACCATATCCCACATTCTGCAACAGACTCTGCGACAGACGGTGCAACCGGGAGCCCATGCATACTGCAGCCACTTCTGCAACGGATTTTCGATGACACGGACGCAGCGGGAAGCGGGCTACTGCGGGTCCGGGTTCCACGGTCCTGCCGCGTGGAGCCATTTGCGCTGTCTGCCGCGACCAACTAGTGCGCGATGTGTGCAAGACAGGCCCCACTACAGGTGGACCACGCTGCTCAGCAGTTGGCAACATGGGCCATGGCGGCGGCGGCGGTGTGCATAATTTCTGCAAATTATCTTTCAAAACTGCGACCGGTATTCTGGAACTGCGCTGGAACTGCGCTGGAAATACCCTGGGCCTGCCGTGGAAGCTTCTTTCTGGAGGCTGTTGCGGAACTGTCATTCACTTTTTTGGAGACTATCTTTTTCGCAGACTGACTTATTCGGAGCCTGACTTTTCGCACACTCTTGCTGGAGACTGACCACCGTTTTTATCGACTCCCATTGCCTCGCAGCCGGGCTTCCATTCCAGGGGAACGTGCAGACAGAATGCTCCCCTTTCCTCCATCCCAACATTCCCCAACTCAAACACCGCATTGGGACCCTAGACGAACAGGAACTGCATGGCACGGATTCTGCTTACAGCGAGTGCGGCTCGAATCGCGAATGTACACTCCGATCGATGGTCGCCCGCCCAGCGCAAACGTGGGCGACCAGATGCAGCGGGGATCAGAAAAAAAATCTCACCGGTTTTGAGAAACGACCCCGTTGCAAGGCTGACAATGGAACCCATAGGGAACTTTGCGGTTGCGCACGGCTGGCGGATAATCGGCGTGCGATCCGCGCCTGCCACATTTGCATTCTCTACAGATGTGTCAAGCGAACATTCCCTCCCCTAGATAATTTTCGCTTGGTGGAGGTTGATTTGCCGGCGGAGGTTTACTTGCCGTTCACTTGCCGGTTGCTGGCCACGTGCGGATCTCATCACTTTTCCGCTTTGGTGCTGCTTGTTTTGTCTTGTGGGTCTTATCTTTTTATTGCGCACCGCCCAACGGCTACGCGTAACTAGGCAGAGAACAATGTGCACCATGAGGTTCCATAGAGTGCACCAAGACGCCCCACTGTTCATCCATGTCTCGCTTTCATTTGCTCCCCAGATTTAATTTCCGTCTCGCGTTTGTTTTCTTTCTCTATGTTTTGTTTTCCTTCTTTTATTTTCTCTTTTTTGTCTTCCCTATTTTCTCTTTTTTGTCTTCCCTAGTCTTATTGTTCCCTCTCTTTTCTCAGTCCTACATAATGTGCAGCGCCCTCTAACCTCAACTCCATCTTCCCATGTCGGGCAACCTGTTCAAGCTCACCGTCAATGAGCACCTCGAGGGCCTTCCTAAGGTCATCCAGTCCAAGTTGTACGACGCCCCCGCCACATGCTTGTCCATCTACCGACTACTCCCGCCGTTGGCCAAGTTTTACGTGGTGAGCATGTTGTTCAACGAGAAGCCCGTGGCGGTTAAAGATTTGGAAAAATGGTGCCAGCCACACGCCCGCAAGTTCCAGTACGAGTCGCTCAAGCGTCTTAGGGCCTTGCATTTGATCGAGGAGGACTCGAGCGGGACCCATATCCGCCTACATCAGACGTTCCGCAACAACTTCCGAGACTGTCTCACGGGGTCGCAGGCGCCCAACGCTTTTGGCATCATTGCATCTTCTCTCGACAAAAACCCGGTCGATGTCAAGTTCTTGGACCGGTTCTCCTCGCAGAAGTGGGAGACCATCTTGCATTTCATGGTTGGGACCGAGTTGCCCACGGTTCCTTCTAAGTCTGTGCTTTCGCTACTCAAGCTGGGTGGCCTCATGGAGGGCCCCGGCACAAGCGCAGCCAACTTGAAAATCACAAACAGCGGCTTCCAGTTCTTGCTCCAGGACGTGAACGTGCAGATCTGGACGCTTTTGTTGGAGTACTTGAACTTGACCCTGGACCTTAACATGGACCCTGTGGACGTGCTCAACTTCATTTTCATCTTGGGCTCGCTCGAGCTCGGCAAGGCTTACGCCGTCCAGGGTTTGAGCGAGACTCAGATCAGCATGTTGCCCGATCTCAGAGACTATGGTCTAGTGTACCAGCGCTCGGAAGGCTCGACTCGGTTTTACCCTACGAGACTCGCAACCACGCTTACTTCAGAGTCTACTGGCCTCAAAACGCCGTCAATGGCCTTAAACCAGGCGTTGCTGGAAACAGAAAAGGACTCGGAACTGGTGAGCGCCGAGAGTGGAGACTCCCAGCAGGGCCAGATCATCCTAGAGACAAACTTCAAGCTCTACGCATACACCAACTCGCCGCTTGAGATTGCCATCTTGAACTTGTTTGTCAGCATGAAAACCAGGTTTGCAAATATGGTGATGGGACAGATCACTCGTGAGTCGATTCGAAATGCCTTGTACAACGGCATCACTGCAGACCAGGTGATCAGATTCTTGGAGACCCACGCGCATTCGCAAATGTGGAACCTTGCAAAGGAGAAATTGGACAAGAAGATCGAGTTTGACGCCAGTCACAACATCAACACTGCCGGTGGTGCTCCACAATCGAAATCTATGGATTCTGGAGTAGCTCAGCACCGTCTTGAAATTCTACCTCCTAACGTCGTGGACCAGATCAAACTTTGGCAGTTGGAGTTGGACCGAATCCAGACGTTCGAAGGGTACCTTTTCAAAGACTTCAAGGACCAGAACGAGTATGATGTGCTATGTAACTACGCCTCCGAGGTGGGTGTTTTACTTTGGTCCGACAAGGCCAAGCTCCGGTTCTTTGTCACCGCCGATGGCATGTCTCAAGTTGCAGACTTTGCTAGTCGGAAATTTAGATAATATGTGCATCGTTAAAATCGCTATTTACAGGTTAGCCGGAGCATGCATCACAGCCTTCTATGTCACTAATGTTACACGACAACGGGGTAGTGTCGTAAATGTCGTAAGTTTCTTCGTCCTTGGCTCCACCGTTGGCCAATTTAATTCGTTTTCTTCTGTTCTTGGTAATTGCCTGCTTGACGAGCAGATCTTCAAAGTCACTCTCGTTTGGTGTCAACGTTGAAGGCGTCGATGTTGTCAGCTGCTTGGGCCGACTGATATCAGAACTTTCTGAGGCAGCTGTGAATTGCTTGGCTTCCACATAGTTTGGTCGTTCAAGTTTCTTCAAAAGTGCTTCCTTCATGGAAGCCAAGCCAGATTGGATTCTGGCCTCATCTAGTGTAAACTGGATAGCACGACTAGCAGCCTGGGTACGCAAGTAGTACATACCAGTTTTGAGACCTTGTTCCCACGCGTAAAAATGGCACGACGTGAGGGTCTTGAACGTCGGGTTCTGTAAGTGGATGTTCATGCTCTGCAGTTGATCAACAAATCTGCCCCGATCAGCTGCCAATTGCACGATGGTTTTCTGGCTGATCTCCCACACTGTTTTGTAGAGTCTTTTGATTTCATCGGGGATGATATCGATTTTCTGAACCAGGCCGTTGTCGAGAATGATTCTGTCCTTGAGTGCATCGTTCCAGATGCCCAAGTCCATCAAATCCTGAACAAGATACTTATTGACCACCTGGAACTCACCCGAGAGTACTCTTCTCAGATACAAGTTCGATGTGAACGGCTCGAAGCACTCGTTGAATCCCAAAATCTGTGATGTTGTAGCGGTGGGCATCGGCGCCACAAGTAGCGAGTTGCGAAGACCGTTTTTCCTCACTTTCTCCTTGAGGTCATCCCAGTCGTCAAAGAAAGTAGGTTTGAAGTCCCAAAGATCAAATTGTAGCTGGCCCAAGGATGCTGGCAGTCCCTCGAAGCTCTCATAGCGACCTCTTTCGATCGCCATTTCCATGGAGCACTCGACTGCAGCATGGTATATGGTCTCGAATATTTGACTGTTCAAGACTCGGGCCTCGGGGGACTCAAATGGGAGCCGTAGCTTCAAAAATGTGTCCGCCAAGCCTTGCACACCTATAGCAATAGGTCTGTGTTTTTTGTTGGAGAGCTCTGCGCTTTCCACCGGGTATTTTGTCACGTCTATGACCTTATCGAGATTGCGAGCAAGGATTTTCGTCACCTTGTGCAATCTCGCAAAGTTGAACGCAATGCTATTAAGCCCACTGGTCTCAACGAATGAAGGGAGCGCCAACAGGCCCAAGTTACACACGGCAACTTCTTCCGGAGAAGAATACTCCACAATCTCGCAACACAAGTTGGAAGACTTGATCGTTCCGAGATTCTTCTGGTTCAGTTTGCGGTTGCACGAATCCTTGTATAGCATGAACGGCATGCCGGTCTCGGTTTGGGACTCCAAGATTTGCATCCACAACTTGCGTGCCTTGATTGTGTGCATGGCAAGCCCGGTTCGCTCGTATTTGGTGTATAACTTCTCAAACTCCTCGCCGTAGACATCACTTAGCCCCGGAGCCTCATCGGGTGAGAAAAGAGACCAGTTTTCGTTTTCCTTCACTCTTTTCATGAACAAGTCGGGGATCCACAACGCGTAGAACAAATCTCGCGCCCGAAACTCCTCTTGTCCGTGATTTTTGCGGAGCTCCAACACATCCTGGACGTCCGCGTGCCAAGGCTCCAAGTAGATCGCAATTGCGCCCGGTCGTTTGTTCCCGCCTTGGTCCACGTATCTCGCCGTGTTGTTAAACACTCGGAGCATCGGAACAAGCCCGCTGGAGATCCCGTTGGACGTTTTGATTAGAGCACCGCTTGCTCTCACGTTACTGAGGTGGATACCTATCCCTCCCGAGCCTTTCGAGATCAATGCCGCCTTGTGCAACGTGCGGTATATCCCGTCGATGGAGTCATCATCCATGGCCATGAGAAAGCACAGGGACAAGAAGTTGTTCTCTGTTGCCGCATTGAATAGCGTCGGAGACGAGTGGATCATGTACTTGGTCGACATGAGGTCGTAGGTCTCCTTGACCCTCTCGAGCGCGTCCTTGTCGTTGTGGACTCCGTGGATGCCCACCGCCACCCGGAGGAAAAAGTACTGTGGGGTTTCTGCCACGACCTTGCCCATGTACAAAAGGTACAGCTTGAGGAGCGTCTTCATGCCGAAATACGCCAAGTCGTAGTCTCTTTCGCCGCAGATGAACGAGTCCAACGCCACAGAATTGTCGAGCACAAACTTCGTGGCCCCTTCCAGCACCAAGGGGTACGGTTTCCTTGTTCTGGTGTGGACATTGCTTCTGAGAGTAGTGAAGTTTGCGGAGAACGATTTCTTGACGAGTCGGCGGATACGAAAAGCCTCGATGCGGCCAGCAAGCAAAGCACAGTCAGGAAACACGATGGTTTTCACAGCCACACATTCGGCGGCTAGTTCCAAAAGTTGGGTCACCACAATCAGGTCTGGGAGCGCTTGCTCTATAGTGAGTAAGAGCGAGTCGATTTCCTCGCTGGGAATGGCCAAGTCCAGACATAGGGAGTCGACAAATGTTCGGAATCGGTCTGGGTCGTATGTGCCGAGAACACCGGACTCCGCTTCCACTATAGTCATGGGTTGCAAGAAATAGATGTGGTGGAGGAGATTACTAACTTAGTGGCGTGCAGTATCCCATTACAGTGCTGAATGCGGCGTAGGATGCGGGATCTGCGCATGGAAATTTGCACAAACTAGGAGAACAGCGAAAGGGAGACTTTGTTTCGGGGGATATCGCTTCTCTAAACCCAGAGAGCGATCTGATAGCAGATTATCGGGGAGGTGCAAAAAAAGAGCTCGCACTCAGGTTTGAACTAAGGACCAACAGATTTGCAATCTGCTGCGCTACCACTGCGCCATACGAGCTAGGTACATGAAGGTTTCGCCTGGATTGCACTTGAGCCACTACTTGAAATTCAAACTGTCACCTTCTATATCACCTCAGGGTGGAATTTCTTACTTGAGTAAGAGCTGGGATATCTGAGACTATTTTTGGTGCCGCATTGACGCTTCTGTGGGCTCTGAAACAAGAGATGAGCCTCGCACAGAGTCACCGCACGTTCGCCACATTTGCGCCCAGTTCCTCTAAAAAAAAAGAATTTAAGCATATTCTCCAAGGCTTAATTGACAACGTCAATAGTTTTTTTCGCAATTTTCACTCTCCTTTGATCTCTTCCTCCCTCGCATCCCGGCTTACTAACGATGAGCCCGATTTGCACCCGTACACCAGGGCCTTCGAAAAATTCACCTCATCCTGTGATCTCCAAAATAAACCACACAATTCACCGCCATGGGCAAGAGGAAGTCTTCGGAGTCCCACGACATGCAAGTGGACGACTCGTTCCTGCCACTTCTCCAAGAGGAGTATAAGGGCAAAAAACTCCACGACCCAATCAACACCGTGGACGACAAGTGGCAGCTTTTACCCGCTTTCTTGAAAGTCAAGGGTCTTGTTAAGCAACACTTGGACTCGTTCAACTATTTTGTCGACACGGATCTCAAAAAGATCATCAGCGCAAACGAGCTTGTGTTGTCTGATGTGGATCCTCTGTTCTACTTGAAGTATTTGGACATTAGGGTGGGACACAAGCTGACTCTGTCTCCAGGCACAAAAGAAGTGATCATGGCACCCCACGAGTGCCGATTGAGAGACTTGACTTACTCTGCACCTATCTATGTCGATGTTGAGTACACCAGGGGCCGCAAGATCATCATGCATAAAGACTTGGAGATTGGCCGCATGCCAGTCATGTTGCGGTCCAACAAGTGTGTTTTGGATGGCATCGACGAGCAACAGATGGCTGTGTTTGAAGAATGCCCGATCGATCCGGGCGGATACTTCATTGTCAACGGAACTGAAAAGGTCATTTTGGTGCAAGAGCAGCTTTCGAAGAACAGAATCATTGTGGAAGCCGACGAGAAAAAGAACATAGTGCAGGCGTCGGTCACCTCGTCCACGCACGAGCGTAAGTCTAAGACTTACGTCATCTCGAAAAACGACAAGATATACTTGAAGCATAACTCGATTGCCGAGGACATCCCCATCGTGGTTATGTTGAAGGCTGCCGGTATTGTCTCAGATATGGAGGTGCTACAACTCGTGAGTGGCTCTAACCCTCAGTATCAGGACTTGTTCGCCATCAACTTCGAGGAGGCTGCCAAGCTCGAGATCTTCACCCAGCAGCAGGCTCTTCTCTACATCGGTAAACGAGTCAAGACAGTGCGTCGTGCTGGCGCGCCAAAGTTGTCACAACTTCAGGAAGGTATCGAAGCAATCGCCACTACAGTGATTGCCCACTTGACCGTCACTGATTTGAACTTCCGCGAAAAGGCATTGTACATAGCTACCATGGCCAGAAAAGTGTTGATGACTATGCACAACCCTACCATGGTCGATGACAGAGATTACGTCGGTAACAAACGTTTGGAGTTGGCCGGCCAGTTGATGTCGTTGCTTTTCGAAGATTTGTTCAAGAAGTTCAACACGGATTTCAAGGCTAACATTGATAAAATCTTGAAAAAGCCAGGCAGAACATCAGAGTTTGATGCTCTATTGTCTATCAACATCCACTCCAACAACATCACTATGGGAATGAATCGTGCAATTTCCACAGGCAACTGGTCGTTGAAACGTTTCAAGATGGAAAGGGCTGGTGTTACTCACGTTTTGTCCCGTTTGTCATACATCTCCGCTTTAGGTATGATGACACGTATCTCCTCCCAATTCGAGAAGTCACGTAAAGTTTCTGGTCCTAGAGCTTTACAGCCGTCTCAGTTTGGTATGTTGTGTACTTCCGATACTCCTGAAGGTGAGGCATGTGGTTTGGTCAAGAACTTGGCTCTCATGACCCACATCACTACTGACGACGAGGAAGGACCAATCAGGAGATTGTGCTTCCTTTTGGGATGCGAAGACATCATGAGTATAGACTCTGCGTCGATCTACTCTGACGGTAACTTCGGTGTTTTCCTCAATGGTACCATGATCGGTACTACCAGACTTCCGGTGAAATTTGTGAGGGATTTCCGTGCATTGAGAAGAACTGGAAAGATCTCTGAGTTCGTCTCTATCTTCACAAACGTGCATCAAGGAGCAGTTCATATTGCCACCGACGGTGGCAGAGTTTGTCGTCCATTAATCATCATCGAGGAGAAAACTGGTGTTCCACGCGTTGAGGCTCACCACCTCGAGAAATTGATGAGGGGTGAATGGGTGTTTGACGACTTCTTGAAGTACGGATTGGTCGAATACTTGGATGTCAATGAGGAGAATGATGCCTTGATTGCATTGTATGAGAAAGACATTGTCGAAAACCCCACCCTCACCTACACGCATTTGGAGGTTGAGCCATTCACAGTTCTCGGTGCAGTTGCTGGTTTGATTCCATACCCACACCACAACCAGTCTCCAAGAAACACATACCAGTGTGCTATGGGTAAGCAAGCCATTGGTGCAATCGCATACAATCAGTTCCGCAGGATTGATACTCTTCTATACTTCATGGTTTATCCTCAGCAGCCGATGGTCAAGACTAAGACTATCGAGTTGATTGACTACGATAAGCTTCCCGCTGGCCAAAACGCGACTGTGGCTGTCATGTCATACTCTGGTTACGATATTGAGGATGCTTTGGTGTTGAACAAGGCTTCGATTGACAGAGGGTTTGGTAGATGCCAGGTGGTGCGTAAGAACACCATCCAATTGAAGCGCTACCCAAACCATACAAAAGACATTGTGGCAGGTATGCGTGTTGAGGAGAACGGAAAGCCTATTTTTGCACATTCTGCATTGGGTCCAGATGGATTGGGAGAAGTTGGCATGAGAATTGAGAACGGTCAAGTGTACGCTAATAAGCAAGTGCCCACCAATGCCGGAGAGTCGGTATTGGGCGAACACAACCAAGCCCCTGGCGCCGAATCTCACAGGGAAACACCAGCCTACTACAAGGGTCCAGAGCCATCGTATGTTGACCAAGTCATGATGTCTGTCAGCGACAACGATCAGGCTTTGATTAAGGTGTTGTTGAGACAGACCAGAAGACCTGAACTCGGAGATAAATTTTCATCGAGACACGGACAGAAGGGTGTGTGTGGTATCATTGTGCAACAGGAAGACATGCCTTTCAACGATACCGGTATCTCTCCTGATATTATCATGAACCCACATGGTTTCCCATCTCGTATGACTGTTGGAAAGATGATTGAATTGATCTCAGGAAAAGCCGGAGTCCTTAACGGAACCCTCGAGTACGGTACATGTTTCGGAGGATCCAAGCTTGAAGACATGTCAAAGATCTTGGTCGACAAGGGATTCAACTATTCTGGAAAGGATATGTTGTATTCTGGTATCACTGGTGAATGTTTGCAGGCGTACATCTTCTTCGGCCCAATCTACTACCAGAAATTGAAGCATATGGTTTTGGATAAGATGCACGCCAGAGCCAGAGGACCAAGGGCAGTGTTGACAAGACAGCCAACTGAGGGTAGATCAAGAGACGGAGGTTTGAGATTGGGAGAGATGGAGAGAGACTGTGTGATTGCATATGGTGCATCGCAGCTTTTGCTCGAGAGATTGATGATCTCGTCTGATGCATTCGAGGTTGACATCTGTAACAACTGTGGGTTGATGGGATACAGCTCGTGGTGTAACACTTGCAAGAGTTCTGAGCATATGATCAAAATGACCATTCCTTACGCTGCAAAGTTGTTGTTCCAGGAGCTCTTGTCCATGAACATCGCCCCACGCTTGAAGTTGGGAGATGTCTTTTGAGGATTGTACACTAAAATTTGCATAAAGAGTGACATTCAGAAATGAAAACGCACTCGTCTACAACGAAATAAAATACAACATAGATAACAACAGTATAGATCGACCAGACTACTGATCGTCCTTGGACTTGCCGAATTTCAAGCCTTTCACGAGTCCTTTGCCGACAGTGCCGACACCTTTTCCAAGACCCTTTCCAACGCCTTTTCCGACATGGCCAACTGCTCCCACTCCAGTTCCAACGGCACCAAATGCCTCACCGATATGGTCGGAGCTTTCAGGGCGAACATTAAGAATAAAGTCAGGCTTAAAGCTCAACTTGAAGTGCGCCTCGCCAGCCTCATTATCGTCTTCGTCCTTCAATGGCACCGTGAACTCAGTCTCGCCCTCCTTGCTCATGTCAGCAAGTTTCAAGTATCCCTCACACAAGAAATCGTCTTGCTCTGGACCAACGTCCCAATCAAAGACAACAACTCTCACAATGGAGTCGTACTTGTTCAAAACGGCAACACTGGTGGTCTCGTTCCAGGTAGGGTCCAAGGTCTTCTTGACCTTCTTACTCTTGAAGAAACTGTCCTTGTCGGTGTTCAAGTAGAGCTTCACGTAAGGGTCCGACTTACCATTGCTGTCGCCGGCAGGCAAGTTGTTGGCGTCAATAACGTTGACGTTCAAGTAACCCGAGTTGTTGTACGAGTCCTGTGGAGGAATCTCGCTGGCGTAAACGATAGGCACCCAGGAAGCACGAATTTTGACGGAGGCGTTAGCAGAACCACTCAACTGGATGGTAGTGGGCTCCTTGTACCCATTCTTCAACAACTGAATGGTTGGGATGTTGACCTCGGAGATGGCCTTCTCTGATCTGTTGAGTCCTTCCTTCTTCGCGAGACGGAAGTTGATCTTGGACCACTCAAGCTCCTTGACAATGACATCACCGGTGGTGGTGAAGGTGGTCTTCTTCTGTCTCAACTTAGGAGTGACGAAATCGTGAAGTCCATGGTTGTCGGCAAACACCTGGAGGTAGCAGTCGTCCTTGGAGGTATCGATTTCGAGAATCTCGTAGATGAAAACACCACTCTTGTACTCCAAGAGCTGATCCAAACTCAATCTCAACTTGTTCAGCGAGTGTTCCTCTTCCTCGTCCTCCTCTTCGAGCTCCTCTTGCTCTTTCTTCTGTCTAGCAAGGTCTTTCTGAGCACCCTTGTCCTCTTTCTCCTTCGCCTCCTCCAATTCCTTGAGTCTCTTCTCGTCTGCCTTCTTCTCCTCCTCTTCCTCTCTGTAGTCCTCCAAAGACATTACAGGCAAGGTTGGGTAGAAAGACACAGAGTATGTGAGCGTTCCCTTTGGTCCCTTCTTGTGGATCAACTTGGAAACACGCTTCTCGTTGTCGACAGTCTCAATGTAGCGTCCCCTTTCGTCCTTTTGAATCAACTCGTTCAATCTGACGTCGAAAGATCCCAACGTTCTGTCTGGACTAAGCTTCTCCACATCCATGACCTCCAAAGTCAATTTCTGGTTTGGAGACGAGATCGCAATGTAGTGCACCTCACCCCAGGTTGGGTTCAAAGTAGACTCAGCCGCCGCAGTTCTCGCACGTTGTGTTCCGTTCACCAAAACACGAGCGTAAGGGTCAACTTTTCCAATGGTTTCCAAGTTACGCAAGTCTTCAGCCTTGTCAATGACAACTCTGACAACTCCCATAGGTGGACTGTATCCACCAGCACCAGAGGCGCCTTCCAACATGACTGGCTTCCAGTTGGTGTTGATTTGGATCTCTCCGCCTCTAGAAAGCTGGAACCATGGGTCTTCGACCATAGTAGCGTCGATCAAGTCGTTCAACTTACAACGGAACGAACCATACACCTTCTTGTCCTTTGTTCTGACAATCACTCTGATCCTGGTCTTTGCACGGTCGAAGATGATCTTCTCCTCGGCAGCTCCCCAAGCTGGAGAGTTGTTGTTCTTAACAACCGAAGTCTCAATCACTGGCTTGCCGTCAAGCAACACCTCCGCATAAGTAGTCACAGGCTTGCCGTCCTTACCCTTCAAGTTTCTTGCTCCGGCCACCTCAATTCTGGCAATACCGGTGTTCAAGTCTGGTGGAGGGTCAATGGCGCCGTCTGGCTGTCTCTTCTGCATCAATGCAGGCATAAAGTGCAACCCGAACAGCAACTCACCAACAGGCTTGTTGTTACGGACGACTGGAGCGGTGATGTTTGGATGCTTCTTCTCGTGAGTCAAAATGTCCAAGTCGAGCTGCACAGAACCAATGAGATTGTCATTTCTGTGGCCATTGCTGTCCATGATGGTAAGGCTCAATGGCTCAGACAAGGAGCTAATAGGAACATGGACGGTTTCGTTCCAAGTAGGTCTCGAGGTGTCGCTCTTTGCTGTGGTCTTGGCCAACACCTTCTTCAGGAAACCAATGTTACAGTATGGGTCCACGGTATTGCCGATACGGCCATAGTTCTTCAAGCCCTTAGCCGAGCGCACGGTGACCACCAAGACACCAATGGCCGAGTTCAATGGGGCACCGGCCATCAACTGTTCAACATTCAACTGGAAGGAAAGGGGCGCATACAAAATTGGGCCCACGTACTTCTTGATCATCTGGTTGATGAATGGGTACAAGCCAGGGAACGCCAACACTTCCCAGTTGAAAGTGGAGTCACCAAGAAGACGCGAGTTGAAGTCGAACTGAGGAGGCTCCAACAACGACACGTTCACGGTCTCGATGTGAGGGAACGAAGACATCATTCTCAATCTCACTCTGAGCAAGCACTTGAACGACACGTCAGACACCGCCACGGGGATTTCAAACCCGAAAACGTTCACCTTCACCACAACCTTCTCGTTGACCTTGTTCTTCATTTGCTTGTAGTTCAAATCGGCAACTTCGTTGGGGGTGAACGAGCATCCCCAGTCCATCACCACCACGTCGTCCGCAGTACCTTGCAAAGTCTTGACGGTGTCAATTCTAGGAGGCTTGGTACCGGCAGTGAACGAGTCGAGCCACAACGCCTTGATGAACGCGGGGGCAGGCGAGGCAGCCAAGATCGGGTTCACTTGCTCGGTGACGATCTGAGACACCGAGGGCTCCAAAAAGTGCCAGAACTTCTCCATGAACACATTGAGCCAGTCCATGGTCTCGTAGTCGTCCTCGATGGACTTGATGGAGAACTCTCTTTGGGCCTGCTCTCTCAACACCTGTCTGTATGTTCTGATGGAACTACGGTACAACACCGACGAGGCCACCATGATGAAAAACACCGGGGCCATGGAGAATCGGAACCATCCAACAATCCACGACAACAACCCTCCCAACACCAAGTACGCCACGTTGTGGTACCAGTCGCCGTAGGCAACCTTGGGCAAGTAGGTGTCGAAAACAGAACCACGCGACAACAAGTCCACCGCCTCATCGTCGGCAGTCAAGGCGTCTGCTTGTTCCCATCTTCCCACCTCTTTCCATCCTCGGTAGGTGGGCTCCACAGACTCTCTTGGCGGTGGTTTTGTCTTGATATTGGACGTGTCGTAGTCCTCGGAGACCGTCCAGTCGACGGTGGTGGTGTTGACGTCGCTGGACTTGTCGATTGCCGATTCGTCGTCGAAAGGCGCTTTTTGGTCGAGTTTCTTCTGCTCGGGCGCTTCCAAGATCTCAGCGGGCTGGAATGTTAGCAATTGAGTTGCGGGGTTGAAATTGGGCCCAAATTGTACTTACATCGGCCGCAGCAGCAGCACCGGCGTCACTCATTGGAGATGTTTGTGGGTTCTAGAAATTGTGAAGAGGCTTGACTTGTGCGGCCGAGGTGGGTTGCGGTCGTGCGCGGTCCAATTCTCTGGCGTGCGGCTGAGTGGGAAGAAACAGGCACACGAGGTAGCGAGAGGCGGTAAAGCGTGGCAGGAGATTTCGAAAGTGACATTTGACGTGAATGACCAATTTGGTTTTGACTTTTTCGTCTTTGCGTAGAGAAATACTGTGGCTGTTGCTGACGGCAGTGGGTATTGTCATGCATATAGCCACACCTTCGCTTGCATGGTTAGCAGCCAAAAACATCCTGACGATAATGGAGCTGAGATTGCACTAAATAGGCAGAAAGTGGCAAACCTCTGAGGGATAATTCGCCTGTTGATTTTTTTCAGCTCTTCGCCGAATTTCAGATTGTCCTATTCGATTTTCCGTTTCCCCCTCAAGTCGTCTCCGTTTCGCTTTTCCCCGGGTTTCGCATTGATCACGGCAAACGGCTGCAAATGTGAAAACAGCACGCAAAAATCACCCTCGCGAGGAAACCACAACTGGCACCCAATTTCAAAACCCCCATCACAAAATCCGCAACATCACAAACCCTCCTCCACTCTTTCCCCTAAGTGTCTCCCATTTTCTCCCGCCGTTGCACCTCCTGCCAAGGGCTCCGCCCTCACACCCGTACACCAGGCACCCGCGCTAATCATGCTTCATGCGGAAACTTCTCAGTCAGCCCATACTGAGCCACAACATCCATCTGCTTCACCATGAGACGGCAGGCCAGACTCGCCACGTATTTCGGCGTGTTGGCGTCAATCTTCTTGGTTCTCCAGCTCCTCCTGGCCTCCCAGCTCGAGTTGGAAGACGCGGTCTACCTCACAAAAAACTCCATCAAGCAGTTTCAGACCCAGTACTTGTGCAAGAGCAGGCGCCTCGAGTGTCCGGATGAAAACCCCGACAAAAGCCCCGCGGAAACCGTGTTGGTGCACCCGCTGCGGCACGTGGTGGGCGGGTTCGATCTCGACCTCGACTTCCCGTTCTCGAATGTGGTGAACTCGGTGTTCCCCATCGATCTGGTGGTTTCTTACAACGTCTCCAACACAACCCGCACGTTTACCGCCCGCTACGCGTCTTTCAGCCCCGTGCTCAACGGGCGGCTCTCCAGCAAGTACGCCATCGTCGACGGCCACGGGTGCACGCCGCTCAACGCCACCACCCACCCCCATTACAAAGACAAGATCCTCATTGTGCTCCGTGGCGAGTGCACTTTTGTCAAGAAGGTGGCGAACCTCGTGGGGTCCGACCTCACCCCGCGGGCGGTGGTGGTGGCCAACAACGAGCCGTACCGCAACCTCATCACCATGTACCTGAGCACGTTCAACGAGGACGGCTCGCTCACGGTGCCGGTGCTTTTCATCTCGAACGAGGACTACAAGGAGCTCAAGGGGTTGGAAACAGAGGGCATCCGCCTCTCGATCGAGACCGCGTCGATCGACAACTGGATCAACCTCATGCTCCTGATGGCGGTGTCGCCGCCTTTGCTCATTGTGTTGTTCTACCTTCTCATGCGCAGTATCCAGCTCTGCCACCGCCGCCGCATCAACACCATGAACCTGCGCTTGGTGCGCAAAATGGCCGTCTACATCTACAACCTGAACCACTTGGTGCCCGCCCCCAACTTCTACGAGTACTTGGCGTTGACCGGCCAGACCGGCGATATCCCGCTGGTGATGCTGTCGTCGGACGATTTGGCCAACGGCCAGGACGACACCACCGAGTCAGAAACCTTGCCGCCGTCCAATTCGCTTGTGGTCAACGGCACAGACTTGTACTCGCTCCACAAATTGCACTTGCTTTTCGCGAAGCGCGACTACTACCCAACCCTCAAGTGCTCCATCTGCCTCGACCGGTTCGTCCCGCTCCGCTCGCGTGTGCTTGTGCTCGAATGCAAGCACGTGTACCACGAGACGTGTCTTCTGAACTGGCTCATCAATTTCAGGCGGACGTGTCCGCTTTGCAACGAGCTGCTCAAGCTGGTGGAGCACCTGTCGTTGCTCGCGGCGGAAAACTCAAGCTACAATACCTTCGGCGCAGACTTCGAGCGCGGGCCAAATGCCACCCACCCGTGGCTCCAGAGCAGTCTGGCGTGGAGCCAAACCAGCCGAAATGGCAGCAACTCGCGGGCAAACACAAGCATGCCTTTGGCGCTTGGAATCCTGGGGATTCTGGAAATCCTGGGAATGCTGGGTACACAACCAGGTGCACTGGATGCACTGGAGGCGCCACTGGAACAAAACTCAAATGCAACCGATCGGGCAACGGGGCACCTCCAAGGTGGACTGCAAAACCTAACCGCCCCCAGCCTGCACAGTGGAGCGGTGCCAGTTGACCCACTGCAAAATATTCCCCCGAGCGGACGGCCTACTTCGCTGGTGCAAACGGACTCGGATTCTGCTCATTCTGGATGGACTCATAGCGCGGGGCTCAGCGTGGACTCGGGCGCTTCGTTTGTCACCTCCAGAACGCGGCTCTCTGACGTTTCCGACTACCTCACTCCGCAGCAAAGCGCCGAGTCGTTGGGCGGCGACGATACTCAGCTGAGCACTTCGAGCGACTCGACGATCTTGGGCAACCGTAATACCTGACGAAATGAACTGCATGAACCCGACGGCTGCAAACTAGCCCGGGCGATCCCGGAAAGGACGCCGACCCCACAAGTGGCTCGTAAAAAAACCCGCGCGCACCTACCACTCCACCATCACGTGACCGCCGGTCCCACACTAGGTCTCCACTCATTACCAAATCAAACCACAAAGGACCTCCCACCTACCCCCTGCCAAAACTCGACTCCAGTCGCGAAAAATATGGACCAGGAATCCGCGGTAGATGCGCCGGGGTACCCCGAGCTTACCCAACATCAACAACAAGCGGCCGATGTCTCGGAGTTGCCAGAGTTGACCGAGTCGAAGGGCCTGGCGTCAAAGCGAGTCAAGAAGAAAAAGAAGAAAGTCGAAATGGCGTGTGTCTATTGTCGCCGCTCCCACATGATTTGCGATGATGCCAGACCGTGTCTGAGATGTATAAAGCGAGGCATTGGTCATCTTTGTCATGATGAACCAACTCCAGCCAGACAGAAGAAAAGACTCGACCAGAGACTGGGGAGCGAGAATGCAGTCACGCCTCCGCCGCTAAATCATGCTGCAAAAGTGGGAAACGTGATTTCTCCGCAAAATGTGGCCTCACAGGTGTCTGTGGCGGTTCCGCCCAATTCTGCTGGTGCATCTCAACAGGGCCCACGAAATGGGAACTCGGCACTTAACAAAAACCTCCTGTTCAACCAGGAACCGTTCTTCTACTCCGAGCACGCCGGAAGCGAGTTCAGCTCGCTCAATGACTTCTTGTCGATGATTGACGACCCAGAACTTGTGAATGGAGCGCTCAACGACGGCACCACCAACGCAGACTCCCTCATGACGTTTTCGCTAGGGGCAGACCTGAACAGCAACTCGACCACAAACTTCAACAATCTTTTATCGTTTTCGCCGACCAGCACGCAGATTGCAGCGTTCCCGGAACAGAATCTCGGGGTTAAGCCAGACGCCGTGGGTCAGAACCAAAACCAAAACCAAAACCAGAACCAGAACCAGAACCAGAACCAGAACCAGAACCAGAACCAGAACCAGAGCCAAAACCAGACATACCTCGAAAGAAAGCCAGAGCCTGGCGCCAACCAAGCGGACTTCTCGAAGAGAAATTCCACCACAACCTTGACCGGCCACCAGCCTGTCATCTCGGATTCTGCCAGGGATAAGTTCTTCTTAACAGCTGCGGATCCCACAACCGAGATTTCGCCCGAAGAAAGATTGAAGCAGGTTATCAAGGCTAAGCTCGAGGCAGGATTGCTACAACCATATAACTACGCCAAAGGATACGCCCGCCTACAGAGTTACATGGACAACTACATGAACCAATCCAGCAGACAACGAATTCTCAAGCCGCTTTCTATTTTCCGCCCGGCATTCAGAGCAATCGCGAGAACACTTAAGGACGTGGATATGGTGCTTGTCGAGGAAAGTTTCGAGAGAATGCTCTTGGACTACGATCGAGTGTTCACTTCCATGGCCATCCCAGCATGTCTATGGAGACGTACAGGTGAAATCTACAGAGGCAACAAGGAATTTGCCTCGCTAGTCGGAGTCACCACTGACGACTTGAAAGACGGCAAACTTGCCATTTACGAGCTCATGAGCGAGGAAAGTGCAGTGAATTTCTGGGAAAAGTATGGAGCCATTGCGTTCGACAAGGGCCAGAAGGCCGTGCTCACCAGTTGCAACTTGCGTACGAAGGACGGCTTCAAAAGGAAAAGCTGCTGTTTCAGCTTCACCATTCGCCGGGACAGGTACAACATCCCCAGTTGCATAGTGGGCAACTTCATCCCGATCGACCCCTAATATTTATAATGTATTTCTACTGCAGCGCTACCGTCCACCTGGATGTGTGTTGTTGAATTCCCTATGTTACAATGGCCGTATGCTTACTCGTCATCCTCTGAATCCTCTTCGTCCACCTCAGCATCGTCAGATCCGCTTTCGTCGTCGTCACTGGCCTCAATGACATCCTCCATGTCGATGTCGTCTGATTTGCTGTTCTTGGCCTTCTCTTCCTCAGCCACGGCTTCCTTCAAGAGTCTAACTCTCTCTGCCTTGGCTCTTCTGTGGACAACAACGTACTGACCCAACGGAGTCGACTCCCACTTGACGTCCTTGAGGAACAACTTGACCTCGGCCCTGTTGGAAGGACCGTACTCGATGCTGGATCTCTTGGATGTGATGTAGGCGGCGTTGGCGTTCAACTTCTCCACCAACTGTTGCAACTGCTTGTTGAACTTGACGTTCTTAGATTTTTTGACGAACCGTCTGAGCGACAACACCGCTGGGGTGGCAAGCTCGGGGAATGCTGCGCTTTTACAGTACAACACAAAGAACTCGCTGGCCAACTCGATGAACTGCTCGCACAAACCCTCCTGGTACACTTTCGTGCCCAAGTACTGCTGGTTCATCTTGATGATGTAGTCAAAGTCCACCGCCTGCAACTTCGTGTTGTTTCCCGGCTTGGTGAACGCCGTCAGCGTCAAGATCTCCGAGATGAGTGGGTAGATCGGGATGTACACCCCGGTGCCCTGCGACAATCTGATCAACGATCTGATCAAGTAGAAACGCAAGGGGAAGAACTGCGCGGTGGGGATGAGTCTCATGGTACCCAAGGTGACCTGAACCAATGGGTAGATCAACGATCTCAACGGCGACTCCTGGTTCTTGTGGTTGGCCTGTTCTTTCTCGGGGTTGCAGTGCTCAGCCAACACCCGCGACCAGAAGTCCAACGAGTGGCAGAACTGCCAGTTGTAGATGGCACGGTAAGCATCTTTGCCCAGGGTGGCCGAAACGTTGCTTGTGCTGGTGATGGTGTTACGCAAGTGGATGGCCAACTGACGAACAAACTCAAACCCAACCTTGTACGACAACAGCTCGTCGATGCCAAACAACTCGGCGGCCGAGTTCTTGGAGAAGTTGATCAAGTCCATGGTGTGCACGTTGGTTTTGCGGCAGTTCTTCAAGAACGTCGAGTACGTCTGCTTCAAGATGATCTCCAACGTGGACTTCGTGTACTCTCTGGCGGCGTTGTTCAAGAACGCATAGGTGGCCACCTGGGTCTCGAAGTCCGATGTCGACGCCCACACTTCCACCACTGCGGTGAAAAGCTGCTTGAGGATCTTTCTCTGCGAGATGTAGAAGGGAAGCACTTCCTGGAGCGACGCCAACACCAACGCTCCGGTCTCGGTGTTGGTGATGTCGTTCAAGAGCGTGAGGTACGCGCCGGCCTGGCTCTTCAACACCCGCGAAACCAGACGTGTGTTTTTGTTCTTGTCGTCGACGCTTCTGACGCCCTTCAGGTTGACATTGTATGGAGTCAAAATGTGCACCGCCTCAGGAACTCGCTTCAACCCCACGTACATCAAATCAGCAAACACCGAGGGGTCGGAGATGGTGTATTTCGTGTCGTGCTCGTCCGAGTGGTTGATGTACACGGCGGCCTTGAACCCGCCAATGATGTTCTGGAGCAACTTGGCCGTGGGTTTCTTCAACTGCTTGTCCCAGCTGGCAACCATGGATTTGGTGATTTCCTGCTGTTTTCTGGCGGGCGCCTTGACCTCCTCGGCAGCGGGCTCTTCGTCGTTTTCGCTGTCTTCGTCTTCGTCTTCGTCTTCGTCTTCGTCGTCGTCGCTGATGGCGTCCATTGGGTTCACGCCTTCAAAGTCCAACAACTCCTTGTCGTTCTGCTTCAAGTACTTGTAGAAGTCCGGGTCCTTGCCCTCCAACTCCTTCAAGTCGTTCTGCATCATCTCCTCGTCCTCCTCTTCGGAGGATTCGGCGTCATCGGCGTCATTGTTCTCTTCCTCGCTGGCTGATTCCAATTCTTCGTCTTCCTCGTCTTCATTCTCGGATTCTTCTTCTTCGTCGTCGTCTTCTTCAGCTACAGCAGTGCCCTTCTTGGGCTTAGGAACCTCAAACCCGCCGTCGAAGAAATCCTCGACCGACATGTCGTCGAAAACCTCCTTGGTGGCTTTCTTCACTTTTGGTTGTGCATTTTCGTCCGATGAGCTCTTGGGCTTTTTCCGAAGGGCAATTTTCTTGTTGTGTTTTTGCACTTGCTTACGATGCTCGATCGTATGCTTCAAGTGCTTATTCTGGAACTTCTTGGTGGCCTTGGACGCTTTTGCCATTTCGGATGGTGGGAAGAGAGTAGGAAAAATTAACGAGATGAGATAGAGATGATGTACACAGTACAGTGGGGTGCGAAAATGCCCCGGCTGCGAATTTTTGGTTCCACTCACTTGAATTTTGGTTCGTCTAGTCATATGCACCCTTGAACGCCTTTTTGAGCCAGTTGAATAGCTTGTCGTAAACTATGGTGTTGGCGTTGTGGAAGTAGATCGAGTGGTTGCTGTCCGGGAAGAAATGCACGTCGTAGTTTTCAACGCCCTCCGTATCGAATTGGTCCAACAACCAAAGCGAATTCTGAATGTGAACATTGTCGTCAGCGGTGCCGTGCATGATCAAGAAGCGGCGAACATCCTTGAACTTGTTGTACTGGGTCACCTCAGACACCTGCTCGTAGTTCGGGTTGGTCTGAGGAGATTTCATGTACCGTTCGGTATAGATGGAATCATAAAAGAGCCAGTTGGTCACAGGCGCCACCGCCATCCCGTACTTGAAGATATTGCCTCCGTCATACTCAAGAGTCTTGAGTGTCGTGAATCCTCCGTACGACCAGCCCCAAATCGCCGTTCTTTTGTCGTCCACATACTTATTGACCTTGATGTAGTCTTCCACCACAGCGGTGATGTCTCGAGGTTCCCAAAAGCCCATTTTCTTGTACGCGTACTGTTTCAACGTCCAGTCATCGCTTCCCGTGCCGCGAGGATCAATCACGAGAACCACAGCGTCCAATTGGGCACTCACTATTTCGTGATATCCAACCTCAAAGGACCCGTCAACGGCAGTCGACCCTGGTCCTCCATAGGCGTTCACCAACAAGGGATGCTTCTTCGAGGGGTCGAAATTTGGCGGGAAAATCTCAATCATGTCAAGCTCAACCACATCGTCGCCATGTCCTACCTTCACTTTGCTCTGGATTTTGGTGGGCATGTTTGTCTGCCTAAGAACGTTGGAAAGGCTGTCGACATCATTGATCGATTCGATTGCGTGTAGGTCAAACTTGCTGTCGCTGAACTCGGCAAGATTCACGAGCTTTTGGTACGGCTCATAGGGCCCGACGTAGGTGAGCTCAACAAAGTGTTCATCGGGACTAAAGCTCAATTCGAATGTCCCACTAACATCAAGCATGCGGGTCAGTCCATCTGCGAGAGACACCAGACCGAAAGTCTGATTATTATTAGTGCCCCAGATGGCGAAAACAGCATTTTCAACGCTGTCGTAGGCAACAGGAGCGTCATAATGAACTGGCCCCAATAACCTCAGGTAAGTCTCAGAGGTTGCCAGGTCGAAGAGGGCCAATTGCACAAGATTGTCCACAATGACCTTGTCGAGGTATTTATTAGAGTCTTTGGTCTTGACAAGGGCAACGGGCTGGGCTTTCTCAACCCATCCTTCAAACTCTGATGTGTCAAGGCTCGAGACTGATTTGACCGAGTGTTCCGAGGCCACATAGACTTTTTTCTCCAAGAATGTGCTTGTGCGGTCGGTCAATTTCACTAGCAAATTGTCGGAGTCGATCCAGGCGGCGTCGTACAAGAGGAAGTCATTGCCAACAGAGTCGTCTGCCAAAGCGCCAATTTTCTTGACAGTTTTCAGTTCAACATCAAAAACGCTCAATGAAATGACTGGGTTGTTCGTGCCTGCTTTGGGGTATTTGATGGACGCCTGTACTGGGTACTGGTTGAAGTCCGATCTCTTGTTGTAGGACATGGCAATATCATCTGGATTCTTGACATAGTACGTCAACTCGTAGTTTGGAACGTCAGTGTCGTTAATGGAGGCAAATACCACCTTTTTCAGATCCGGCGACCACCACACCATCTTCTCGTCGGCGAAGATCTCCTCTTCGTACACCCAATCTGGCTTCCCATGGAATATGTTCCTGTCTTTCGATTGCGCAAGCGAGGCAATAGCCTGTGAGCTCACCTCCATAGCGTACAAATCCTGGTCGTGTCCAATAATAAGATACTCTCCAGACGGACTGAACTCAGCGAAGTGGATTTTCTCTAGGGAGTCTGCGCTTTCTCCCGCAGGAGGCTGAACTGGAATCACGTCGCCCGTCACTGGCTGCCAGAGCCAGAACAAGGAGAAAGCCGAGTGCCTCCATTGCCTCGTGACATCTGATTTGACCAAGTGGTACGCGCTCTCGTCGTCCACCAGTTTCCCAGGATTGAGCACGATATCTTCCATGTTAAAGAAGGTGTTCTTGTACTCGAAGACCGTGTTCTCCAATAGCACCAGCTTGTAGTTAGTGTTGGCCTGGCGGATCACCAACTCTCTGCCTTCTCTCACCATATAGTAACCGTTGTTCTTGTCTGCATCGCGATGCGGGAACTGGGCCGGACTTAGCCACCGGATTGTCTTGTGGTCGGGATAAAAGAGGCCCCTTCTGTAGGTGTCGAACGTGACATTCTGATTGCTCGGCAGAAACAGGTTCAATGTGATGTTTCTGTTCGCTAGCAGCACCTGGTTGGTTGGCGAACCGTGCCATATTCCAGCGGCCACTTTACCTGCGTTTCCGTTGGAGTAAAGAATAAGCGCTAGTAGCCAAAGTGCAAAAACTGCACTGGCGATAGCATAGCATGCCTTTTTGGATATGCTGTTGCCTCCTTTGAACCGGGTTAGCGTTTGTTGGAAGTTGGGATCAGACAGAAAGTCCTCTAGATCAGCGTTTTTGGAATTGTAGTCGCCGATTTCGGTGAAAATGACCGACGTGTCCGACATGTCTTCCTCATCGTCGTCTATCGTATCGGGTGTTGACGCTGACGACATGTCCTGGAGCGGGATCTGGTCAATTGGCTCATAGGACATTTTGTATTAATGGGGCTATGTCAAGGACGGCCAATGTGTGGGGGAATTGAAATGTGGGATTTGGTGAGTGCGAGCACTTATATCCAAAGGGTGTGCAAGACGGGCAAATGTGTCTTTTGTTTGGGATTGTCCAATTAATTTTCGCCAATGATTCAAACCTGGAGATCTGGTCCGATTTGGGGCTTGTATGGAGCATCTCATACTGGCGCTCCAAGCCCGCTCTCCAGGTGCAGGAGTTACCACTAATAGGTGTCAATTAGCTGATCTTGACGCCCGACAACCCGCTCGCCTGCACCAGAAGAAGGCCATTGCAATATTCTAGCGTTTCACAATCGAATCAACATTCCGTATGGACTACCTGAGAGTGGTGAAAGGCTCCCCCACCGCAGAAGATTATGGTCGGTTGTTCACCACCCCATTGGACCCAAAAGCGTTTGAAGATGCACTTTCCAGCGTTGCAGGATCACTAGCCGATGCAAGAGGACCTCAGAATGCCTGGAAGGGTATCTTCCGCCACGGAGTCTCGTATTTCGCCAGCGCAATTGGCTACGAGGACGAAGAAGAAGTATCCCCAAACGCAGTCGACTACAAGGGCACAGTTCCAGAACAGGACATCACGCAGCAAAGCGGAGTTACTCCAGAGTTACCAGAAGATGATGGCGAGGACATAACTCTGCAAAGACCCGAGAATCTCCCGATTGCCAACGATATCCCTGTTGAGAACGGAAGTGAGGCAACTGACGTGGCCAAACACGAAATCAGCGAGAAACTCCCATCGGAAAGTCGCCGAGGAAGCCAGGCTGCCACCGAAAGCGTGTCTTCCCTTTTGAAGGAGTCAGTTTCGATGAGCAGAGCAGGCAGTATAGTGGAGGCCAGTTTGACCAGTGGATCTTTGACCAATGGGTCGGTGGCTTCACTCAAGTCCGTGGAAATCGACGTCAAGGACCCACAGCAGCGCAATAACTTGGTGTCGCAAACGGCCCAGGTCTTGCGCATATGGTTTGCTCAGCTCTGGGCGGCCAGTAAATCCCACAACATGGATTTCGTGGGCATGGTGTTTGGGTTGCCAGGTACCGAGTCTTTGCTTACGGAGAAACACTTGTCTGAGCTCCTTGTGAGGGCGAAATGGTTCATCGACAGCAAGTTCCAGGATTCTGACTGCAAGTACACCACCTCGCTAAAGGAGGTCATTCTCTTGTTGCACCAGATCTTGCATGGTCTCTTCCACGCTGTGGCCATTGAGCGCGACAACAAGACTTCAAACCGCTTTCTCATAGTGAAGAGCTTGCTTTTCACGTTCTACAAGGCTGATTTGTCGCATACCTTGGACACTTTGTTGTCGGCAACAAACGGTCCTCTTGAGGTGAAGAGTCAGAAAGATTCTCAAACGGAAACGGCAAAAGAAAGCGATGCACAAACTGACTTCCGCCTCTCTTACAGCACGCTCATGCACATCTATGTGATCTTCGACGCCCTTGCCAACATCCCTTTCAGCATGCTTATGGTTGACAAAGTCTCGTTGTCGTTGGATATCACCACATTGGAGAGTGTTTCTGCCAACACATACTCCAATTTGTTCACGCAGAAGGACTTCAAGAACGCCAAGGTTGTGTCGCAGCTTGAAAACCGCATTATCCCACTTCTCTCTGCGCTTTACAACTACCATCACCTTCTTTTACCCGATTTGCTAAAGTCGACCTTACACTATTCTTCGTTCTTCAGCTGGATCACCGGTCACACTTTTGCACCAGATCTGTACATGGGCATCGACACCATTGGCTCTGTAACGAATTTTGCTGACAATTTGAACCGGGACATCCACAATCCCTTTTTGCATGAGGTGGAGCAGAATGAGGTGGTCAAGAGACAGAAGAGTAACATGGGATCCAACGAAAGCGAGAGGGCACTTCGTTCTCCAACATATCTCCTTCTTGCATTGAAGCTCTACCAACTCGCCAAAAACGAGTCGTTTGTCACGTATTTGACTGCAAATACTGATGATGAGATCCAGCTTCTCGATATATGGCTTGCGGTGTCATCTTATGTTCATCACTTCCAGTACAAGTCTCCTTACAACAAGTATGGAGCTCGGATCTCGCTCTTGACGCTTCTCAAGCTCACATCTACCAAATCTAAGTCGGTCAAATTGCTTCGCGACCACAAGATTAATGAGTTCAAGTGGAAGCTCTGTCACCAGAAATCACCACCGATCCCAATCACTGAAGGCGATGGGAATATCTCGTCCTTGTTGTACATTATGAACCTCGTGCAAGTGACATTGAGGTTCAACTTGACCAAGAAACTTGACTTGGACAATTGCAAGATTGCGTTAACGATATTGTATCAGATCTTGCTTGAGGGAGAAGAGGAAGCGTTTGACGATCTCCAGTTGTACAAATGGCAAGAACTATACAAGAATTTGGTGCATTTCCTCAAGTTTGTTGCTAAGAACTGCAACGAGGAAGGGTTGAAGTATGTTATAGAGGAGGTTTTCGCCATTTTCGACGTTATTTTGGGCCCATCCTATGACCGCATCATTGAACGATCGAGCGATTTCTGGAAGTTGGGGAGCCACTTGGTCAAGTCGGTCAACTTCGACTTGTTCTACGAAATTCTCCAACACCACCATTCATTGCAAACATTGTACGACAAGTACATCATTAGAAGAGACAACTTCCCCAGAGTGGAGGCGTGTTTTGCGTCTTTGGCCGAGAAATTCGATTTGCTGGACACTCGCGAGCTCGACTACGATGATGTGACGGTGAAATTGAATGAGTTGTCGTTACTCAGCGACGATGAGCCATCCGTGACCACGCTAGATCTCACTAAGTTCAACTACGCGGAAACATTCAAGTACTTGGACGAATACCGAGACTACATTGATTTCGAGAAAGAGGTGGAGATCATTGACATCTTCAATCTACTTTTCGACAACGAGTGGACCCCACAGAGAAGTTAACCAGGAAAAGTTATATTTAATCCTTTTGCAAAGTTCTAAAAAAGTCCATACAAGTAGTGAAGACAACCAAAAGAATACCACCACCAGGGCCCAATCTCAACACTTTAGGGATGAAACCCTTGTATAAAGCACCAAAACCTTCCTCCCTGGCAACCTTCAACACCGATGGGACAGTCCACACGTACTTGGTGGAACCGGCCTGGATTCTGGACTTGACCACATCGAATGGAGTGTTCATGATAGTACCGAAAGTACCACCGATGGTACCACAGGTCAAATCTATGAGGGTCTTTTCTGTCGAGGTCTTAGGCTTGGGCATCAATGTTCTCACCTGGAAAATCAAACCGAAGTAGCCGGCATTCCAGGCAATGTGTCTCCACAAAGTGGACTCCAAACCCTTGTACAAACCAAGTACACCATTCTCCTTGACAATGTGCTTCACAACTTCTCCCATGCCGTTGAACTTGGAGGTTCTGTCCTGCAACTTGATCTTGACCAACTCGAAAGGAACAACCACAAATGATTCGGTGGCACCGGCAGTGGCACCGGTCAAGACCGCCAATGACTGTGTCATAGTAGGAATGCCAAAAGCTTTCTTGTAGAACTTACCCCACTCGTCGTTAGCCGCGAACTTGGTGGCTCTCTTTGGCGCCTCCATCAAGATGGGGGCACTGATACCCTTGTACAATCTCGAGAAACCTTCTTCAGCAACAATTTTCTTCAAGCATCTGATGGTACCGTTGTAGTCATTGGTGGTGGCCAATTGCTGTCTGGTCTTGACGACATCCAATGGGTACATCACCAAGATCTCAGAAACACCAGCAATGGCGCCAGATAAAAACTGGTAGACAAAGGGCAAAGGCTTTGGGTCTGACATTGTTTACTAGACTGGGTGCCTGCTTAAGAATTGAAACGGAAATCAACGATCAGAACTGGTGGGCTTGAAAGAGAAAGAGTACTCCCAGTGGAAAAAAAAGCCCGCTACAGGAACCGGGGCTAGTGCGAGATAAACTAATGCGTTTCAGAGCCCGGTGCCTTTCCATGCTCGCTTTGAGGTGGGGAGTGCGGAGATATCCGGGATGAGCGGGCAGAGCCCGTTGGGGTGATTTTCGCACTTAAGCGCTGCAAATGTCCTTGTATTTGCTTTGTGAGTTTCCAACATCTTGCTGTTCGGTGACTCAGAATATCACCCCAGCGAACTTCTGCAAGCTAGACCGGGCCGCAACCGCCGCCTGCACAAAAGTGTGGAGAACACCATAAATCCACCTCTGGTGATTGGCGGTTAGGAGTTGCACGCTGTTGTTTCGGGTGTTTGTGTTTTGGAGAAGATGTTAGGATTAGAAAAAGACTAACACCACGGAAAAGGGCTCAACCGCTGAGGAGGGCGTGCCATTGGCATAACGTACTTACAAAAAAAAAAGGATCATAGAATGGGGCCTTGCAATCTCGAAGTGATCGAACAGAAAGCAAAAACAAAAAAACGTAGAGACGAAAAAAAAACAGAGCAGACTTACTTGCGAAGCCATTTTTGCAGTTCAGGGGGTATTCACTTCAGTCGCTGCTTTTGACAGTTCAGGCCCACGCAACCTCAACTAGGGTCGTGTGCCGGGTAACCCCGCGAAGCGTATATAGCCATCGCTAAAAGCCAAAACTTCTGGTGATTTTTCTTTTTCTTTGTGCGGCGGCCAGATCCATTACCGTGTTGCTTGTCTGTTCACGTTATCCCTACGAGTTGGCGAGCGTCAGGTTCTGGCCAGAATGAAATCCAGTGATGGACAAAGACCATCTAAACGCCCTTTCATATCTTTGGCTAACGTCCCCATCGGTTTTGCCGGTGGAGACATGGAAATTTGTGAGGGCTGGGAGGTCAAACATGTTTAAATTTGTAGATACTCGTTATTCAAGCTAGCCCATCATGCTGCCCCGGAAAATGGCAAACACCACATTGGTCGAGATGCCAACCACCAACGCGAGCTTCTGGTTCTTGTTGAACATGGTGTCGTCCATCATGAGAAACACAAACGCCACAACCCCAAGGAAAGCCCCGAGCACAAGCCCAAGAAGCAAGTCCTCGTTGTGGTGCGTGCCTTCCAACTCGGCCGCGGCTCTCATTGCCGCTGTTGATGGCGCTACCGCCACTCCGGTGGTTTCGTTATTAGCGTTGGAATTCGAGGCGGCAAGCCCTGGTTGTGCTGGAGCGGACCCGTTGTTTGTCGACTCAAGCCACCTCTCCTCAAGCTGCCTGATGAACTCTTGCCGCGACTCGTCTTCCTCGACGTCGCTGACGGCACTCTGCGGGAAATTCTCGAGGTACTCAGGTAGGTAGACCATCTGGAACTGGCGGCGGAGATCGTTAACATCCTGGGGCAGCACACCTTGCGATAATAGCCGGTCAAACCCAATGACTTGCGGCAGCGTCGATACCTCTTGTGCCTTGCGGTCCAACTCCTTTTCTTGCGATAATTGCTCGGGTGATAGCTCGTCCCCTACTAAACAGTGCACATACACCTGTAACTCGTCCATGGGCTCGCCCAGCTCGCGCAACTGGCGCAATTTCGGGTCGAAAATATCGATTTTGAAGTTCGTTTGGTCGTTGAGCACTCGCCCATTGTAAATCAAACGGAGACGCCTGCGTTCCGTGCCGTGGGCTCGGCTTCTGATCACCAGCTTGAACCACGACGCGTTAACGAGCTTGTTGACGTCATCGCGGTCGAAGTTGATGGTGAGTGGGATCTTGAGATCCTTGAATTGCGTGCTTGAGTTCCCCGAGTCGGTGAACCGCACGATGATCTCGACTTTCATGGGATGTTGTAGGGAGTGGAATGAGTAGGTGCCGCCAGTGCTAAGTATGGAGACGACTGCATATAGTACGAGAGGAGGCAATACTTAAGGGGGCCACGAAAGCGGTTCGCTGTGAGGTCGAGCAGTAAAAGAAAGCACGATGACGGTATGGATACCATAAGGAAATACACTGGGTCTTAAAAAATCTTAATACCGTGTGAACACAGTACTTAGTGCATTTTTTCTAGTGAAATATAGGTACGGAATGGCATGTTTGCCACTTTTGCAGAACAACCGAACACTCGTTTGCTAACTGCAACAACCCCAATAAGGGATGCAAAATCTGCTTCCAACCTTTTCACCCCACATTTAAATGTCCCAGAAAATGTCCTTGCACCCGAGAAAATCATGACAAATTCTCTCCGGCATGTCCATACTTCGAATCTCCAATCCAAAGAGACGAAACGAACAATCTGGATCCACCAAGAGATCCAGATCAGGTAGGTCGCAGAAGACAAGACTCCCAGTCCCACCTGAGCCCTCTCAGACTCAACCCACGAATCCTTATGGAGGACTCAGACCAAGAAGAAGAACTGTATTCCGAAATCTATAATGGTCCAACCGAATCATCCCAACAACTCATCGACCTTGCCATGGCAGGGAAGAGGATCATCTTTCCGGAGATGAAATCTCCCACTCTATGCATTAATGCATTGGGTGGCCTCTTCCATGAGGGGTACACAGTGCAAACTCTCTGTACCCCCGAAGTAGGGAGTCTCAAACTTGGGCGCTCCTTTGACCTAATTTTTCACTGTGCAGGAGCTCCACAAAGTCCTTCAAAAACATCAACCAAGCGTACGGCATATAACACAAAATCACGGTGGGCCCGAACATGTTTTTTTTTTTAAGAACATATAGGCAAGGTGCAATACCGCCCGAGAAGATAATTTCCAAGTAGTGAGGATTGAAAAAAGATGAAAATCGGGCTATAACTAAAATAAACGCAAATTATGTGTCTTTTATGGATGCTCAAGTACCAAGAACCGCAAAATTGACCAGCTTCGTTCCTCATGGCCCAATGGTCAAGGCGTCTGGCTACGATTTCGTAACCACTTCTCGGTTGGAACCAGAAGATTCCAGGTTCGACTCCTGGTGGGGAAGCTCTTTTTTTGGATTTTCAAGTTTGTGGCTAGGCTGACATGAAACGCTCAATCTTTCTTTTTACCAATCAATATTTCTTTCCCGGCTACTATCCCATTTTGCATAAGTTGTTGGCTCACCCGATGGTCTGACGCAAGCGAGAGGTTACATGCAGTCACAACGGCCGATAGCTTCCCCATATTGTCGGACGATGAAAGTTTTCCCCGTACTACTTTCTTTCCAAAATGCTTGGAGCCCCCATCAATATCCAAAGTTGGATAGCGGAAAACTCGCATCTTTTGCAGCCCCCCGTGAACAACTTTTGTCTTCACAGAGGAGGGTTCACCGTGATGATTGTCGGAGGGCCCAATGAGAGAACTGACTACCACGTCAACCAAACTCCCGAGTACTTCCACCAATTGAAGGGCCACATGTGCTTGAAAGTCGTTGACGATGGCGAGTTCAAGGACATTATCATCAACGAGGGCGACTCGTTCTTGCTTCCAGGGAATACTCCGCACAATCCGGTGAGATTTGCCGACACCATCGGGTTAGTGGTGGAGCAAGATCGGCCGGAGGGCGTCAATGACAACATCCGGTGGTACTGTAGGAACTGCAAGGAGATTGTGCACGAGTTGACGTTCTACTGCTCGGATTTAGGCACTCAGGTGAAGGAGGCCATTTTGGCGTTTGATGGCGACATGGACGCCCGGACGTGCGGGAAGTGCGGGACTTTGAACTACTCGAAGCCACAGAGTGCGTAGTTGATAGGAATATAACGGGTGACGCGGATTCTAGTCGAGCTTTCTCTGGCCGTAGAGGTTCTCGCCCTGGACAAACAACCAGTCGACCGCGTGCTCCACCGGCTCGTCGAAGATGTATGGCAAGAGCGGCACTATGCCCAACCCAATGGCAACCGGCCCGTACGTTCTCAACGGCTTGATCGTGCTGTTTTTGAAAAGCACCGACGAGTATCTCACCGCCGAGTGGATGGTGAACGCAGGCAACGCCATCGACGCCAAACTCTGGAAAACACCTCGCTTCACAAACTGCACGCGCCAGTCGGTCTCGGCAAGATCGTTGCCAACCTCGGCTTTGTACGCTTCCGCCGCCGCCTTGTTTGGTGGAGGATAAGGATAATCCCACGGTCTCAAGTGGGGGACGTACCGCCCCTCGTTCTTCAACTTGACCTTCCACGACGCGTACGACACGTCGCCCAAAAGATACGCCCACGACACGCCGTAGCCAAACTTCACGAGGTACGGGTGTGCCACCGGTCTGAACGACTCGCCAATGTCGGAGGTGTAGGCGACATAGCGGTGAGAAGCCAATAGGATCGTTCTGAATCGGTTGGCGTAAGCGGCGTATCTCAATGCTCCCTCGTCGTCGGTGACGGAGTTCTGTTCGAACGCGCCCGCGGATTTTTCCGCCGTGGCGGTAACTGACTCTTCTGCAGACATCAAGCAATAAATAATGGGGTGGGATGTGGAGGCCGAGTAGTGAGCTTGCTTAAGTATGGGGGAACGCACGTGCAGGAACAAACGGTGGGCGTGGGAAGTGGCAAAGTGGCAAACACCACGAATGATACTCGGGAGTCGTCGGTTTACGGCCATTGGGTCAGAATACGTCTGAAGATTGAAGGGCCAATTGAACTTTGGTGCTTGTGGAGTTTGGTGCTGTCGGTACTGAAGCCTGCCTAGCCTTACCAGATGCCTCGGGATGATGCAATCTGTTTTGTTGTGATGCGTCCTACTACGATAGTAGAATGGACAGCACGTGAAATCATCGATGTTTCCGACTCACCCAACTACTTGGCCAACCAAAAATATCGTATCCCGCCGCCATGCTAGTGTTTGGTTGCAAAATAGCCGTGGGTAGATGCTCACGTGACCACAGCGCGTAATTCTCCACACGCAAATGCGTACATCTCAGACCCTAGCCCTGGGGCCCGCATCGGTCGTGCGCGCACCCACACCGCATATCGCAGAAAAAAAAATTTCCACTGGTGAAAAATTTCCATCCACTACTCCCAGACAAAATGGCTTTCGACAAACCCGTGAAGACCTCTGCTTACTCGTCTAGATTCCAGACTCCTTTCCGTAGAAGACAGGAGGGTAAGACCGACTACTACCAAAGAAAGAGATTGGTTGCTCAGCACAAGGCCAAGTACAACTCGCCAAAGTACAGATTGGTTGTGAGATTCACCAACAGAGACATCATTGCCCAGATCGTCTCTTCCCAGATCACCGGTGACATTGTCCTCACCGCTGCTTACGCCCATGAGTTGCCTCAGTACGGTATCAAGTACGGTTTGACCAACTGGTCTGCTGCTTACGCCGTTGGTTTGTTGGTTGCCAGAAGAGCCTTGCAGAAGCTCGGCTTGGACGAGACCTACGCCGGTGTTGAGGAGGTTGAGGGTGAGTTCGAGTTGACCGAGGCTGTTGAGGACGCCCCAAGACCATTCAAGGTCTTCTTGGACATTGGTTTGCAGAGAACCACCACTGGTGCCAGAATCTTTGGTGTTTTGAAGGGTGCTTCCGACGGTGGATTGTACGTCCCACACTCGCCAAACAGATTCCCAGGTTGGGACATTGAGTCCGAGGAGTTGGACGCTGAGCTCTTGAGAAAGTACATCTTCGGTGGTCACATTGCTGAGTACATGGAGGAGTTGATGGACGACGATGAGGAGAAGTACAAGCAGGTGTTCAAGTCTTACATTGACGACGAGATCGACCCAGAGGATGTTGAGGAGATCTACGCTGCTGCTCACGAGAAGATCAGAGAGGACCCAACCTTCAAGCCAACCGAGAAGAAGTTCACCAAGGAGCAGTACAAGGCTGAGACCAAGAAGTTCATGGCTGTTAAGTTGACCAGAGAGGAGAGACAGGCCAAGATCAACAAGAAGATTGCTGACTTCCAGGCCGAGAACTAAATGCAGTTCACGTAATAGTTTACCCTAATCTGAATTAGTCATTTCTCGAGAATTGTAGCACCAGCCAAACTGTCGCAAGTTTGCCAAAAGGGTAGCATTCACTATGTACTCAGGTTTTGCAACTTATTTGTTGGAGCGCACTCTCTGTGCCTCATTCAATAACTTGTCATAGGCCTCGTCAACGACAGGGTGCACGTTATGGTCAGCGTCCGAGTCGATCGATTGAACATCGTCCAGTTCTCCAGCAAATTGGTCCGAGGCATCTTCAAACGTGTCACGGTCGCCATTTGGACGTAAGTCGGGCGACACCCCTTCAGCGTCGTGCTTCTCTTGCACATTGTCGAGACCATCAACATTGTAAATCTTGTCGAGACTCACTCTGTTGTCGTTGATCTTGGTAATCAATTGGGTGACCGAGTCAATGCCCTTGGCATCGATGATCGCCTCTCGGAGCTCGGATCCCGAGGGCAAAGCAGCGAGAACAGGAACAGGCTTCTCCTCGATCGTATCAGTCACACTATCTCTGTGTTCCATGAAGTATCCCCACCGGTGAAATTCTCCCTCTTCCAATTCCTGCTCCTTTGCATGCACCGATGTTTGAGAAATGGATTTCATTAACACTGGGCGACCGGTGAGATTGTCAATGGGCACAGTTCTACCATCTGAATTGGCCTCCACCACAACGGAGTGAGGTTGGAAAGTCTGCTCCAGGCCCGGGAAAGTTGGGCCTATCATGCTTGGCCGCGAGTTCTTGGCCATCAAGATCGGACCAGCATCGATCAACGCAGACGAGCTTTCATGAAGCTGCTCATCGGGATTGGGCACACCAGGGGTCTGTGGAGCATGAACTGAGGGTGAAGGGCTGAGTGGTGTGCTGAACATCTCTGCTTTCTGTTCGAACAAATGCACCACTTTCTCCAAACTTGCGTCAAGGAGACAGAACCGCAAAAGGTTCTCCTTTCCCTCAAAAGAGAGGTTCCCGTTGTTTCTTCTTTCGAACAAGTTGTCAATGATCTTGTGGATATCTTTGCGGATGGCGTTAGTCCTCTCGATTAATGCATTGGTGATGATTTTCTGGAGTTTGTTGTCGGTCTCGCCCGACTTCTTGTCGCTCTCAATGAGCATCTTTTCTGCTCTCTCCATAAGTAGAGACCCGTCAAACATGACATCATCTTGGTCCGTATCTCCACTGATGTTGTTGATGTCGGGCCGGATAGTCCGGTCCATGTTTCTCATGAGGTAGAGAGCTAATCTCTGCGAGAACTCGTCGGGCACTAGATCGTAATCCAAATCGAGAGTAAAAATGGCAGACATCTTCACGGCAGTGTAAATAGCCACAATGGCTCGTCTATCAAGGTTCCTGTTGCCCAATAGAGAAACATGCACCAACCCATTGATTCTTGGGAGAATATCTGCAATTGCCTCGATCGACTCAGACGACAACTCATTCAAATCAAAATGAATTCGTTTCAAGCATGTGACCATTGGTAACGTCTTGCTCAATTTGGAAATCACTCCTGGGAATAGCTGAGGCAAAGAGCTCAAGTCCAAGAACTTCAATGTCTTCACTTTGACCAACCCTTTGAGCAATTCCCAAATCTCATCAACGTCAGAGAGATTGGTGGAGTTCAAGGAAAAGAATATCAAGTTGACGGTTTTGGTGTTAAACGCATCGATGAATGGCTTAAGCTGGCCCTGACTCAAATCATTATAGGCAATATCAATACCCACACATTTAGAGTCTTTGCGGCTGATCCAGTCTGCCACCAACTCACACTTTCTGACGTTAATTTCAGTGGCAGCCATCCCAAGACGGCAAGTGGAAATGGACAATGCGTTTTCCAACAATGCCTCAAAAGTCTCGTCAGAGAGTTTACATCCGCCCATGACCAACTCTTCAATTCCATTTCTGGAGATGAGCGATTTGATGAACAAATCCCAGTTCATGGCAGACCGGAAAGACGTCTGCTTAGTGACCTGCTTCACTCTCTGTTGAGAAATGTCAAGTTTCTTGACGGTCTGATTCCGATTGAGAAACTCACACAAGTACAACCAGCCCGTGTCGTCCATGGCAACGTTTCTTAACGAAAGTTTCTCCAAATGCTTGTTATAGACAAGTGATGCGAGTAAGTGCTTCAACATTTCCGTTGTCATGGTGACGTTGTCGAAGATGATGGTGTTAATCGGCGTGATGGCAATGAAATCACTGAAGGATAACACATCGATCAACGTCGGCTTCGGATTCAACAATTTAAGAACCTGCAACGGGCGAGTCTTGTTCTTGAGCTGTTTCAACGTGGCTGGAATTGGGAGAATCTCCCTCAAATGACAGCATCTCGTATATATCATCTCGAGTGAAGGCTCCTCGTTCTCCAATTGTTCTCCTTCGTCTTCCGCCTCCTGGAAGTGGTTCTCGTGCATATGCAAAGGCTTGTCGATTTCGATGTTTTCCACTCCTTCGGCAACATCGTCGTCCTCGGGGATGTTTGTTTTGCCCGACGTTCTATACTGGGAAATTTGCAACGCCAATTTTTTAGCACTCAAATGTGCTTCCATGGCATGCTTATCTGCTTCGAGCAAAGCGCGTTTCTGAGCTTCAACGGCCAACTGGAGCTCCTTTTCGGTATATTTGGAGTCAGAAGGAACGGAACGGCCATCGCTAGTGGAAATACCTTGGGCCAATCTGGGCACGGGTGCCACAATGTCCTCTGGGATAAGCACGTTACCCTTTTTTGGCCGTCTCGATGGAATCTGCTGCTGAGGATCGTCGTCCAATTTGTCGAGAGCGAAGGTGACTCTGCGCAACTGCTGCTCTGCAATTTCCTTGAGCGGCCCTGGCTTCTTGTTGATGTTCTTGTTGAGCACCACTCTCTGGCTCGGAGTGCGCAGAACTTGCGAATCCACCAGCGATCTTCGCTTGAAGAAGCCGCCTTTCTCCTTTTCGACCGACAGTTTGGGGCTGGAAGTCTGCAGAGTTATGCGACTTCCTCGGCCAGCATTGATGGGTACGCCAGCCTCCAGGGGAGGCCGCTTAACCATGGACACCAAGTCCTGGTCCTTGTGGTGGGTATGTAAGCTCGAACCAAGGAGCAGAGGGTCGAGTTTGGGCTGCTGGACCGAAGTGGCCGGGCTTAGCGTTGGCGAGGAGTTGCCATTGGATGATGCAGAAGACGACGGGCTGCTGAACGCAGACGGCTTGAACTTCGACGAGAGCGAGCTGAAGAACGATTTCTTGCCCGAGTTCGACCGTGACACGCTGGCGTGCTGCTGCTGCGGCGACACCTCCACCAGTTCAGCGGGCATGCCTCCAGCGGCCACCAGGATGAAGTTCAAGCTGCTTCTTCGCTTGGACGCCGCTGCAGAATTCTGCGGCAGCCCCTGGTTGACGAGGGGACCCTGTGGTGCCTGCGGCGCCGACGTGGATCTAGAGCGGGACGTTTTTGCAAGTTTAGCCTCCGAGGCCTTGTTTTCGTCTGATGGTGGCCCATTTGGCCCCAAACCCAGAGATTCGTCGGGTTTCGGCAGCGATTCGGCCCGAGAGCGTGGTTCTGATGAGGAAGGGGCTATTTCGGGCGGCGGCGGCTGTGTTTTCACGGGGGCCTTCTCGGGGTCTGGTTTGCCGCTGTTGTCGTGAGAAGACCGCCTCGAGTCCTTGGAATCGGAGCATATCGACGGTCTGCGGTCGGAGGTGAGTTTCTTGGTCAATTTCTTCGACTTGCCCCGGAAAAGCCAGTCGACGTCGCCGTTCGAAACACCGGTCTCGATGTCGGAAGGTGAGGGCACTGACATGGACAATGGCCACCGGAGAATATGCTGGGGTAAACAGGGATTGGAGGGTAGTGTCGAGGAATGCGGGGCGGATCGGAGGTTCCGGAGGGTGTTTTTCCAAAAAAATCGGGGATTTCCTTCTTCCAAGTGTGGAGTTACGGCCCTGGCGCCTGGGTCACTCTTACGATTTCGATATGCGTAGTAGGCAGCACACGTGAGCTGAGATAAGACCCGGTGCTGCTTCTGTGCACCTGTTTATGCGGGCGAACACGACCAGAAACTCGGCGAATTCCATTTGGCAGGCAAACTCCAGCGAATTTGGAGGGGGCCGGAAAAAGTGGAGTTTGGATACTGGTTGGCTGCAGATTCCACTTGATCGCCTCTGCTCAATCTACTGGCCACTGCTCAATTTGCTCGCCTCTGCTCAATATACTCGCCACGGGTGCTCAAATCTACTCGACCATTCAGCGCTAATCGAATTGTACTCGCATTAATACCCGCCGTCAATTACGCAATCACCACTCGCCACGGACAATTCGGAACCTGCCATTGGTGCGAAAATCTCGAAACGCATTTCCTCTGCACTTGCTCGATACAAACATAGGAGATCCAGTGCACACAAAATGCCCGAGTGCATCCTGCACACAGCCCAGCAACAACCCTAACATTTGCCTCCTTCCCGTGCTCCTGTTTGCAAGTCGCACTTGCGGGAATAGCGGACGCGGCAATAAAAGGCTTGGTGTTGCCTCCTGCACACAGACGGTCACACCGCGACATTTTGCCCGGTCAGGGGCCGCAATCCACCCCCATGCTCCGCCAATCACCACCGCCTGCTGAACATTATGTAAAATGTCGCGCGCTCCTCACGGAACCGAAGTCGGCACGTCACCTCCGGGACGGCACACAGGCGTCTCCGCTCAAATTTGTCATGTCTTCATCGCTTATCGCTTCCATCAAATCTAGCCTTTTTTTTCCACTACTCAACTCTTTTTGCGGGCTCCCCTTTTTGCATTTGTTCGTTTCCCCCATTTATTCAGAGCAAATCTCCCAAGAAGCTCCTCACACAAACACACTTGCCACCGTCAATCTCCTCCCTTTGCACTTATTCCCCCATTCACATCCACAATGTTTAGGCAACTTGCAAGACAGTCATTAACCGCCGGCTCCAGAGTGGCAACATCATACGCTGCTCCTCTCATGGCCAACGCCATGCGTGCTTCGGTCGTGCCAAGAATTGCCCACCAGAGATCTTACCACGAGAAAGTGATCGACCACTACTCCAACCCCAGAAATGTTGGTACTTTGGACAAAAACGACGCCGACGTTGGCACCGGTCTTGTTGGTGCTCCAGCTTGCGGAGACGTGATGAGATTGCAAATCAAGGTCGATGAAGAAACAGGCGTCATCCAGGACGTGAAGTTCAAGACGTTTGGGTGCGGTTCCGCCATTGCTTCGTCGTCGTATGTCACCGAGCTTGTCAAGGGCAAGACCCTTGAGGAGGCGTTGACCATCAAGAACACCGCGATTGCCAAGGAGTTGTCGTTGCCCCCTGTGAAGTTGCACTGCTCTATGTTGGCCGAGGACGCCATCAAGTCGGCTGTCAAGGACTACAAGTCCAAGAGAGCCAGCGCTTTGAAGCAGCCAACGTTGGGTGCGGCCACTGCCTAGTCACGATTAATGTTTCGATAGTTTTGATGATGCTTGGCTATTCGGGACACCGCTGTCCGCCCCGAGCGAGACCCCGATGAGGGTCCAGCTGCTATATATTTATTCGCCAATGTATTTCAAGAGTCAGCGCAACCGTAAGTACTGAGCGTATTTGCGGCCCATGAACCCCGTATCGAGGCTCCACAGCTTCATGCGGAAGATCGCCACCGCACTCAACATCGTGAAGGTGCCGATAACTCCATACGCAATCTTCTTGGCCCGTGCACTCACCTGCCTTCGGTACTTGAACAACCCACTGACAATGTGATAGAACGAAACCCACAGAAGCAACCCGAGCATCACCAAATTGATCGCTGCTCCCCATTTCCCCCATGCGGACTGGTGTAGGTAGTGCGTAACATAGCGGAGGGTGATGAGAGATGAGTCTCCGTCCACCAACAGCGGAAGTAAGCGCATTTTGAACCAGTGGAACCCCAACGATGCCGCCATCACGTACCCAGAGAAGGTCAACGGCGTAAACGCCGGGAACGTTGTCGATATCCACGAGCGCTTGAACCCCAATCCCAAGAGCGTTCCTAGACCACCCAAACCAATATCATCTCTGTTACTGTCTCTGATAACAATGTCTCTGGGTTGTTTACGGACAGGTTTGCCGGTAACGGTGCGGAAAACCCGGAGGGCTACTCCGCTCAAGACGTGGATACCCCCAGTTGCGTAGATGGCCAGGTACTCGAAGAGCGGACCCAAGTAAACGTTGCGGCACATCTCGAAAAAGTCCTGGCACGTTTCAGCGCGGATTCCAAGGCCAGGGGCAACCATAGTGGATGCTATGTGAAGGCCAAAGAACCCCAAGAACCCGTACGCGGAGTACTTCTGTGCTTTCGTTAGCGCCCTCATGATACTGACCACGAGCTTGGAGGTTTTCCTTTTTGGAGGATTTTGCGGGTCGCTGGACGGTAGCATCAGGTCCAATGGCTCGGGGACGACTTGTTGCAAGTCCTGGATCGACAAAGATGGCAGTTGCGGCGACATGGTGTGGAGGTGTAGTTTGCCAATGAGAACCCTGGCAATGATAAGCTGCGAATTATGTGGAGGAGCAGATTGGGGAAGGGAATAGGGAAGAAGAGAAGAGGGAAGAAGCAGCTTATGCGGTGTGAGATGTGAATTTCAGTTTTTGCACGTTTTTGTTCTTTCAGCCTTGGTATTGCTCTGTTTTGTATTATTTTCGTCGTGGTCTTTTTTTTTTTTTTGTTTCTAGCTGGGTAGAAATCAGTAGTGCCAGTTCTCACTTTTAGCAGCTACTGGCCCACTGCGAACAGACACCAACACATTGACAAACAAATAAGATAGCTCAAAAATGAAAGAGATACCAAAATTGTAAGGTCCAACACAGCCAGATACAACCTCCAAAAATCCCCAAAATCCAAAAATCAGCCCAATTGACCAACCTTCACCTGCTCCCGTCTTCTTATGTGCCGCGCACGCCGCCCTCCAAAAACACTCCAAACTATCGCAGCCCCAAACTACACGCCAGCATGTCCTCCGCCACATTCACCCAGACGCGAAACTCCGCGGTTAACCTCGAGAAACAAACCGAGGTGCTCTTGGCCCGCTTCTCGAAATTCCAGCAAATTGGCAATTCTGTCGAGGCCAATGACGACGAAACCTCGTTGGTGGCCCAGATCGCCGACTTGCTCCAGAAAAGAGAGGATGTGGTGGCCAACTTGAACCGCATCAGCGAGGTCGACGTGACAATCTCCACATCCAAGCTACAGCAGTTGCAGCGGCACCGCGAGATCTTGGCTGAGCACAGAACGTCGTTTCTGAAGTTGCAGTCCAAGATCAACGACGAGCGCAACCGCAACAACTTGTTGTTTCTGATCCAGTCCGATATTTCGGCCCACAAGCAGCGGAACGTGTCCCAACTGGCAACCAACGACGACGACTACATTTTGGACGAGAGACGCCGCGTGGACACCGCCAACTCGTTTGCAGACCGCCTATTACAACAAGCGTACGAAACAAGAGACGAGTTGTTTAGCCAGCGGGCGTACTTGCAGAACGCATCTACGCGACTCCAGGGCACCTTGCAGACCATTCCCGGCATCAATGTGTTGTTGTCGCGGATCAACACCAGAAGAAAGAGAGACACCCTCATCCTCGGGTTTGTCATTGCGCTCTGCATCATAGGGCTTTTCTTTTTTGCATAATGGAGGGGGGCTCGCTGGCACGTTCTCGGCAGATTTGCATGGCACCAACCTTGGATCATGTGGCTCGCTCTTGTGCGCTAGTATGTTACGGGTCGATTACTTATGGGTCCGTGTCTTCGTGATTCCATATTTTGGTCGATATCTGTAACGGGCCTTCAATCTCGAAAAGTTTTTGGTGTGATGGTCAAAAGTGTTGGAAATGCTATCAGTGTTCGAAATGCTATCTAACTTAGTGCAAGTTAGATGTGCGGTCGTTTAGAGTTTGCTCGGGGAGCCAGCTCCGAACCGGCAGCACCTCGAGAAATCGTACACTCGAGATTACGCTCCCCCGCCTTGGCCACAGTTGTGTGTGGAAGCCCGGCGGTTTATCTCGGTGAAAAATTACGTCGCATCTACGATCGTATTCAGCATGAGCGGCCAAGATTTAAAGTGGGAGGTCGATCCTTATTAGGATAAGGGGGGCAGATCATGGTTTCATATTGGCGGCACGAGGGTGCAAGTTACAGGGCCACCGCTAGGAGCTAAAAGTGTTGATGGCGGGCGTGGAATCGAAAACACTCGAGTCACTTTTTCCAAATGCCCGAGAATGCCTCGATGGAGGACCGAATCTTGGCCCTCAAGCTCCGCCGCATCGAACAATTGAACGCCAAATTGAAGGAATCCCTAAAAAAAGATCGCATTCCTGCGTCGCGAGCTGCTGCTCTCATTATCGAAACTTCTCAAGATATCTCGGACCCGTTGGTTCCGTCGGTGTGGCACTTGCCTCCAGAACTGAACAGGTACAGAGCGTACCAGGAGATGTGCAACGCTCGTCCTCAGAAGACAGACTGCTGCACAATTGTATAGGAAATTCAGTTTTATGCAATTAGTATACGCGTTCATATCAAAGGCACCCAATGGATCTGGATCAACCCCCTTGTTGGCCACCTTTCTCGTCCACCTTCACTTCTCGCAAGTGCTCCAAGCTACTGTTGCCAAGGGTAATGTCCTGCTCCTTCTCATCGTCTCCACAGCCACAATCGTAATCCTCCAAGATGGTAGTACAATCATACTCTGGTTTATTCAACCGCATGTTCACCTGATTATGGATATGACAGCCCCACAACGCCGCTGTTTTCCTGCTGCTCACCTGAGGAGGGAACTGCGCTAAGAGTTTCTGGAAGTGTCTAGCACAGTCGCCACAGGGGTAAACCTGAGCAAACAAATGGATGTACAGTTTCAAAGTTGATTTCTCCTGAGTACTGGGCTTGTCTGGGTACCGTGCCAACACGGTGTGTAAAAGGTGCCATGCTGAGTTGCCGAGTTGAGCTTTGAGAGTCTCGTTGGCCATTTTCGGCATGAATGGAGTGTCTGTGAATTCGCCAACATCCTGGACCTCCTTGTCTTGCTTTGTGGTTGGCAAATCCAATTGTTTTTGGACTTTCTGTGCTGCCTGATTCTGTGCAAGGTCATTCCTAGCTTTAGTAGTGGACAAAGGAGTCGACTTGCCCAAAGAGGTGGAATCGCCCAGTGCAACGTAGTAGACGGCACACGCCACGAAAAAGAGCACTAAAAGGGAGAAAATTAGTTTTCGAACTTGCTTCATTTTCTGGGTGGGAGCGAGATCAGACTGGTGAATGGCGGTTGTTTCCTTTAAAAGGGAAGTGTTGGTGTCACGTGACAAATGTCCCCATTTTCCCTCTTGAGCGTGGGGTGATCCGTATACCAACCAGGTGAAGATTGTGTAGAGACCATAAGCTCAAACTAGGTTACAATTGGGAGGTCGGGATTTGGCCAATCACTTTTGTGTTTGCTGGACTTGGCTCGAAGGGTTTTCACTTTGTAGCGTTTGATTTGATTTATTTCTTTGCAGTATGAAACCGCCATTTTCTCTATGCTCAGGAGGATCTCTTCACGGTGGCAGCCTCCAAAACACCCGGCAAGGAGTCGTTGCCAATACTGAAGAGAAGCTTGATACCCCCCACCAATGTCAACAATAAAGCCACAGAAGTCCACAACAAAAGGTTTGCCTGTGCTGCAATGTCCTTCTTGCTGCAGTCAGCACCAGCCCAGTTGGTGGTCTTGGACGACTTCTTGTCGTATGTGGGCTTACAAGCACACTGCCAGCCCTTGGAGCCAACCTCAGTACAAGAGCCGTGGCCACTACATTTGTTAGTGGCAGAATTGCATGCATCCTCGTCGCTGAAGAACGACTTGGCGGTCACCGCTCCTCTCTTGGTGAAAGCAGCAAAAACCTCGCTCAACTCCTGGCTTCTCTTGGCCATACGCGACTTGAGGCTGGCAGCCTTATGCTGAGGACCAAAAGCGACGATGGTGACGTCAAACTTCTCGCTCAAAGCTTGAATGGAACGAGCCAAGGTTTGCTTGGCCAATTGGTAAGTCGAGGACTCGTAGCCGATCTTGGTGCCGAGGGAGAGAAGCGAATCGAGGCTAGCAACAACAAGGCCCGAGGAGTATTGCTCGGCGATGGTCGAAACTTGCAAAATCTCGCTGATGAAGAGCTTATCGTTGAGCACGTTCAACCCGGAGGTCAGAAGGTCAAAAGTGGACTGCTCACCAGCAAAGAAGTTCTGCCAATGGCGAGGCAACTCGTCGTGCAAGCGCTTGAAGACGTGCTTCATAGACTTCGAGTCGTGGCTCTCTGGGGTGACCAATCTGATCTCGTCGGTCACTTTGGTAACATGAGAGGCATTGACCACCTGGGCGTATTCCTTGGGAAACCGTTTGAAGAGCATGCTCACCAATTTACGCACATCATGATCTTTCGAAAGACTGATTTCAAAAGACAAGTCATCCCCTTTGTTGTCGGCGTCTCCCTTGGCAAACAATTCCGTGGGGTTGTCGACACCCTTGACGATGAACACAACGTTGGGCTTGTCTGAGTTTCCGGAGTGCAATTTTTGGATGAGGTCGATTGATTTCTTGCCGTGGCCAAGCGTGTGGTAGTCGCCCACGCCAAACTTGTCAGCAAAGTACGACTCAGACTCGTGCACCGAGGCCACCAAGTGGTCGTGTTGAATGTCTTTATTCAATTCGTAGACGGCGGCGTTGCCCGAGGCAAACACGGATGATGCACCGAGTAGCAATAAGGAGCCGACTTGGGAGAGCTTCATGACGACTGGAGAACAAGGCAATTGTTAGTGAGAATTGATAGTGGGTAAATTTTATTATCGCACTCGGGCAAATCCGTGTGCAGTATGAGGTGCACGGGTGTAGCACCTAGGTCCTAGGAATCCGAGGGCAGGGCCAGTGGAACTGGGTCAAGGATGCGAGGGGTAAGTCGACGCTGATCTGCTTGCTCAACCTGGTGAAAAAGCAAGTGAACATAGGTTATGAGGCAGGGGGTTCGTCAGTACCTGACGACGGCAGCTCTGAGAATTATGGCTTATGTACAGTCTAACCACCGAGCTGGCGAAGCAGTAGCACGAAGTCCAGGGTTAACCAACATTCGGGTCTAAGATCTACTAGGGATCACGGGGGATTGTACTTACGTCCTTCAAAGCGTTCAAACACCAGGTGAGCATTGCAATGTGCGGTCAGATAGGGGTGAAAGACTATTTTGATTATTCTAATATCTTCATCTTCGTCAGTCGGAAAGTTATCATCATAAAGCACATTGCAATGCACACCGTAGAGGATAAAAGGCCTCTTTTACGCGCCACAGTTTGAGTTGCAAAGAAGAACGAGTAGTTGAAGAGAAGCGAAAAAAATCAACACTGCACAAAAAAAGCATACCGGCAAGAACCAGGGCGGGTAACCCTAGAGAGGTTTTGGCCAGGTCAGCAATGCTAGGTTTAGGACTTCTGGCAAAGGGAAAGGCGAGGCATTCAGCGATGTTGTTTGATTTTTGGAGCTGACGTAAAAACCCCCCAAAAAAAAATCGACCCCCAAAGTCAGGTCTGGTTAGTCCTTCTGGCATCACCTGTACTGCACTTGCGCACTGTTGGGATCATTCTCCCACCAAATCGTTCCCCGCCGGGATTAGCAAGTTGAAGATTCGAACAGCCAGAGATTTTAAGGAATACTCACGAACTTTCAGTGATATTTCTTAAAAACTTAACAAAACAAAGTAACCTCACGATCTCATTTGTCTGTGGCTCACCAGCGGATGTTCAGCGCGGCTCATATCTGCGATTGTCGGAGCCAGGGCATCGAGAGGTACGGGTGCACAGATAAGGATCACAGCGCTTGCACCGCAACGGTTTGTAGTTCACTACTTTTCTCCCCTGAACACCCAGTTTTCTTCTGTTAGACTTCATTTGCACGATACACCACGTCGATATCCCGTCTAACAGAGCTAAACCTTTTTTTTCCATTCGCAATAGCAACGTGGCCTCCTAACTCGCTAGAGCCACACTGTGTCATTTAAGGGCGTTTCACTACACCCCTTAAACTCACAAACCCAACACCATCATGGCGTTTAATTCTGCTTTTGAGCAGAGAAGGAGAGCACCGGCGCGTGCCACTTCAGCCGACCGCGAATCGTCTCTTTTATCTGAGTCTCAGTCGCTGTGGGTGTTGTTTAACCCAGCAGACAGAATCGAGAACGATATTCTCTCCTTCTCCACAAACAACCCGCTCACTGCCACCGAGGAGGACAGTGGCGCCGAGGATCAGAGCGAAGAGGAGTCTGAAACCGACGATGACGACGAGGAGCACGACGAGTTGATAGACGGGCTCCAGATGTCGCTTTCGAATCGCATTAACGAGTGGCAGCTGGCAACCGAGGCGGCTGTTTCAGACAACATCGCGTCGTGGGACTTGGACGCTGAGCTTGTGAGCCTGTTGTTGGACACCTCAATCCTCAGGCGCGTGCCAGCGTATTACGGAGACAACTTATTTGAAAACATGTCCAAGGCAGACTACGTGCGGTTCAAGCGCGCCACATCAATTTTGAAGAAGTCGCTCACCCGGAAAGGATACACGGGCAAGAATCCTGAGTTGTTGCAGCGCGTGTTGGAATTGTTGCAGTGGCAGAACTTACTTAGAACGTCAGGGCTGCTAGTGAACGACTACATTGTCAACACACTTGCGCGCACGCAACTTCGGGACCCCGCTTTCAAGAACGTGGAGTTTTCAGACACAGCAACGTCTTCGTCGTTGGTGATGTGCGGGGGTCGTCGTGGAACGACATATAGGACAGGACTTGTATAGGATTACACGGAAACAGCAGGACAGTGGGTAGAAGAGGGTCATAGGGAGCATTACTGTAAGAGACGATAGAATAAACTCTCCCAATAACTAGAGCACTGGGTCTTTTATAAATATGGCTCCTGCTGCGCAAAACACGTCAACGTTATACCAAAGATCCAAAAATTGCAATAATTTCGTATCTCAACGGTCTCGATCGGAGCCAATTTCCCTGCTTTGGTGCGCGTATGTGCCGGACGTGTTTTGCGTGCGCATTCTGCAGTTGAAGGCAAACAAATTAACTGACACCACCCCACGCTTTAAAACAACAAAAATGCTAAGATCAATTGTCCCCGCCAGAACATTCTCGTCGTCTGCCGTCAAAAGCCAATTCGCCAAGATGCAATTGCTTGGAACGGTGGGAAACCTCACAACGAGAGAAACCAAGGATGGTGTTCCTTTTGTTACTTACTCGTTGGCGGTTAACAGATACTCACCCCTGACTGCCGAGGAGGGCAAGACCACCGTGGCCGACTGGTACAACATCTCTGTGTTTGACGAGAAGCATGTGACTTTTTTCTCCAACCACTTGAGAAGTGGAGCTCAGGTTTACGTCGAGGCCGACGTCAGACAGAGAACTCTCGTGGACGAGTCGGGCGAAAACAAGCTGATTGTCACCACGTTGAGACAGACGGGCTACGATGTTGTGCGTTTCCCCAAGAAGCTTGAGGAGGAATCCGCCTAGTGTGCCGCTGTGTATGGTAATGTACGAGTAATCCTGCCCGGGTGTAGAATCACAGATGGCAAGGGCCTACTGGCCAACGGAGTTGGGAACTGAAAAAAATAAGCATCACATCGATGGCGACTGCTAGTCGTTGGCATGGTTTGACCATTTGCTAACCTTTTCCCATTGTGCTCACAACTTAGTGGCTGCACTTAACTCCACAGCGTAGCCAATGGTCAACTTGATGTGCTCATAGATATGATCAAAGTCCAACCGATCGAGCGTGTCCATTGTCAGGTGGATCTGCTTGGCGGTGTACTTGAACTCACTCTCAATGAGGAAACTGGCAGGGTACCCATTCTCCAACGCAGAGGCGTGATCGGAACAAGCATACCCACACTCGGTCTCGTGAAATGGTATCGAGCAGTACTCGCCCACGATCAACTTGATGAAGTCGTTGAGGCCCACCGAGGTGTAATCGGAGATCAAACCGAAATGAGGCTCAACACCTTCGTCGATAGAACCCTTGGTGTAACCCGTCATATCCTGCTGGAGCATCCCCACCACGGTTGCCTTGTCGTTAAAGTAGCGGCTGAAAACATCAATGGACCCCAAAAGCCCGCCTTCCTCGGCTGAGTAGTAGTGGAACTCCAAAGTGTTGTGTGGAGTGAAGTTGCCCTCGGCAATTGCCGAAACAATGAGCCTAAGCGCCTCCAACGTGGTGACAGTTCCCGAACCATCGTCGTCGGCCCCAGGAGCACGAAGCAAATTGGGGAAAAGCAAGTTGATGGAGTCCTGGTGGGCACCCACAACAACCTTATCGTCGGACTTGCCCTTGAGGCTGACGATGATCGAGTACTGGTCCCAACCGGAATGGTTCACTTTGTGGAGTGACACCAACTCCAGGGGCAAAACAGACACCAACTGCTCGACGGTTCCGTAAAGCCAGTTGGCGGAGTCCAATCCGGTGGTGGACTTGTAGTAGCGGGTATAGAACGACGAGAACTGGGCCAAGTTCGACTTGACGCCGTCCAAGTTGATCTGCTCCACGAGCGGGTCCACTACTTTTTGCTGGGTAGCATTTGCCGGGTAATTGTAGGTAGGGATGGGCTTCTTCAAAGTGGAGAGCTGCTTGCCGAAAATCGACACCACATCGTGATTGCCGCCACTAGCAACGTAGCCTGCGTTCACAGCATCTTCAACCGATACAACCGAGGTGACATCGATGAACTTCTTGCCCTGGCGCTTATATTGCATCTTGGTGGCCTCCGAAACTAGCTCATAGTGGTCTGGGCCTGTTTTGATGATTCGCTCGGCAAGAGTGTCTAGACCGTAGTCGAACGGCTTTAAGCTCAAGCCATGAGCCACAGATATAGCGAGAGAAAGTGTAGCTAAGAACTTCATTGGAGTGGTTGGTTTCTGGAGAAGCAGCCCTTGGCTTTTGTGGGTGAGCATTGTGTGCAGGAGACGGGGAGAAAGCTGGAATGGAGAGAGAGGGTGATACGGGCACAGTTGGGGCTAATTTTTCTATTTCGAGCAGATAATGTTATATCGCGGGTTTCGTGGCCAATTTCCAGATTTTATTTTCTATCTTACATTTATGCTGGCCTGCAAATATAGGCACTAGGGGACGTTTCGCAGCCAACACACAACCCTAGGTAGAAACCAGCATAAGAATTATACTAGAGGGAGTAGCAGCGATTTCGATACGAAACTCGTTGATTTCAGATCATGTGTTTACTCTTTACAAAAACCTGGTTGAGAGTGCTGTTTCTCACGCCGTAATGCCCAAAGTGAGGGCAACTCAGTCCACTCAGTAGTGTAAGTAGTAGCTACAGCAAACAACACAACAACACAATAACGACCACCAATGACAGTAACACAATCAAATTCATCTCCTTCAGTGCTTCTGGTCGTCTCCATTTTTTTTAAAAAATCCTCCCGGTACACCCAGTCGTCTCCATCCTACCCACCCACCTCCGGGTCGTGCGGCGACCAGTAAACACCTTGATTTTTTCCAATCCAAACACCATCCCAAATCTGCTAGCCACCACCCAATGAGTCTTTTGGCGTCTGTTTTACCCGGCAGGAATAATCCCGCGGGATCCTCGGCCACCGCCGGGAATTCCTCGCCTTCCACCGCCAAATACATCGCGCCTACATTGAAATTGACCGATGAAGGGCTCGACTCGCTTCAGTTCCAGAAACAGTCCACTGAATCCTCAGGGTCGTCATCTCAAACACTGAGATTCTATCTCCCGCTCGTGTTGGATTCAGTCAACGAGATCAGCTACAAGATCAGCGTGCCCAACTTTGGCAATCTACCGCCTCTCCGGTTGGGGTCCAAGTACATCACCGATTTGATCAAGATCGATTCCATGAGCCCCGGCGATTTGTATGGGCCCAACAACTTGAACAAGAGTTCTGGTTTGGACAACTACTACTTCAACTACGAGAATGGCTTGGGCCATTTCTCTCGCTTCGAGAAAGTGTCCCACTTGGACTTGCCAGACAAGTTCTTCGAGGAGTACAATTTGACCGAGTGCCTGACGAAAATGGGGCTTTTCCCCGAGATTAACCGCTCGTGGATCGCCGTCGACAACAAGTTGGTTTTTTGGAACTACAAGTTGCCCCAATCCTCATTCAATAAGCTGTCTCAGTTTCTCACCATTGACCAGATCCGTCATTCGATCCTCACAGTCAAGCTAGTCAAGCCAAAGCCAGGGGTGTTTGTTGCCGGCGTGAACCACCTTCTTTTGATCGCCACAACAATGGACATACACATCTACGTTGTCAAGTATGACGCTGCATTGAATAACTTGGATATTTTCAATCCTAACTTGTCTGTCAATGCCCAGGGCTTGATTGTCAACCAGTTTGTTGTCGACGAAATCACAAACGACATCTACTTCTCGGGCGAGGGCGATGGCATCAATATCTGGAGGTTGGACTACTCCAGCAATTCATCGTTCATCAAGAACAAGTGCGACAAGGTCTGCCTTACGAAAAGTGGTTTGTCGTCGGTTCTTCCTATCGGCAAATTGCCAGGATTCGACTTATTCACCCATGAAACTGATTCGAGCACGAAGAAGGACGCCAACCAAAAGACAGCAGCAGTTCCTGAAGGGATCTTGCAGATGCAGATCGACTCGGAGCGAAATGTCTTGTACGCTTTGTCGAACAAATCGGTCATTAGAGCATACAAGTTGACATCGGGGCAAGAACAGTTCCTGCAGCACAGCCACCTACCACCCACTGAGATTTTCAAGTCGATCACGCTGATGTTCAGTGATACTGGCAGCTTCAAATCTTTCCTGAAGTTCAGAATTGTTAGCATTCAAGTCGTGCCACAGCAAGAGTCTTCCAACATCCAGCTCATTGCAATCACCAATTATGGAAACCGAATTTTGCTCAAGCTAGGCGCAACTTCAACTTACTCGAGCTTTATGTCCGCAACTTCAAGAGCTTCTGCAGCAGTGAAGTTGTCTGTCGTGACTATGAAATTTCCTCCCTCCAAAGAAGAGCCAAAGCTCAACCCAGAATTGGACTCTTTCACGAGGATCAAACAGTATGTTGCTCAGATGGTTTCAAACCAACAGAACTCAGAGCTCTTGAAGAACACGAAGTTAGCTAAAATCATCAGTCCAGGTGTCTTTTTGGCAGTCAAGAAGACAAAAGGGTCCGACAAGTTATTCATCAGTTCTGTCAACTACGGTTTCTTGAAGCATAACAATAAGTTGGTGGAGGACGCTGAGTTCACGACAGTTGGGAAGACGTCGAGCCAGAATTCTCTGGAAAATCCTGTTTACATTCATGACATTGTCCAAATCACTCCATCCATGAACGCCTCGAATACACCCAATGGGTACGCCAATGTTCTTGCATCTCAATATTCCAAGCAGGCACTTCAGTTTGCGGTCTTGACAAACTACGGAATCAGCATTTACCAGTACCGTACTTCAGACCAGATCATTAGCTCTTTGAAGGACGAAGTCATTGAAAACTTCATCGAGGAGAACGGCTACGAGGAGACCTCGTCGACCTTATTATATTTGGCATGCTCGTATGGACACCACAACTCCAACGATCTTTTCAAGAAGAAGGCTTCGCTTTTGTTTTCCCATGCGGGAAATAACGCGAGATTAACTGACCTTTCACAGGGAGCAGCAGCGGGTCAAGCTCATGTACCAGTGCAACCTTCTGAAGCTCAGCCAATGGTGGAACAGGTCGTGCTCAGTGATAGATTCTACGGTACCTGTTTGTTGATCTCTCGTTTGTTCAGGGATTACTGGAACAGAAAGGTTTTCGCCCCATTGCCTCACATCAAAATTCTTCCTAATGGCTCGGCCGACGTCGCGTCTGTCAAAGAAGATAACATACTCATCAAAGGTTTGGCGATCGAGAAAACTCAAGTTGAGTACTTCATCGGCTCAGTGATTGTACTCTTGGAATTTTTCGAGGAGAACATCAACAGAATCCCAGGGCTCAATGCACCTGGGTTCAGCTCTGACCCATCGAAAATTGACAATGAAGTTTGCTCCAGAGCAGAGCACATTGCGTTTACATCCATTCTCAGATCGCTTAACTCTATGAAGGAGGCTCTTTCGTTCTTGATGGTGTTGATCGAAGAGACGCAGGCTAATCAAAATAACCACAACGAGATTTTTAAGTTCTTGTCTCTCACAAACCAGTTGAACTTGCTCACATTGACATTCAAAGATCTCTTGTTGCCTTCTCTTGAGGTTAAGAATTTGATCAAGGATCTTCTATCTTCCATCATCAACAAGAATATCCTCAAGGGTGGGTCAATTGACTTGATTGCATCCTCTTTGCAAGGTCGCTGTGGCTCGTTCTGCTCAACAGACGATGTCTACATTTTCAAGGCTATCGAGAATTTGACGCGGGCCAAAAACATCGGAAATAGAGACAACGAGTTGAAAGTTCAATGCTTGAACAATGCAGTGGCTCTTTTCGAGCAAGCGAGTGACTCGCTTACTTTGGAAAACATCGAAAACTCCATTGACATTATGCTTTCGCTTGATTTCTATACCGGGGCCGTTGAGTTTTTGCTCAAGCTTGCGAAAAGATTGTACGCGATTCCAAATTCGACCGCCGGTGCTTTGATCGTTGCTAACAATCAGGGCCAAGCCAATAACAGCGTGAATGACAAGATCGCAGAGAACAAGAAGAAGAGACTTCAACTCTACGATCTCATCTTCAAGATTTTGACTAAGTTAGATCTCAAAGCGATCAAGATTTCTGAAAGCAATAACCAGCTTTTGATCAATGAATTCAACGAAGTCAGGGACGTCACTTACGAAACATGCTTTGCGTCGACTGACAAGAATTTCCATTACGAGTTCTACCAGTGGTTCATCAACCAGGGATGCAGCGATCGTTTGTTGACTGTGGACACACCGTTCGTTCTTCCTTTCTTGCAAGAAGTCTCGAAGGATAACCTCGCATTGACAGAATTGTTGTGGCTTTACTACGCTAAGCGTGAGCAATATTTCCCAGCTGCCAAGATCTTATACTCTTTGGCTATTTCACAGTTCAATTTGACCTTGAAGGAAAGAATTGAGTATTTGTCGAGAGCCAATGGGTTCTGTAATTGCACATGTCCCCCGGCCTTAAGACAAGAGATGATTCAGCTTTCGACCGTGATCCGTGACCTTTTCGAAGTCGCTAATGTTCAATTGGACCTTTTGAACACGATTTTGCAAGACAAGCGGATCAACAAGGAGAACAGAGAGGTTGCAACACAGGCATTGAAGTTCAAGATCCAGTCTGCTACCGAGTTGTTCAACTCGTATGCTGATCCTTTGGGTTACTACGAGATCTGCTTTGTCATCTTCCGCATTTCCGACTACAAGAACCCTGACGACATTTTGAAGCGTTGGGAGTTGTTCTTCGAGCGTATTTACCATGACTTTGTGGTGAACTCGTCCAAGTCAAGACCTCTCTATATGTCGATCGACGAGTCGTTGAGCAGCATTGGTGCCAAGTTGGTGTCGAACGACTTGGTGTTCCCAGTTGACAAGTTGATCAGATTGACGTGCACGTACATCCAAAACGCCATTGAGGAAGACCCCACCACCCAGATACCACCTAAAGGAGCTGTTGTCGATATGTTTGTCAAGTCTGGCGTGCCATACGACAAGTTATACGTGACTATCAAGTCACTCATTGAGCACAACTCGTACGACATGTACGCTGGGTTTGCAAAGTTCCTCAAGACCAGCGAGATGGTGTACTTGATCCGCACCTGGTACAACGAGGACAAGAAGTTGAAGGACGGCATTCCCAGTGAGAAGATCGTTACAATGACCGAGTACTCGGTTGAAACCGACCCCATCGACAAGTGGGTCAAGTCGCACAACACTTTCATCTAATATAGTGTACCTATACAGCATAATACTACGGAAATTCCGCCTCGCGCCATCAATTGAGCTCGTAGTATTTGCCCTTCTGGTTGTCGAACCGCTCAGTCTGGAACGATTTCTCGTTGGGCCGAAGCACATTCGAGCTCGATGGCTCCGACATGCGCTCAGACCCCAAGTAGGGCAAAATGCCATCGACTATCAACGAAATGGCGTTCAGCTCGGCGCCACGAGGCATGATGACATCGGCCTGCTCCTTTGTTGGGAAGATGTAGTCGCTCATTTCCTGCTTGGCCCCGTGCAAGTACGAGTTCACCACTGTTTCTAAGCTGGCGGTGTTGGAACCCAAAACATCACGCCTGATCCACCGAATGAGCCGGGTGTCGTTGTCTCCACCAATGAAAACCTTGATCTGCGACATGTCTCTGAGCTCTTTGTCGTAGAGAGCGTAAAGACCATGCACAATGATGAGCTTCTGGACCTGGTGGCCGTCGTGAGTACCACCAGCAGCCAAACTGGCCCTGATGTCATCTTTTAGGCGGCCAAAATCGAACCGCGAAGGCTTGAGTGCTAGTAGTTTTTTCGTTCCCACGGTGATGGCCGCCACTTTGGAATCCTCCAGTTTAGTCACGGCGGTAGGGTCCATGTAAGTGTTCATGTCGATCACCTCGATGACAGGGGCGTGTTCGACCAACTGGCGGATTTCCTTTTCGATCCAGAGAGCAGTGGTTTTCTTGCCGGCGGCGTGACCACCGCCTATGAGCATAACAACGCTGGAAGGTTCCCACATTGGAATGAGTGACAGACTCAAAAGTGGTGAGGATACATGATCGCGAGCATATGTAGGCGCGATGGCATCTCGATTTGCAGCGCGAACAGAGAAACCACTAACGAGCCCCAAACGAAAAGCTCAAAAATCCTATACACCATGGATTTCGACAGAGACGCCGACGGCCAGATCGAGTTTTCGGCCAAGTCTACCCCCAACGTGAAAGTGCATGCGTCCTTCGAGAGCATGAACCTCAAGCCCGAACTTTTGAAGGGCATCTACTCCTACGGATTCGAAGCGCCCTCGGCCATCCAGAGCAGAGCCATCATGCAGATTATCTCGGGTAGAGATACCATAGCGCAGGCGCAGTCGGGAACAGGAAAAACCGCCACGTTTTCCCTCGGCATGCTCCAGGTGATAGACGCCAAAGTTCGTCAATGTCAGGCGCTTGTGCTTTCGCCCACCAGAGAGTTGGCAACGCAAATCCGCACGGTGATCATGAACTTGGGCAACTACATGAACGTGCACACGCACGCGTGTATCGGCGGCAAGCAGGTTGGCGAGGATTTGAAGAAATTAGGCCAGGGGCAACATATAGTGAGTGGGACGCCCGGGCGGGTGCTTGACGTGATCAAGCGCAGGAACTTGGCCACGAGAAACGTCAAGATGCTAATTCTCGACGAGGCAGACGAGCTCATGACCAAGGGGTTCAAGGAGCAGATCTACGAGATCTACAGGCAGCTACCTTCCACGGTGCAAGTGGTGGTGGTGAGCGCAACCCTCACCAGAGAGGTGTTGGAGATGACGCAGAAGTTCACCACGGACCCGGTCAAGATCTTGGTCAAGAAGGAGGACGTGACGTTGGAAGGAATCAAGCAGTACCACATCCAGTGCGAGAAGGAGGAGTGGAAGTTCGACACCTTGTGTGACTTGTACGACTCGCTCACCATCACCCAGGCGGTGATTTTCTGCAACACCAAGACCAAGGTGACGTGGCTCGCCGACCAGCTCCGAAAGGCCAATTTTGCCGTGGTGGCCATGCATGGCGACATGAAGCAGGACGAGCGAGACTCCATCATGAACGAGTTCCGCTCCGGGAACTCGCGCGTGTTGATCTCGACCGACGTGTGGGCCCGTGGAATCGACGTGCAGCAGGTTTCGTTGGTGATCAACTACGATCTTCCCAGCGATAAGGAGAACTACGTGCATCGGATCGGGCGTTCGGGCAGATTCGGCAGGAAGGGTGTGGCGATCAACTTGATCACCAAAGACGACACCAGCGGGCTCCGAGAGTTGGAGCGGTACTACAAGATCCGCATCAGGGAGATGCCGCTGGACCTCACCAGCCTATAGTTTGGGTGGGGCGATTGTCGCACAATTGGAAGTTGGTTGCAGAGATGGTCGCACAGATGGTCGCATAGTTAATCAGTCGCATAGTTAATCAGTCGCACAATTGGACGCACATAGACGATTAGGGCAGGAGCCAATACACACTAGAAGAGTCGGTAAAAATGGATTGGTTTATTTTTTTTTGGCAAGTACAATTTCTGGCAACACGACCCTCTTTTTTCTCCTTCTTGACATCCGTCATGACCTTGCCGGCTCTCCCTCTTGTTTCTTGCTAGCGGCCTGTATTCACGTGAGGACATCGCGAGCAGGATGGACTACGTCTAGGAAATTTTTTTTTTTTCTAAATCAAAGGCCACCATGGACTCCCAGTACCTCTCCGCCTTGGAGGAGACGCTCCAGCAGACGTTCTCGCCTGCGACCGTGAAGCAAGCCACTTCCAAATTGTCCAAGGACTTCTACTCCAACCCGTTGGCGTTACCCTCGCTCTTCCACATCTTGCAGAATGGGCAGCTGGACCAATTGAAGCAGTTGGCCGCCGTCGAGGCCAGAAAGCTCATTGGCCTGAAATGGGAGGCCGTCGACGCCTCGATCAAGCCCCAGATCAAGCAGTCCTTGTTGGAGAGCACCTTCTCCCAGCAGTCGAAATTGATCAGACACTCAAGCGCCAGAGTGGTTGCCGCCATTGGCGAGTACGACTTGCAAGACAACACCTGGCCCGATCTTTTGCCCTCTTTGATCACCGCCGTGCAGAGCTCTGACGCCCAGGCCAAGGAAATGGCCGTCTACACCTTGTACACCTTGTTGGAGACCCAGATACCTGCGTTGGTGCCTCATCTCGACGATTTCGTGTCGCTTTTCTCGAACTTGTTGGCCGACAAGACTTCCCAGGACATCAGAGTGAACGCCGTGTTGTCATTGGACGTGCTCTCGCAGTTTATTGAGGAAGATGACGAGATCAACGATGCCACTGCTGCCAAGTTCAAGGCGTCTATTCCAGGCATGGTTGCCGTGTTAAAGGAGGTCATCGAGGCCGACGACGAGGAGAAGGCCAAGAACGTGTTCAACGTGTTCAACTCCTTGATCTTCTTGGACAACAAGTTGGTTGGTGACCACTTGGTGCCTTTGGTGCTGATTGTGGCCGAGATCGCCGTCAACACCCAGTTCGACGACGAGTACAGATCCATGGCGTTGCAGTTCTTGATCTCGACCGTCTCGATCAGAAAGAGCAAGATCGTGGCCAACAACTTGGGCCCACAGCTCACCGCGGCCACTATCCAGATCGCCAGTGAGGAGGTCGACGTTGAAGACGAATTGAACAACGAGGACGAAGAAAACGAGAACGAGGAAAACGTCCCTGCTACCTTGGCCTTGAGATTGATGGCCATGTTGTCTGGGGAGTTGCCTCCTTCGCAGGTGATTGTGCCATTCTTCGAGAGCTTGAACTCCTTGGTTACCTCCTCCAGTGTGTTCTCCAGAAGAGCCGGTCTTTTGTGTATTGGTGTGGCTTCGTCGGGTGCTCCAGACTTCTTTGCCACCCAGGTGGGCAAGATCGTGCCGGTGCTTATCAACGGTTTGCAGGACCCAGAGGTTGTTGTTAAAGTGGCTGCTGTGAGAGCACTTTCTCAGTTGACCTCGGAGTTGCAAGACGCCATTGCCGAGTACCACAGCCAGCTCTTGCCTCTTGTCATTGAGATCATCAACTCGGCCACCCACGTGATGACGTACAAGTACGCGTGCTACGCCTTGGACGGTATCATCGAGTTCATGAGCCACGAGGCCATTGCCCAGTACCTCGAACCTTTGATGAACAAGTTGTTCTCGATGTTGGAGCAGGCCAACTCTTCGTCGTTGAAGGCCGCCATTGTCTCTGCCATCGGCTCCACTGCTTTTGCCGGAGGTAAGGGCTTCACTCCATACTTCAACCAGTCGATCCAGGTGTTGGAGCCATTTGTGGCCAACGCTGCCCAGATCGAGGGCATGTCCGAGGATGACATCGAGTTGAGAGCCATCACTTTCGAGAACATCTCCACCATGGCCAGAGCCGTTGGTTCCGAGGCGTTCTCTGTCTACGCCAAGCCATTGGTTGAGGCTGCTTACGCTGCTTTGAAGTCCGAGCACTCGAGAATCAGAGAGTCTGGGTTTGCGTTCATCTCCAACATGGCCAAGGTGTACGGATCCGAGTTCGCTGGTTTCTTGGACGACATCGTGCCCCAGATCTTGGAGTGCTTGGAGCAGGAAGAGTTCTCTTTCGACGCCAACGCCGAAGACGACGAGGACTTCGAAGACGAGGAAGAGGACCTCGCCAACAAGTTCAAGATCAACACCGGTATCACCATCGAGAAAGAAATCGCCTCGGTTGCGTTGGCCGAGTTGGCCATGGGTACGGGTGCTGCGTTCGCCAAGTACGTCGAGCCTTCGATCACTGCGTTGTCGCAGCAGGTGGAAATCTCTTACGGTATGAGAGAGGCGGCCATGAACGCGTTGTGGAGAATTGTCCGTGCCATGTTCAAGGCCACCTACGGCGAGAAGTTCGCTGCTCCTAAAGGTGTGCCTCAGCAGTCGTACGTCGATGCTTCTCTTTTGCAGTTGATCAAGCAGGTCAGAGACATCACCATCGCCAACTTGGAGGAGGAGTTCGAGTTGACGTTGGTGGCGTGCGACTTGGACAACTTCTGCGAGGCTCTTCAGCAGTTCGGTTCTGCTGCTGTGCTTAACGACGCCTCCGACACCGCTTCGTTGGAGAAATTGTGCGTGCAGTTGATGAACATCTTGAAGAAAGAGCACGCTTCTCAGCTTGACGACGAGGACCCAGTTGACGAAGGCGAAGACGCATCCGAGACCGAGGCTTTGTTGTTTGAGTCGGCGTTGGAGGTGTTGATCTTGTTGGCACTGACGTTGGGCGCCGACTTTGCCAGAATCTTCCCTTCGTTCAAGGACGTGATTTTGGCCAACGTCACGTCGAAGTCCAAGAACAAGAGAGTCAGCGCTATTGGCGGATTGGCCGAGATCTCCGCTGGGTTGAAGGAGTCCAACCAGTTCAGCCAGGACTTCTTGCAGATCTTCACCGACAGATTGGCCAACGACAAGTCGTTGGAGGTCAAGGGTAACGCTGCCTACGGTGTTGGTATCATTGTTGAGTCGAGCGCCGTCGACGTTTCCAGCCACTACCAGCAGATCTTGCAGTTGTTGTTCCACTTGTTGAGCAAGTCTGACGAGCAGGCTAAAGTGGACGACGAGGAGACCAAGGACGTGGTCAACAGATCGAACGCCAACGCTTGCGGATGTGTTGCCAGAATGGCGTTGAAAAACCCTCTGGCCATCCCAGTGGAACACGTGTTGCCAGCATTGTTGACGCACTTGCCATTGGAGGCTGCCCCAGAAGAGAACACCCCAATCTTGGGGTGGATCATCCAGTTGTACGAGTCCGGCAACGAGTTGATTGTGTCGCAGACCGAGAGAGTGGTGGACATTCTCGCCAAGATCTTCCAGAAGGAGGCCGACAGACTCAAGTTGGTGGAGGAGTCTACGTTGGGCAGAGAGGAGAACATCGACAAGATGAAGCAGTTCCAGAACGAGCAGATCAAGCAAAAGGTGGTGGAGTTGTTGAAGTTCTTGAACCAGAAGTACGCCAACGTGGTGTCGTCGCACGAGATCTTGAAGTCCGTCATTGCATAATTTTCTTTCCCTTTCATTTACGTATGTTACTACACGATAATCTGTTCCAGGGCGTAGTGGACCATAAATTCGTTCAGGGGCCAATAAATTAGGGCTGGCAAGTGGCCAATCTTAACATGAAACAGCGTTGGCCGAAGCTGTCGCCAAGTCTGAGATTGCTTTTGTTCAAAGTAGGTGTGGGTGGTCAGAATGCCGTTTTGGGCATTCAAAGGCCCTGGTGCGACACTAGCAAATTTGGGTGCAAATCTCCAACATTGCACTTATAAATCGTCATGCCCACCGTCTCAAAGGTGCATTGCATTTCGACTCTGCAAATCACTGATGTCCGATACCACGGGTCGCCTCATTGCGGCATTCTGTTTTTTGGCGCTCGTCATCAACATTCCTCCGTTCATCTACCACTGCTCAAACAGGAACATCCCCGCGTGCAGCTTGATCTTCTGGCTCTGCTACAACAACTTGACCGGGTTCGTCAACGCGTTGATCTGGAGCGGCGCTGACTTTGATTTGGCCACAGAAGCAAAGGGTTACTGTGACTTGACCGTCCGCATCACCTCTGGCGCATCTTCTGGGAAAATCTGCGCTGTGGCGTGCTTGATGATGAATTTGTTCTTGATCATCGACGCCCGAAACCACAAGTTCTTGGCGCCCCGCTCGAAAAGACGCATTTTCCTCAACATCATCATGTGCTGGGCAACACCGGTGTGCATCATGGGAACAAGCATGATAGTGCAAACTTCGCGGTACGTCATAGTCAAGTACCGTGGATGTGTGGCCCCACATGGGTCCAACTATGTGTCGGTACTTCTTGTGAAGATGTGGCCGTTGATCTGGAGCTTTGTTGCCCTTGTGTTTGCCGTGCTCACCTTGTGGACCTACGTTCAAAAAAGAAGGGACATCAAGGATCTCTTGCGGTGCACGAACTCGGGGTTGACGTTGAAGCGCTTCGCCCGCTTGCTCATCTTCAGCTTGTTGGTGATGTTCATCATGTGCCCGTTTGCCATCTACGAGTTTGTCGCCGATATGGAGAACTACAACGGTTCGTCGTTCAGCTTCTCCCAGACTCACGATGAATGGTGGGCGTTAATCTATAAAGTGGACGCATCGACGCTCGGGGTGGCCACCCGCATCGTCGACATCGGCTTGTCTTTTATTACCCTTCTCTTGTTCGGGTTGGGGTCCGATGCCCTCGACATGTACCGCAGCTGGTTGGTCAGAATCGGCTTCAAAAGGTTCAGCAAGCCCCTGCCAGACGAGCTTTTCGTGTCGAAGGAGTTCACTGACAGTCGCAAGGGCAGCAGAGGCACCGAGGATACCGAGCGCACGGCCCAGAGTGACGACACCGTGGAAACCATGTTCGAGTACTCCAAATTCAAGGAGTTGGTCTTCCCGGAGAAGCAGACGTCCGTGCATCTGGCAACAACCTTGACGAAGACTGGGACCATTTGCATCGAGAACGGGTTCGAAGATGCCGATTTGGAAGACCAGCTTGGAAATGGGTCCGGTAACAGCCTGGAAATCCGGTTTGACTTCAACGTCCGCCACCATTAGCTAGTGCAAATTAAATGAGTTTCTTAAACATCTCCTCAAACCGCTTGGAGTCGATCCTGCCCTGGGTCTCTTTCATGGCCCTCCCAACTAGGAAGTTGATCGACCGTTTCTTGCCCTTTTTGATCTTCTCCACCACATCTGGGTTGCTCTCAATCACCTCCAAACAAATCTCCTCGAGCGCTTGGTTTATCTCACTTTCGTCCATTTCTGTTGGCGCTGCCAAATCGTAATGCTCCACGAGCTCAGAAATCGAGAGCGACCTCTCCTCCTCGGATGCTTGGATGATCTGAGTAAGCAACAATTTCGCCGATGTGATTGTGATTTCGTTGTTCAAAACCATCAAGATTAGCGAGGCGAATTTCTCGGGAGCCAACGCAGAGGTGTCGATATCCATATCGAGCTTTCTGAAAGCGCCAATGAATTCGTGAACAAGCCAGTTGTTGACCACTTTAACTGGTTTCTTGTTCTCTATAACAACAATCTGATGCAATTTTCTGTAGTAAGCCAAAATCTCTGGAGTGTCAACCATGAATTTTGCATGCTTGAGTTCGAGACCGTACTCAGGCTCTATTAATGTTTTCAAGATCTCCTCAGGGAACTTGGGCAAGATTTGCTCAATCTCTTTGGTGATGCTGGGGTCTAAACGCACCAACGGAAGCTCCAAATCCGGGAAGTACCGGTAGTCCACCGCGTCTTCCTTTGATCTGGTTCGGACTGTCTCCTTGCCGTTCCAGCTGCGAGTTTCTTGCTCGATGGGCCCACCATTCGCCTTGAAATGGTCCACCTGTCTGCTATATTCAAAGATTAAGGCTGCAATGATCTCGGAGGTGCTTCCCAAGTTCTTGATTTCCACTCTGTGGCCGCCGTTGATACTTACGTTCACATCGCACCTCATGGCTCCATTCTCCATGTCGCCCGTGCAAACGCCCAAATGCGACATCAAGGAGATGTATTTCTTGACGAAAGCGCGCACTTGTGCCAAGCTGCTGAACTCCGGCTTTGTCACCAACTCGATCAATGGCACATTGGCGCGGTTATGATCCAACATGATGGTTCCGTCAAAAGCGTTGTAGTTGAGCTTGGCGGTGTCCTGCTCGATCTGGATTTGCTCGATCCCGATTTTCTTGTCCTCCTCCACTCCGTCGAACTGCTTGGTCAATTCAAGGTACCCGCCCTTAGCCAATGGGCGGAAATGCTGGGTGATCTGGTATCCCAGGGGCTGGTCATAGTAGAAATAGTGCTTTCTGTCGAAGGAAGAAACCGGGTTCACCTGTGACTTCAACGCAGTGGCGGCTTTCAAGGCTAGTAGCAACGCCTCCGGGTTGAGCTTTGGGAACGTCCCCGGTAACGCAAAGTCGAAAAAACTTGCGTTGGAGTTTGGCGGCGAGTTTGGCGAGTTTTTCGAGAGCGAAAAAAGCTTGTGCTTTGTGTTAAGCTGCGTGTGGATTTCAAGCCCGCACTTGAGTGCGATCCCTGGCTCTGGGCGCCATGTTCGGAGTTGTCGAGACAACATGGAGTAGTTGCAAGTGAGATTTGGAACCTGGTGGAGGTTATGCAGGAGGATCTCGACAGATGAGGAGGATATGGGCTGCAAGGAATTGGGGATGGAAATGGAAATTGAATTTTTGGAGCGGTAAGCAGTATTACAATCTGGCTCTGGATTCTGGCTTGGTTTGAGAAAATTTCTAAAAATTAAAAAAAATTACAATCTTAGGTGGCTTTGGGTTTGCTTGGGAAAAATGGTCACCAAGTGACCCAATGGTTTGCATTTTTTACTGCGCGCTACCTGAGACACCCAAATAATGAACATGACATCCGACTCCAACAAATAGAGTCCGCTGCTAAACCGTGCTAGAAACGTGAATTTCATTAAAACTGGAAAGCACAAACCCATAAAACTCACTAAACAGCCAAACCAAAATGTCATCGCGAATTCCCGTTTCATGTGCCTCGGTAACGTAAACAACCAGCAATACCGGGCCTCCGCGGTGACACCGTATTGGTACGCGCACGCCCTCCTCCCCACAAGGGATGACGATAAGATAAACTCTCACACTTCCTACTTCATTTGTATCGTTTACGCTGCAACAAACAAACCAGTTACAAATCCCCAGCAAGCCACAGCGATCTTCCATCTGAACAAGAAGCTCCGATTGTATGTATCACGTGGCCCCCAGTGTTATTTTTTTTTGGGGAGGGCGTCTACCCCATGTGGCCCGCGGTGGCGATAAGACAATATCGTGGTGGCCATACCAAACAAACAAATACTAACTACCACAGAAACATGAGATCACAATTCAAAGACGAGAACTCTTTCGGTATGTACCATTGCTGGCGAATTGCACTAGTTGATGTTCGCCCTGTTGTGTTCACTTACTAACAAACACAGAAAAGAGAAAGTCCGAATCCACCAGGATCTTGCAGAGGTTCAAGGACAGACTTCCAGTCATCTGCGAGAAGGTCGAGAACTCCGACATCCAGGAAATCGACAAGAGGAAATACTTGGTTCCAGGCGACTTGACGGTGGGCCAGTTTGTTTACGTAATTAGAAAAAGAATCAAGTTGCCCTCGGAAAAGGCCATTTTCATCTTTGTCAACGATATCTTGCCCCCTACGGCAGCATTGATGAGCACAATCTATGAAGAACACAAGGACGAGGACGGCTTCTTGTATGTGTTATACTCCGGAGAAAACACATTCGGGCAGGTGGACCTTGCCGACTTGGACTTCTCGGTCTTGGCTGACCTTTAGGTGCAGCGTTGTCTTTCTCTCAACTACAAATGTTCTCAATTCGATTGCTGCTGGTTCCTTGTGCAAACGTTGACTGGATTCAACGGTAGTGTTTACATGTGTGCTTCAATGCATCAAATTTTTTGCTACCCTAATCGTACTCTGGTGACTAAATCATACGCCGATCCGCTTATCTTTCTCCAACTTCAACTTGATGCCCCACCTCTTGAGATCATCGCCTTTCACCTTGTAGAACAACTCATAGAGCTTGTCGATCATGATCTCGTGCTGCTGGTTGGCCTTGTTGGAGTACTTCTTGCCAAGTGCTTTCAAGATCTTTTGGGTGGTGTCGAGCTGCACACTCACACCGTTAATAGTTTCGTCGTACGTGTGCTTAATCTTGCTGCCCAATTCATTCTCCACGTAGTCCAGGTAGCTTTTTGTCAACTCAGCCAAGTGCTCCTTCATTTCCTCGGCTTCCTTGGCAGTTTGGGTCTCTTTCAATGGCTCAAAGTATAACATGTAGCTGTTTTGAAGCTGCTCTTGAACGTTATCCATTTGGTTGGCGATTTCCTGCTTGGCTGCTGGAGTTCTGAACAACACCAACAAGAGCCCAATAAGGGCCACTAAGCCCACGATAGCATTTGTTCCTCTTGCCATTTTTGCTAGTGATTTGAGGTTTGCAATTGTCGGTTACATGACCTGAAATGTGCCACTCTTTATACCCCAGGTTCCGTACAAACCCGTGCACCAACGCCACGTACCACGGTGCCACATTGCTATTTACAGTTGCTATTCCATATGTTTCGGCTTATGACAGGCGGGGAATTTGCTCATTGCTGCAGTTTTTGGGGCCAGTTAAGCGAACCGGAGTCCCAGTTGCCGTTGGTTTGTTCCATTGCTTGCAAGTTGCGTGATCCCCGTGTTTGCCGCAGCGAAAGTATGTGGCGTTAAAAATCAGAGAACACGCTATTTCAACGGGTTTTCACGGTTGCGTTTGCGTCGATACGTGATTGAAGTCTCTAATGGGAGCAGTTGCCGGGGAATGGAAAAAATAATGACTCCGGCGTGATTCGAACACGCGCATCTTACGATAACAGAACTTGAGTCTGCCGCCTTAGACCGCTCGGCCACAGAGCCATTGATGTGTGTTTGAGCGGTTCAGATAGCCAACCCCAGCAGAATGATGCTTAAATTCACTCGGACAATTGAAGAAGTTTGGCAGGTGTTCTGTGTTGGAACGTTTATAAAATAAACAAAGTGACTAACAAAGATTAGTTGAGGTGCGCACTCTGCGCTGTTGGTAAGTGTGGCGGCATAACGTCCATATGCAGGAGACAAACTTACTCCCCTTAGGTAGTTGCAAATCAAACGCCACGACTCTCTCTTGGAAACTATTTCACTGCCTGGCAATCACGGAGAGCAGTGAACTTCATTTCTCTTTTCCATATTTGATTTGGCAGCAACTACTGAACTTGCGCTGCGCATTGTAATTTCCGGCCCCACTGACTAATACTACACACATGTCTCAGGGAATTCTCTACGGAGACGCAAAATACGCCGATCGGAGGATCAGGACGGTTGTGGCGGTGGCGATCATCAAGATGTTCAACTTGGACGTGAAAGTCGTCAACCCGGACGACGACAAAACCAGGTTTCGCCGTTACTTCCCCACAGGTAAGTTGCCTGGGTTCATTGGCCCCAATGGCCTCAAATTAACCGAGGCAATTGCCGTGTGTGTTTATTTGCTCCAATTGGCGCCTGGACACGATCTTTTGGGCAGAAATCTCGAAGAAAAAGCCCAGATTTTGATGTGGCTCTCCTTCACAAACTGCGAGGTGCTCACCACCATCGCCAGCGCATTCAAGCCGCTAATAGGACAATTGCCTTACAACAAGGCACAGGTTGAACGCTCGCTTAAGTACCTAGAAGAGGTCAACGGCGTGCTTGAGTCGAGACTCACGGAAAATACATACTTGGTGGGGTCACGGGCGACGTTTGCCGACTACTTTTCCGCCGGCTTATTGGTTCGTGGTTTTAATTACTTGTACGGGACGCAATGGAGACAACAGCACCCGGCGATAACCGAATGGTTCACCCGAATGATCAACGAACCCTTCTTGAAGGATGTGTTTGGAGAAGTGGAGCTCATTGACGTTCCTGTCCAGGATCAGCCCAGACAGTAACTACAGCGGGTCGTCTATCAATTAAATTAAAGTTTCTATCATGTTACCTTACACCAAGGCCTTGTACTTGTTGTACACGGCGTCCACCTTGGACTTCAACTCGGTCTTTCTGTTGTCGTCACACCATGAGCCGTCAATACCGTTGTTGGCGATCTTGACCCACTGCTCCAACGAAAAGTTGAAGCGCGTGTGCACGGCGATATAGTTGTCCAAGATGTAACCTCCGAAGTACGCTGGGTCATCGGAGTTGATGGAGAAAGGCACATCGTTCTCCAAGAACAATGCAATGGGCAATTCGGAAACGTCCTTGACCACCTGCAACTTGACGTTGGACAATGGGCACATCGACAACATGGTTCTGTTCTCGGCCAATCTCTTCATCAAGTCGTCGTTCTGCTTGGAGTTCACGCCGTGGTCGATTCTGGACACCTTAAGCACGTCCAACGAGTTGGTCACGTAGGTGTGGTCTCCCTCTTCTCCAGCATGCGCGGTCAAGTTCACCTGAGGGTACTTCGACTTGATCAAGTCGTAGCACTCAGCGAACAATTCAGGAGGGAAAGGCTTTTCGGCCGAGTCGAGACCCAACCCGTGGATGATTCCCTCCTCGAAGTACTTGCCGGTCGACTCAATGGTGTCGATTCCACTGGCAGCAGGCAAGTGTCTCAACAAGCACATGATCAACTTGTTGGTGGTGCCGAACTTGGCGTTGGCGGCCTTGCACGCTCTGTCGAAGCCTCTGACAACAACATCAACGTCAATGCCTCTCTCGACGTGGCCCTGAGGGTCGAAGAACACCTCGGAGTGGAGACATCCATCGGCGTGAGCTCTGGAGAAGTATTCCATGGCCAAGTCGAAGAAATCCTGCTCGTGGATCAAAACGCTCATGCCGATGTAGTAGTGGTCCAAGAAATCCTGCAAGTCGGCGAAGTTGGCGTATCTCTCATTGCATGCTTCCACCGTTGGAGGGAAGTGGGAAGGCAAGGTGATGTCGTTTCTGGCTGCCAAGTCAAAGAGAAGCGAAGGTTCCAATGTACCTTCCAAGTGGAGGTGGTGCTCGCACTTGGGCAATTCAGTCAAGAAGTTCTTGATGTGGTGGGTGCATTCAACCTGGGCCATTTTCGTTTACGTTGGTATGCAATGGGCGATGGCTGCTTATATAGCTCATCTCTTGCAAGGAAGCCATCGTCCCGATCGGGAAGGCGCATTTCTTTTTCGCACCCTGTCAAATGCCACTGACGTGCCGCGGGCCGCCCGACGCCGATATAGGGCCGCAATATAAGGTCCAGTTTTGGCCATTGAGTGGTTTCGGGAACTTTCAAAGGATTGAGCGGCCACCAAAAATAGCTTCGTATAGTGGACGCTCTTCTTTGTGCCGATCGGCGACTCAGTGGGAAGGATGACGGTGTGCCTGCATACAAGGCCCCATCCGCTAAGCAGCGCCTCGCGGGAATACACCCGTACACCACAAAGAATCAAAACAGTGTCAGCCAAGTGACGAATGCGAAACCTGAGCCTCGTTCGCGTGGACGGCTATAGACGGCATTTTCAGTGGCGGTAATTTGCGCTTACAAAAAGAGGAAAATAAACCCAAAATTGCCACAGGAAATAAACACTAAATCTAATTTTACCTGTCCTCTCCATCGTCCGTGATGCCGCTTCGCCTCGGCATGAGACGTGATGGAGATTTGGAGTAGCATCCTGCACACACACCGCGGACCTATTTTTACCTGATTCATACTTAAGTCAACCGCCGACTAGCCGCTTCAATCACGCCCAAAGTTCCTTGCCAGGGGCATTTTGCATTAGTACTCACCCAATTGAACTGCCAGAAGGTGACTCCTTGTCTGCTCAACCGACAATGTCCCATTCTGACGACGAGGACAGGTACCTCAGATACCCACAAACAAGTGGGGTCTACAACTATTCCACATCGCCCAGCAGTCGCCAATTCCTCAACCAGCCCCAGGCTGCATACAACAACCAGACTGGACACTCCGAGGATGACTTGCTAGACTACTACGAAGACGAACTCCCATCAGACATCTTCAATACTTCGAATCACAATGCTAATTTGGGCAGACCGCCTCCTCCAATAGAGGCGCAAAACCCGTTCCACGACGACGACTACGAGATGAACACTTTTGGGAACCACAGTGGGGTCGCTTCGCCACGTTACCAGGACTACCAGGAGTACCAGGGTTACGGGAATCCTCAGTATGGCCAACTGCAGCGACAGTTTGAACAGGCGTTTGTGCCGCACGTGTACGACGACGACGATGAAGAGGAAGGGTTTGATCGCGACATCCAGTTCAACAACATCGAGGGAGACCACTTTGATCTCCAGTCGGTATTCGTTCCCGAGGTCATTGAGGACCGCGAGATTCCAGAAGCAGAGACAATTTACGAGATGGAGGAGTCTCCGTTCGAGGAAACGGTGCCCACTCTTCCTGTGCCCCCACCCGAGGAGGAAGTGAGAGCCAAGCCGAGCCAGGCAATCTTCAAAGGTGTGCGCGGTCACTTGGTCTTGGACTGTCCATTGGCGACTGAGTTGTTGAGCAAGTTCCCAGGATACAACCCGGATCTCAAGAACTTTGGCCTCATGAGAGAATTCTCCCACATGAGATACACGGCCGTTACGTGTGGCCCCTCTAATTTCTGGAGAGACGGGTACATTTTGCGTCCGATCCACTACCCGGTGAGACGTGCCACCGAGTTGATGATCGTGATCACCATGTACAACGAAGACGACATCTTGCTCGCGCGGACGTTGAAAGGTGTTTTCAAAAACATCAAGCACTTTGAGTCGCGGACAAACTCGCCTGTCTGGGGTAAGGACTCCTGGAAGAAGATTGTTGTCTGTGTTGTCAGTGACGGCCGGTCGAAGATCAACGAGCGTGCTCAGGCTCTTTTGGCAGCTTTGGGAGTTTACCAAGAGGGATTGGCCAAATCGAGAATTGATGACAAAAAAGTGAAGGCACATATCTACGAATACTCGACCAAAGTGGGAATCTCGGAGGTCACCGATACCGTCAAATTGAGAACCGACAAGGTTGTCCCTGTGCAGATGATGTTCTGCCTTAAAGAAGACAACACCAAGAAAATCAACTCTCACAGATGGTGTTTCGAAGCGTTCTCGAGAATTCTTGATCCGAACGTGGTGATTTTGCTTGATTGTGGAACGCAACCATCGGGTAAATCCTTGTACAAGTTGTGGAAAGAATTCGACAGAGATCCACAAGTTGCAGGTGCCTGTGGAGAGATCAAAGCATCTTTGAAGAAGACTCAGTTTCTCACAAACCCCTTGGTTTACGGCCAGAACTTCGAGTATAAGATCTCGAACATTTTGGATAAGCCAACAGAGTCTGTGTTCGGGTTCATTACGGTCTTACCGGGAGCATTTTCCGCGTACAGATACGTTGCTTTACAGAATGACGTTAATGGTCAAGGACCATTGGAAAAATACTTCAAAGGTGAATTTTTACACGGCAGTGGAGAGCTAGATCCAAACGATGACGAGTACGAGTTGAAGAACAAAATGTTGAGTCAAGAAGCTGGTATCTTCACCTCCAATATGTACCTTGCCGAAGACAGAATCTTATGTTACGAGCTTGTGGCCAAACGAGGATGCTCCTGGTTGCTTAGATATGTCAAGTCGGCAAGTGCTGAAACCGACGTACCGGAGGGTCTAGCCGAGTTCATTCTTCAGAGAAGAAGATGGTTGAACGGTTCCTTTTTCGCAGCCATTTACTCTATGTGGCATTTCCCTAAGATCTGGACGTCGCTGCACAGTCTTGGGCGAAAGCTTTTCCTCCACATTGAATTTTTCTATCAGTTCATCAATTTGATTGTTTCGTGGTTCTCGATTGGCTCATACTTTTTGGTGTTCAGAATCTTAACCACCTCGCTTGCTAGCTCGGATCTTAATTTTGCCCCAGGCAACATTTTGTCTGTTATTTTCCTCTGGCTATACTTGGCATCCTTGACCACAACGTTTGTTTTGAGTTTTGGAAACAAGCCAAAGGGAACAGAAAAGTTTTACGTCGTCATTGTGTTGTTTTTCGCCATATTGATGGTGTACATGATTTTCGCTGCCATTTACATGGCAGTGTATGCTATCAAGGACATCTACAACAATCACACCAAGATCACGGTTTCGCTATTTTTCCAGAACACAGAGTTCCGAGACTTGGTCGTTGCAACCTCGTCGACCTACGCATTATACTTTTTGGCGTCATTCCTTTATCTTGAGCCTTGGCACATGTTCACATCGTTCATCCAGTACCTCTTGCTTTCTCCAGCGTACGTGAATGTGTTGAACATTTATGCATTTTGCAACATCGATGATATCTCTTGGGGAACGAAAGGTGACACTGGCGCCAAAGATTTGGGTGCGGTGAAAATGCTTGAGGATGGCCACTTTAAAGCCGATCTCCCTGTTTTGCAAGAAGAAATCAACCAATCGTACTTGGACCAATTGAACAAGATTAAAAGACCGTTTGAGGACGATGGAAGCGGTTACAAACCTAGCAACGAGGACTACTACGCTTTTGTGCGGTCGATGACTGTGCTTCTCTGGATGTTCAGTAACGGACTCATTGTGGCGTTGGTCTTGATGACAGGAGGCTTCAATCAATTTGCCAGCGACTCGTCGTCGGAGAAAACCTCAAGGTCAGAGATTTTCCTTACAGTGATTCTTTGGACAGTGGCGTTCATGGCCCTTTTCAGGTTCATAGGATGTACCACCTACTTGATCAGGCGGTTTTTCACATCGTTCAGGCACCGTGCCCGCCGATAATTCAAATGTGCCCATTGGGATCAACAGAGTGTAGGTTAGAGATACGGCGCAATCCTGCACACTGCGCGCACGCTGGAGGTAAACAACATCAAATACAAGCACAATCCACAATAAAAGGTGATTCACCGTTCCAAAAGATTTACATTCGCTTCGATTTACACTCGTTTCACAATAGCCTTCGGCGAAATAGCATGATATGAACAGAAAAAGGAAAAGCGCCGATGTTTTGGCCCAGTTAGGCGAGCCGCTACCACTACCGTACAGACCTTCCCCAGCCCACACAATAAAGACAGAAGAACGCGACGATGAGTCGAGCGAAACAGAGCAGATCATAACAGACACTTTCCGGCCTCGACAAGTGCTGCTGCGATTTCGAGACCGAGAAATCGGCAGCCTGAGGCTACCGATCTGGCATAATCGAGCACCAAGCGGTGACATCCGCATCGAGGACACGGTTTTGGACTCAATCGAGCAGAAAATCGCGGCGTTGCGATCCGAGGCGGAGAACACTCCGCTGGGCAATGAGTTGGCGAAGTTGGAGGAGATCAACCAACAGCTCGAGCATTTAATTGAACAAAGACACGAAAACAGCCTTTTGCAAGAGCTCGAAAAACTACAGCAGGCTACGCCTGCAGCGGCGACAGCAGCAGCGACATCATCAGCAACCGCAACATCAGAACAAGGAAGAGCGCCTGTTAGGTTATTAATCTTGATCGCGTTGGTCCCAGTTTTTGCGGGCATATCGGGCTACATCGCCGGCGGATACATGTACGAATACTGCTACTACTTCTGCTGACATGGTTCTATCATACAATATAAACAGGATTCTATTCGTCATAGTCGTTACGTGGCGGCGCCGCGCTCTCGGACCGAAGATAGAGGTCGATGGCGGTGGAGAACGCAGCAAAACCTGCGCATCCGAAAAGCGCCGCCTGGGGGCCCGCCTTGATGGACAACCCAGCTCCGGTGATGCACCCGGCAGTGACACCGTTATAAATATCGTGCTTGGCACGCAAGCTCTCGATCAGGCACTCGACGCCCGAGTAGATCATACCGATGTAGCCAAAGTTTTTGGCGCTGTTCCACGACCGCTTACCCATATCGGAAAACTGGAGCTTCATCTGCTGCTTAAAGGGCAACTCGCTGATATGATTGACCTGCGATGTCCCGACAGGCACGTCGTACGCCATCGAGGCCATGAACAATCCAAAGAATCCTCCTAGAAAGAATCCTGACCCTCCAGCCATGATGGTCTTACCCACACACGATTGCATGAATTCGATCATTTTGCGGGCGCCAATGTCGGCCTGCTCCTCCTGGGTCATGAGGGCAAGCGGTTTTTCCGGCTCCTGCGGCCCTGTGTAGACACCGAAGACCATGGCAAGATGAAGTTGTAGTTGGAGGCCAAAATTTTCTGGCTTCTATGCACGCCGCACTGGGTGCAAAAGGTGGAGGAGGGCCAGAGCAGGTAGGTGAGGAAAATAATGGTAACATCGATATGTTTGAATTAAAAATAGGAGGATTTCGTGGATGCTGGAGGTCTCTATGTTTTTATGAGGGGCAAAAATCTTTTCAGGGGCGTAAAGTGTGAGCTTGTGTTGACTACATGCATTTCGCGATACTACTAGAAGGACCAGTATAACCAATAAAAGAACAAAGGCTGCTCAGCATTCAAGCAGCGGTGCTATGAGAGATTCAGGAAAACCTTGAGTTCATGAAAGGCGGGAAATCGCCGAAAAACTTGAAGGATACGAAGTATAGTGATGCCCAGGTACTCAGTCTGTCACAAGTAGCGCAAAAGGTCCCGATAACGAGCCCCACCATCGTCTCTCACTTGATTTTGCTCTCACTTCACTTCTCACTTCACCTCTCACTTAGTTTCACTCTCACCTAGTTTCCCTTAACTTCAGTGGCCCTCGTTTTGCTGGGCCATTGCTAAGCCAGTCGCACAAATGCGTTCGAATCTCCGAGTGAAACTGGCACGCGAGTGGGCAGGTATTTTCGCTGGAACATCGACGAAAATGCCCCATTGGGACCGCAAGTGAAACCAACAAACGCACCAAACACAAAAGGGGCACCAACAAAATATCATGGCCCCACCCCATTTCGACATGCCCATGTTGCCATGCCCCTATCTCGCCATTCCCTCATCTCGCCATTCCTGCCCTAGGCTTCTCCGCAGTTCATCTCCAGACCCATCAATTGCCAGTTTCGCCCACAACTCCGCCAATGGCAACCGCCAACGACAACTCCAGTGACCACCCCAGTGCCAACCCCAGCCACACCCATATCCCCCAATCACAAAATTGCCTCACCGGTCTGTTTCCCCATCTGTTCCCCGACTCGGCTTGTGCGTTTGGGGCCTTGCGCATTGGCCCTGGCGCGACATCCCCAGAGTGGTGACACTGGTCACTGAATTCAGGGAACCGCCCGTTAGTGGTGTGCCCAACGTTCTGGAACAAAAAAATTTCGATGGAGATGCTCGAATGGGGCCTGCCGCCAGTAATTTGAGTCTAAGAACACCTACTACAATTGCAAAAACTTCTGTTCCATAGCACTGGAACATCCTTCTAAGTCCTGGCGCGCACCCCGATTGTGCTACCTCCCTGGGGCCCATGCAGGCCGCGCTACCAAACATCGTTATCAGTAGTGCGACCAACGTGAGCAGCTGGGGCGACGAGAAAACGCAATGGGGCTCGAGAGTACCACGAGACCCCTCTCCAACACCCCAGTAGTAGCAGTAATCTGGCGACAATCTTTGAATTCTGGAAATCACGAAACGACGGGGAAGTGAAAAAGCAACCGTGACCTGTACTTTGAAAGTGGAGAGACTGAATTCAGGTGGAGTGACAAGAGTCGCACTCCAGTTTGGGCCACTTGCAGGGATGCGCGCACTATATAAACCAGCGAAAGTTGCAACCCGGAGGATTTTGCAACCACATCCAAAAACCACAGAAATATATACTCCTCCGGACTATATATTCTGACCCACACACATTGACTCCATTCATACGAAGAAGCTAACAGCAACAACAAATCATCATCGATCATGACCAAATCTAAGAAGTCTCAGGTTATCGAGTTGAACTTTGACAACCTCGAGAAGCTTGAGCATTTGAAGCCCATCCCAAAGTCGAGATCATCGTCGATCACGTCGATCGAGTCGGATGACGGCTCCATCAAGGAGATGTTGAAGCCTCCTCCAAGAAAGGACTTTGACGATGTTGTCGCCTTTGAGTCCTACATTAGAGACGAAACATGGGATAACGACTTTGACTACTGCCACGCGCATTTGGCGTACTACCCTCCATTCATCTTGAAGGAGGTGCACAACAACTTGGACAAGATCAAGCCAACCATGAACAAGAACTCGCGCAAGTTCAGAAGAAACTTGCAGCACCACATTAAGCGCCACTTGATGCAAGAAATGCAGAAGTGTTCGGGATTCCAAATGGACTTTGGTAAGGCTTCTATGGAGGAGACCCCAAAGAACATTACGTGGAAGTTCCAGGATTCCGGCCACCACGGTTTCTCCGAGGAGGAGGAGGAATTGTTTAATAGACACTGGAAGTTGGAGTTGGAGGTCAAGTGCAACAACGAGACCCCATTGGTTGAGGTGGACTACAAGGCCATCCCCATCTAGTTAGTGTACTGCTCCAGCTTGCTTTTTTCCGATCCCCGATCCACGATCCCGGATCCACGATGTTTATATGTTTACGATAACGAGCACACGAATATACGAAATGAAGAATTACAAACAAATCAGGAATTAGAGAATTGGTAACTAAAGGTAATTACGCTGACAGTATTACGCTGACAGTTTCTACATGTAGTATCGAATAACGTTCTTTGAATTCTAGATCGCTTCAACCACCACGAGCAAGCCGGTCGTACCCCGGACTAGCGTTCATGTATGTGCTGGTCAACGTGTCCAAGTTGTCGTCGATGTACTCGAGAAGTCCCTTCATCTGCCCCATCAACACGTTGATGCTGATGGCGTCCATGTGTGTCTGTGCAATCACTCCTGGTAGCGTTGCTAGTAGCCGAAGCAAGTGCTCAACCCCATACACCTCCGATGGGATCATGTCGGGCTTGTTCTGCAAAAGATCGCTATACTGCAATCTCTCAAACCGGTAGAGCAAGCTCAAGCTCAACAGCTTGTTGAAAAACACCACTAGCCCATCGAGCGCCTCTTGCACCACCAGAAGCACCTCTGCCAGCGACGTCTCTTTGTCCTTCATGTGTGCGTGGTACATGTCGACGATTTTCTGCACGGGGATGGTCTTCTCCACGTCGATGAGCTTGTGGTCTTTCGTCATCAACTCCCAGTCGTCCACCAACATGCACTTGAGTCGCGGGCGGAGCGGCATCATCACCTCGTAGTTCGACTTCGGTTCTGGCCGGCCTCTTTTCCTGCCTGGTCCATTCCTGATCGGCTCCCGAATGTCTTCTGCCGGCTGACTCAGCAGGCTCCGCGGCGGCTCCTTGGGCTCTTTTTTTCTCTTCTTTTTCTCAGGGGTGGCGGTTCGTTCCTCCTTCTGTTCTCGACTGGGATCCATGCGCTCGATTGCCTTTCTGCGGGCATTTCGTAGTTCTCGAGAAAGCCCCAAGTTGTCGTCATTGAACTCCATCACTCGCTCGGTGGACACCCACTCGTCCCATTTGAGACTCCATCCTTTGTAGTGCAAGAAGTATGCGTCGCCATCAAGCAAGAAATTGGGGATTTTGTTGTTCTCCAATGACTCGCTCTTGCCCTCTCCAATCTCAACAAACAACTTGCCCCTCTCGTGGATTTTCAACACTTTGGCCTCGTACACCAACGGGCCGTGGTACGCCAACACCCGTGCCCCAGGCCGGAACTTTTCATGTTCCACCATGGTAGATTAGGTGGAGTTGAGATTATCGCGTTCTGGTGTACAAGTTGGAGCTGAGACTCGGGTGCATTATGCACTAAAGTTGCAATTTTTGTTTCGTACTGTTTGCTTTTCTTTTTTTTCTGCTTTATTTTTCTACTTCATTTCTTCTTGCTCTTTTCAAAACTCCAAAAGGGTCTACTTGAAAATGTGCTTGCTTTTGAGGTTGTGCTTTCTCCTCGTCACCAGGAGTCCCACCTTCTCCAACATCGCGTAGAATTCATCTGGCGTCATCTCCAACACTCCCGAGTTTCTCGAAAGATCGAGTTCCCGCAAGTTAGAGCGGCTTTTGCCGCCACATTTCCCCGCAGAGACCGACACCAATTGGTTTTGGCTGATATCTAGCGTGACTAGGTTGGCGTGGCTAATGAATGCCGAGTGGAAGGTGAACTCGGTCAACTCGTTCTTACTCAAATTCAACAGTGTCAAGTTTGGCGGGAGAGCAAGGTCCAGACTGATAGTGGCGATGAGATTCTGCTCAAAGTTGAGCGCATGCAAGTTGACGAGCTGGCTGCAATACGCCTCGTTGAAAAGTGGCGTGTTGATGGGTGTGAGCGACTTGATGACATTTCTTCGAAGGTCGATCCTGCGAATGGAAGTTGGAGGTTCCCAATTCTCGAGAGTTGCAATGTGGTTGTAGAAAAAATCCACATCTCGGAGTGTCTCCAACTGGGTCCAATCCACGAGTGGAGTTCCGTCCATACTATAGTTGTACGTGGCGAGGTCGGTGATTTTGTTCCCCGACAACGAGAGCGTCGTCAAAGACAGAGGGAACAAAAAGTACGAAAGATCGTCGATGTTGCACTCTGCCATATTGAGAGTGTCGAGGTTTGGAGGAAATCGGATGCGAGACTCGGGCGGAACCACCGCGGAGCTTTTCTGTGGATACTTCAAAGAACGGCAACACTGCATGTTCAACGTCTCGAGCGAGTCCGGGAACTTGAAGTACGGGTAGTCGTCGGCATTATTTCGCACCTGAAACGAAGAGAGAGACGTGTCGGACAAGTCCAAGTACTTGAGGTTTTCGGGCAAATGCGCAAGGCTCTCTAGCGTGGTGAGCGTTGTCATGTCAAGACGCAAGTTTTCCAAGTAGGCGGGCCACTCGATTTTCGAAAGGTCCTGCAACGATTTATCGTCAATGAGGTTATTTGTGAGGAGGATCGACTTCAAGTTCGGCGGCCACCTCGGGTATGCATCGTCGTACACGAACCGCCTTAGGTTGTTATTGGACAAGTCTATTGTTGTCAAGTTCTGGGGCAACCGCGACACGTTGATGTGTTCTAGGCCGTTGTTGGTCAACATCAACGTTTTTAGACATGCAGGGAAAGTCATGGAGTCGAAAACGGCGTTGCGAAGGCCAACCTGGTTCCAATATAGATTCTCAACTGACTCCGGTAGAGTGACCGAGGTGACATCGGTCTCCGAGTACCACGACATGTCCAAGTTTTTCAAGTTGGGCGGGAACGTGAGCAGCGACCAATTGGGTTTCTCGTGGCCCAAGAACACGATCTCTTCCAAGTTTGTGCAATTCGGGAAGTTTTCTGCCATTGCCACAGACGCTTTGCGGAGTCTGATGCGACCCGTCTGAAGTTTGTGCAAATTGGCAAACGACAATAAGAACCGCATGTCACTATCACTGAGCTCGTACTTCTCGATGTAGAACTCGAGGCTGGGCACTTGCCGGAAGTACTCGTAGTTTTTTAGTAGGAGCTCCATCGAACGGAAATCCTGGCTGGTGATCACCTTCACCAATTGCGGAGTAATGTCTTTGTTTTCCATTAGAAAGTCCTCAATCTCCCCATAGCTTCGAATGTCAATGAGCTCCTGCTTTTGCGCATCGGACGTGCAAAAATGGGGCCTCAGTGTTGGCGAAAGAATGAAATGCAACTCCTTCGAGTAGTATTGGTCAATGATGAGGTTGCGTAGACTGGGGACCTTAAGTAGCGGGTCGTAGACAAGAGAGGCCGGCACGTGCCGCAATATCTCGAATATTATGGGCCATGGGAGGTTTAGAAAATGGTTTTCGAGGAAATCCAGAGCGCAATCCATAGACTCTGCTCTACTGTGGTGAACGCTTACTAAAAGTGGAGACAGTATCTGTGGTGTACTGGTGCGGGACTCCGATGGGTGCAAACGGTGAAGTGACCAGCAGAAATACGAGGAAAAATGTTGGTGAAAACGACGGGTTAGATTGAAAAAGAAGTGAAGTAACGGAGTTTCGAACTGGCGTTATCGCCGGCCTTTGCTTTTGTACATCTCTGTTGCATGCCTCGAGGAAGTGTGAGTAATCGCTAGAGTAGCAGTCTCCCATCTAGCAACGCCCAATTGATCACGAAAAAACACAAGGATCAGAAAACATGAAAACGAACCAGACCAATCAAGGCTCGAACGCTTTTGCTCCCAGATCTATAACCCCAAATTCTTCCATCTCTGCATTCCCAGTCACACCCAGACACCGAGAATTCGTGTCCTGCAGGAGCGCATTTCCCTGCTTCAACCTCGTCAAAATAACTTTAGCACCTCAAAATCCACCATCAAAACCACCGCCTCCATCCATCCCCGGGCGACATATTCGTCTCTCATCTGCATACATTACGAATTTACCGACTCACCTCCGTGTTAAACCCGCGGCATTTGCTAATTTCTAGGTCCCAGAGACATACAGTCCTCGTCTCTTGACTACCCGCTGCTAACTACCATCTGCTCGACCTGAGATCCTGATAATCGAGGAAAAAACCCGAAGCATCCAAAAATGGCTCAGTCAGGCACCAGCAACCGTGTTGGCGTGCACTACAAAGTGGGCAAGAAGATTGGAGAAGGCTCTTTTGGAATCATTTTCGAAGGTATCAACCTCCTCAACAATCAACAGGTGGCCATCAAGTTTGAGCCCCGGAAATGCGAGGCTCCGCAATTGCGCGACGAGTACCGCTCGTACCGCATCTTGAACGAGGTCATTGGCGTTCCCAGAGCCTATTTCTTTGGCCAGGAAGGCGTGCACAACATCCTAGTCATTGACCTCTTGGGGCCCTCACTTGAAGACTTATTCGACTGGTGCAACCGCAAGTTTTCAACGAAGACAGTCGTGCAGGTTGCCAAGCAGATGATTCAAAGAATTCAGTCCACTCACGAGCATAACCTCATCTACCGAGACGTGAAGCCAGACAACTTCCTCATCGGGAAGCCCGACACCCCGCATGCCAACATGGTGTACATTGTGGACTTCGGCATGGCCAAACAGTACCGAGACCCGAAGACCAAGACGCATATTCCCTACAGAGAGAAGAAGGCACTTAGTGGCACTGCTCGGTACATGTCGATCAACACACACTTGGGGAGAGAGCAGCTGAGAAGAGACGACTTAGAGAGTCTCGGCCATGTTTTCATGTACTTCTTGAGAGGGTCTTTGCCCTGGCAGGGCCTTAAGGCACCCACGAACAAGCAAAAGTATGAGAAGATTGGTATGAAGAAGCAGACGACGTCCATCAACGAGCTCTGCTACGGATTCCCTATTCAGTTCGCCCAGTACTTGACGTATGTGCGCAACTTGAAGTTCGATGAAGAGCCAGACTACGCCTATTTGACTGGATTGATGGACAAGGCACTCATATCCATAGATGAGAAGGAAGATGGCCACTACGACTGGATGGACTTGAATGGCGGTCGAGGATGGGACGCTGCGCTCAACAAAAAGGCCAATTTGCATGGATACGGCAACCCCCATCCACCACAGCGGTCTCGGAAGGCTAGCAATCCTCCCAACACTAATAATACCGCTATCCAGGGCAGGAAATCGCCATTCCACAACACTTCAGGTCTGAAAGGAGCACTACCGCAAAATGGATCCCAACAACGCCTCACCAGGTCGTATTCAGTCACGTACGGGAACTACAACTCAATACTGGAAGAAGGAAACCAAGCATACAGGGCTAGTGGCGGCCCATTCCTGAACGGCATGATTGCAGTTCACGATGATGCCGACTTGCATTCGGACACTTCGAGCTTTAATGCTCGTAGGAAAGATCAGTCCTGGTTCCGGAGAATGTTCTGCTGCTACTAAAAGTTCGGTGCCAAACCGACACCCATTCCATCTTGCATATGCTGCTTCAATTCTTGTACAAAGCCTACGGCGACTGATTATCATCACGTTCATTTGTTGCCTTCACACGGCATCACACTATAAATCTTGTGCACAGATTAGTCCGAGACACTACTGCTGCGAGACTTGGACTCGGACTCCATCGATGTGACAGATCCCATTCTGGGTTTCACCTCCTTCATTGATTCTGCCTGAGCAAAAGAATCCTCAATTTCCTTGGAGGTCATCCACGACTTATTATTTGTGGAATTCTCATGATAACTGTAATATCTCCCAGTGTTCACTTGGTTGTTCATGCCATAGTGGGCCGAGGACTTGCCAGTGATTGATTGAGAGATTTTGCCGAAAAAATTGTCGAAAAGGTCAGGCATTTTGGTTGTTGGTGGTCGAGGTAGCCACTAGGGGGCCTTTTATAGTAATACGACTCCTCTCATGACATGGAGGGGTATCTAGAACATGACTTACGTAATCGAGAGCGGAGAAACCACTCTATGAAGGTGATAACACATCATTAGTCATGGGAAGTGCACATTCAATAATTAGTGCTGTTGCTTTTTCTCACTACTTCATAAGGCAATTGCCACTGAGAGGAGACATTGCCTGTGTGGTGAAGCGGGGCGTGGTAATCTCATACACATTTAATTATTATAATGCAGCCGTGCCCAGCTGCTGGCTATCATATCATAGCAGAAGTGAAGTGTATGAAAGAAAAAAACAGAAAAGCGAAACGCAACTAAAATCGGACGTTTTTTTTGAGGGCTCGCATGATGCCAGGTAGCAAGCGTAGCCATTGCGTGTCTAGTGCAAGAAGCTTGAGCGGAAAGCTTCGAAAATGCGGGATTGGTTTACTCTTGTCCGAAACCGACGGTTTCTTCCACAGCCAATGTCAACTTCTGCTTCATACTCTCGTACGAGGTGTATGGAGGCAAGTCAACTCTGTTGAAACAAGTGTGCGACTTGGGCAACTGGTTAGACTCCCCGGCTTTTTCAATGGTGAATCTTCTTGGACCGTCAGAACCTTGCAAGTCTTTGAAACCATTGACAGGGATTCTGGACGTACCAGTGGTGAATTGTAACAATCTGGCTTTTTGCTCAGAGTCCCACTCCTTGATACACTTCCAGAACCATTGAATGACTTGATCACTCTCCTGGTAGCCTCTGTAGTCTGTGTGTTTCTTCCAGTCCTCAATGTCGATCTCCGCCAATCCACCAATCAACAATTCCAACTCTCTCTCGTCAAAGACATTCACCAACTCTTGAGGAATCAACTCATTGAAACCATCGATGAACGCTCTGAATTGCTCTTCGATTCTCTTGTAAATCTTCCATTCGCAAATCAACTCGACGTATTCGTGCTTGTTCTCCTCCGTCACTTCAATGTCTCTTCCACCTGGCTTCAAGTCCACCTCGACAATCTGACCAAACTTATCATCCTCAGCGCTGAACGTGAGATCCAACACATCCGTGATGTCGTTGTCAATGATCCATTGTAAAGATCTGTAGAACTCGGCGTCAACACCTTCCATATCTTGCAAGACAACCTTCTTTCTCAACATCATCTTGTACAACGCACCAACGAAGAAAGCGTCCAAGAATCTTCTGTGGAAAACACCCAATCCCACAACTCTTCCGATGAACTTGAAGTAGTTCAAATGCTCGGGGTTGATACCGGAGTTGGGGTTGATTTGCAATGTGTAGTTGTCATGACTGGAGTACTCGAAAAGACAGTAGAATGGGTTGAACATGTCGTGTGACAAAAGGAAGAAGAACTCTCTCGACACTCCACCGTAGTCCAAACCTTCTTCGCCATCGAACTTGATCATCAATCTCTTTTTCAAGTCGTCAGGAGTTTGTCTCATGATCTCCTGGTACGAGTCCTCGAAGATGTGGTCTCTTCTCACCTTGATGTGACATTGACCAGGCAAGATACGCAACGCTGGTTGCGATCTGAAGTAGATCACCTTTCTTCTGAAGTCACGCTTGTACTGAGGAACATTCTGGTCCAATGACGAAGGCAACCTTGGGTCGTCCCACGTGGTTGTTTTCGTGTTGTGGTCGACAAAGTAAACTCTGGCTGTGTTCGTCAATCTCATCTCCCAGCCAGAAGGTAAGGGACCCAACTGACTAACGGGCTGCTGCTGGATGGTGGTGTTTGGTCCGAATGTCCGGATGTACTGCTGTCTTCTTGGGTCGACCCAGGTGGTAGTTCTGGTGTTGTGGTCAACGAAGTACGGCCTGCCCTCATTGGTAAATCGCTGTTCCCAACCCAGAGGCAACTCTCCTAACCCACGAGTAGTAGCACCAGTGGCTGCCATAGAAACCGCCGCCGCAGGGCTCACCGGTGTATTGGCACCAGTAGAGTTCACAGTGACATTCCCACTTGTTGACGAGTTGGCAGGCCTTAACGTAGGAGACTGCGGAGTCTGGCCAGGCAAAGTACGTCCACGGTGTTGTCTTCTCTCAGCCTCGGTGTAGTCTTCCCTCTGCTGACCACGTTCGGACTCAGACTGCTCTAACGTGGGTCTTTGCCAGGTGGTAGTGCGCGAGTTGTGGTCGACGTAATACGTTCTGCCAAAATTGTCGGTTCTTCTCTCCCAGCCAGGAGGCAATCTGCCGAACTGGTCCTCGAACGACGAGTACTGCCTGTTTGCAGCAGAATCGCCGTTGGTGGCCGCATCCGCTGGCGACTCCGTGGTTGGAGGACCCAAAGCTGGCGCCAGAGGCGTAAGAGTACCACTTTGAGGTCTGTTTTCCGAGGGAGCAGCAGCAGTTCCGTTGGTAGCATTGTGGCTGAGCACAATGATGACTTTCCCGCTGACCGCCAAGTTCTCGTTGGACTTCTTCAAGTCGCGCGTGATGGTTTCCTCCGAGGTGGGCAAGGAGAGGTCGATCACGTCTCCTATTCTCAAGTTGACCACCCCCAAGAACCCTTGGTCCTTCTTTTTGAATTTCTTCTGGTCAAACACCTGGATGACAAGAATGGAGTCCTCGGAGGCGTCCAAGAAAAACGACTCGTTCCAGTAAGGGTTTAGTGTTTTTCTGGCGGTCTTTGTTGTTTTCGTCTGAGACCCATCGACGGTGATGACAGCGAATGGATCGGGCTGGCGAAACACATCTCTTTTGTAAAGAGCCTCAGCCGCCACGACTTTCACGTTGATACGCGGCATTTTCCTGGTTCAGATCAGCTTTTACCGCTTGCAAAATCACACGATGTTGCCAGATGAAGTGAAATGATACTTGCTCCGGATCGGGCCGCTCGGATGGAAGCGGGAGGTGATGAGAATGTAAGCGCCGGAGGCAGAGTTAATCTAGATGGTGCCAACGATGAGAAACCGAAAAAGAGGTACGGATTGATCGAATGGGTGGCCACTAGCAAAGTAAAGAAAGAAATGTGTTGGGGGAAGCAGCGAGGAATTGAAACACCTGGGGATGTACTGGTGTGACTCCGGGCTGCCGTGGAAGGTGAGTCGATATTGGAGGGGGAGGAAACGCAAGTGAGAGAATTTACTGATGCCCTTAAATATGCTACAAGGCGAGTTTTCGGCAATTTTATGTTTCTTCGTTTCGTAGACTGGCACTTAGTCATTGATGACAGGTTGGCTACATGGAGGCGCATACTTGCACGTGACTGTGGAGCACTCTCTCGGGCTCTTATAATCTTTCGAGTGACACCGAGAGATTGACAAGAAAGTCATCCTTCTGATTGGTTGCCGCAAGGGAGTTTGTCCCGCTTCGATAAAGGTTTCTCTCTCATTTTTAACCCTCTTACTAATGTCATACTTCGGTCCTGTATGCAGGTAAACATAGTAGGAGGCTCAATGTGGAGGACAGTATAGGTGGTCTACAGTATGGGCGGCCAAGAGTATAGGCGTTCTACAGAATAGACAGTCTACAGTTTAGACAGTCTTCGTTTAGGCGTTCTACAGAATAGACAGTCTACAGTATAGACAGTCTTCACTACGCATAGTACAGATATTTTCAAATGCAAGTGTATTCGGCAATACATGTGTTCGTGACATCAGTTCACCGAGTAGTCGTGCTGCTTCGGTGTGGTGATTTCACTCACAGGGCCAAGTCGAATGTGGTATTCTGATTCTGGAACTCGGCGCAGATGTTAAGAAGTTCCGTGTCGAGGAACGAAAACAGCATGCTTTTCGTGTGTCTGTGGTCGCCAAACTCACCCACGTCAAGCATTGTTGCGGTCGTAGAAAGTGTGTAGGTGGAGTCGTTGGCCAGGTCGTCCAGAGAGCTTGGAGATCCCGACTCGGGGGTGTAAGGTATAGACACAAACGATTCCACGGGCAGCCTGCTGCCTTTGCGGTCAACCTCAGATATCGTGAAGTCAAACTCGCTGTTGTTGTCGTCCCCTGTTTCAAGGTGGTGCTTCTCCATTGGCGCATGGATGTCCAAGTCCTCCACGTCGTCGATGGTATCAGTGGAGTCGGTGAGCTTGGGAAGTTCGGGTACTTTTGCGGTTGGTTTGCGCGAGATGGTCAATGGCTTGATGGCAATGCTTTCGGACGAGCCCACCAACGTGGCGTTGGAGTTCTCTTGCTTGGACATGAGCGAGAGGTCCTCGGACGAGTAGAACAATTTCTCCGAGGGCGAGTCGACATTGACGGCATCGTAAATCTTGGAATGGAGTCCCAAGAACGCAGAGCCATCGATGGAAATGACCTTGCAGTCCGAAGGGTCCAGGGTGCCGTCAGAGCCGCTCACCTGACACATCCCGACTATCAGGTTGTTCAGTGCCGGGAGGCGAGTGCCACACTGTCTTTCTGATAACGTGTCCACAAGCGAGTTTTGGATCGTGTCGAAAGACACACTCTTCAAGCCCTCTTTCAAGGAACACTTCTTGATGGCGTCCGAGGAAGCGGCAAGATCCGAGTCCAAGTCGGTGGTCAAGTCCCAGTGGACGATGTTGCCATCGCTGGCGCCCGTGAAGATATCGTTGTGGTTCCACTGCAACGACGTGATGGTCTTGTTCTTGTGTCCTGTGAGCTCACTGAAGGGTGCCTCCTTCCGAATATCCCAGAGCCGCACCACGCCATCACCGTGGGCAGTGGCGATGATCTGCTCGTTGGAAGGGTGCCACTTGACGATGTTGGCGGCCATTTGCTTCTTGTCGATGGACCTGGCAACACGTGCATTGGGCACGTTATGGCTGCGGGTTCTGGTGTCGAAAAGCGACACACCAAACGAGCCCGAGAGAGCCAACATGCCCACGTCGTTGCTGCGGGTGTCGAAGTTGGAGATCCCGGGAACCACCGAGATCAGGTCGGGTCTGGGTTTCGCCGACAGCTGGCACAGGCCCATGTTCCACACAAACAAGGTGTCGTCGTAGATGGACACGAGGTTCTCGTCGTTGACGAACCCCAACTTCGAGACACACGTGTTGGCGTGGGTCTGGATGGACGGGTCCTTGTTGACCAGGCGCAAGTGCTTGCGGTGGTTGAACCGCTTGACGATCTCGGCCAGCTCCTGCGAGTCGTCCCCACCGTAAGATTTGGGAAGTGGCACCGACACCAAATGGGCGTACCCTTTGCTGTTGCCCGAAACCAAGTACCTCAGGCCCGAGTTCGGCACCCACGCTAGGCCGTGGATGTTGGGGAGAGAAATGGTGGTGTGGTGGGTCAAGTAGTGGTTGAGGGCATCGAGCTCGTAGATGAAGAGGTTCAGGTTGGCGCTGGCACTGGAAATGGCCAATAGGGGCGAGTCGGCAAACTGGTTGCTGGCGGCAAGTGCGGTTAAGTTCATGCTGACGTCCGGAATGCGCCAGTAGTTCGACTTGATGTTGACCCTGTCGAGGGCACACGCCTTGTTGGTGATTTTCATGTCGTGGGAGTGGTTATTGTTCAAGAGCCACAGCGACGACAGCTTATATGAAATGGGGAGCGACTCGTTTGAGTTGTGGCGTGACGTGTATGGCGAGCCTGCGTCGGAGCGTCTGATGGCGTTTTGGCGGAAAAGGAACGTTGGCTCGTAATATTCCATTGGCGGTTAAGTTTGGGGATAAGCTAACGAGCGGGAACGGGCGGCAAAGCGAAGAAAAGTGCGAGGAAACGACAGAAATAGTTGACGCCTCCCCTGCTGTGGGGCACGCAGCGCTATATAAATGGATCAGGCTGAACGGTTTACCATTTGGGCCAGCGGATCTGGTCAGAGTGCAAATCAGTACTGCTGGCTGCGAAAAAATCCAGGTGGCTGGCGGTAAGTCCCAAACGGGACAGTGGCTCATGACCAGAAGCGGCTTGTGTGCAGTACGCTTGGTTCAGCCATCTGGACGCCCGGCCCGATTGGGCAACCAAGGCGGTAAATGATCCTTGCGGGTCACCAGAACACTAAACTGCTAGAGTGATTCGATCGGCGGTAATCGGCCGAGGCCCAAAGCGTCGCTGGCTGATTTTTCGCCCTGATCATATCCTGGAATGTACGGGTGTGCGGGCGGGCACCTACTGAGAATGTAGTACGGGTCACACATTCTTGCTTGCAAACTTCTCTTTGATTCCCGATAGGTAAGACGCGCGGCACTCTCGACTCCGTCATTTGTATTGGCTCTGTTGTTTCAGCCTCTCACTAATTCCAGCTGCCGTTTCATCAGCCCTTCTGTCCCCTGACCATCTGTGCTTCCATGCAGGCCCGCGTGCTTCCCGCTTCAGACATCGCACTAGAACAATTGCATACATGCAAAAACTATCTTCGTTTGTAGATGCAAGGCTTGAGCAACCATTTACCTTCGGGCTGGGATTTGCGTTTCTGCTCGAGCTCCTCTTTCTGGGTTTCCTGCTCAATAAACTTCTTTTTTCTCTCTAACTTCTCCTTGCGCTGGTTCATGATATCGCGCGAAGGCTTGAAAAACTCAAACCGCGAGAACATCTTGTTGTCGTTATCGGTTTTTTTGTGGAAGAATCCAAGTAACTTCAACGAGTCGACAAACTCAGACCCAACATCCTCGGGGCGAACATGCTTGCCCTTCGAGTTGGTGGACTCGGTGAATCTCGATTTGATCTCGGCAATCCAGAGCTCTCCATTGGGGGCCAAGATTCTGTAAGCTTCCTCAACGAAATCAAGGAAGTTCGTGCCCATCAACGCCAAACAGAAAATGACAATGGTGCAAGATTCGTCGGCCATAGGAACGTTTTTGATGTCGGCCACAGTGATTCTATCATTGGCTTTCTTCAAGTCAAAGCTGTGCACCTCGATGTCCAATTTGCGGCCAAAGCTCTTCTTGTCCTTGGAGCCTTTGGATTTCTTGCCGTTGACTTGCTTGGAGAAATTGTTGATGTCTAACGCCAATTGCGCCTCACCGCATCCCATATCGGCAATCACAACTTTCTTGTTTGGCAAGCCAGGCAAACCACCTGGAGCGTTCACTGGTTTGGCCGAACGAGCTTTGACTTGATTGACGAACACGTCGACAGGATTCTCAGGCCACAGCTGTACTTGCGACCGGAAACCTTGGTGGTACTCATCGAACAATGATGGTTGCTCCTTGACCAACTTGAGAGCGTTTTGTGACGTTGTTGTGTAGAGTTGTTCGTTGATCCATCTGAACCTGGACCCTGAAAGTTTGGCCATCATTTTCTGCTGCAACGGCGTCAACTTCAGGGTGATTGCGGGAATTGGAGCAGGGTGTTCCGATTTGGGTTCATCCTCGTCGTTTTTGGTTCCTTTGGAATCTATTTTGGCGTCAGAGGTGGTCTTCTTTTGCTTCTTCTCCGCAGGCAGGCTGTCTGCGTCTGCAGCGTCTCTTTTCTTGCGATTTTTCGACTTATTTTTCGACTTCTTGCTTTCAGTGCCACCGACAGCAACCGTTTTGGACTTCAAGTCCCATCCGTCGACTTCAAACAACGCCATTTCCGAGATGAGGTAAGAGATGTGGTCGCTATCTCATCTCTTAAATTTGAGGGTCCATGCAGGCACCATACTGGGGACCACCAGAAGTAGCGACTTATGAGTTTGCAGGAGGATGCCTTGGGAATTGCAAACTGAGCCCCAAAATGACCCAAGTAAGGTATTCTTTTTTCTCCAAAACTCAAACTACTCCACGCTTTTATAGATTGCATCTCCTCCAGACTCCCTTTAATGTTTTGCACAGGACTAACTGCACTAAGCACAATACAGGATGCCAAACCAACCACGGCGTGTTTGTGATCCACCTAGACTCGGCTAATCACCAGAAAACTCCCTAGTCACACATACAATGTCATGTATACGAACAAAAGGGTCAAACAAGTCTCACAGCAAGGTACGATCATCGACGGCACGATGTTTTACTCTCCTTCACTCTTCCACATGGCGCCAACCCACGAGCGAATCGTCCCTCTAGCGATCGCCGACCTCATTCGAGCAAAAAATGTGTTGCAAGTTTACGGCATCCAGGGGCTTGATAAACACAACCAGGGGTACGTGATGGTGCACAATTACCCCGTGAAAGTGGTCAAGATTGCCGGTCGAGTACTCTCGTACGCGTTCAAATCGTTTGACGAAGGGGACGTGAAACGCGACTATAACTTCTTTCTCGTTGATCTAGATGACTGTTCCGGAGACCGCCTGCTCATATGTGTCAGAATCATGGAGCGTGATCTTCCTTTTCCTGCCAAAAACGTTCGAGAGGGCCTATTGTTGGAGGTAATTGGAAGCGTGTACTATTTCCAGGACTACGACCGGCAAATTCTGGCGCTGAGCGTACGAATAATTGGGAGTTCCACGGAACTAGATGTTGAGATCGAATGGTGGGCCCATGTTTTGGAGACTCGAAGGCTACTTCAGGTCCCCTGGAGGTGTGAACAGGGAAATGGAGGCAGAAATGAGAAAGAAAGAAAGGGGGGAGCCGCTCCGAAGAAGACAGAAAATTTAAATGAAACTGCAACTTTTCAAGGGGCTGCAAATCTAAGGGGAGCTGCAAATCTGATTGAAACTGCCAATATAAAAGCAGCTGCAAATCCGCAGTCAGAGTCTCAAGTACCAGACCGTGTTTTGACTCGCGCAGAATATTCCCGCCGACGACAGAAGGCCAACTTGAAACTCAACTTTGGCTTAGCAGAGAAAACTTACTCTCATCCAGTATGTGACAGTTTCACAATGGAGAAGCATTCACTGCCAGAATACATCGATTTGACCCTGGAGGCTGATCAAGATATTGAGCGTGCGCACGATTTACCAGTTTTGAGTTCGTTTCTGCTGGCCAGAATTGATCTTTCGAGCTCGGAAATCGAGGAAGTCGAGGCCTGGGATCATTAGCATTTCGTCATTACTTTCAGTTGGGTGGGATTATGGTGGAGCCTACTGCATCGGCGAAGTCCGAGTTGCTGCTGGTGTGCAGTACATATTCCCTTGGAATCTGCTATCTACATGGGGAAACCTCCATTAACAACACACAATGTCCGTTGATCCCATCACTTGCCACATCTTGGACACAAGTCTCGGAAAGCCGGCTGCCAATGTCACTTGCTCCATATACTACATTTCTCCCCTTATAACCTCGAAAAGTGACGTTGCGTCCTACGATGTCACTGATACTCCACTGCCATTTGCAATGGGGAAAACCGATAATGACGGCAGAATCAAGCTGTGGGTGATCAATCCCAACATGGAATTGTCGCTGGCTAAAAGTATTGGAATTGATCTGAACAAATGGGCCGAATTGAAGCCCGGTATTTACAAGATCAAGTTCCTCACTGGGAAATACTTCCACGATCTCAACGCCAGCAACCGTACATTCTTCCCATTCGTTGAGATTTTTTTCCAGGTCGAGAACCCGCCTGATCATCACTACCATGTTCCTTTGTTGTTGAGCAACCATAGCTACTCGACATACCGTGGAAGTTGAACGTGAATTACATAGTCTATGCATTAATTGTCATGTATTAGTGCCTCAGTAGAAGAAGTGGGTGTTCATCTGAGATTTCTCGTGAACAAGCATCTCGTGACACTTGTATGCGTTCAATTCGTTCTTGATCCGGTTGACCTCAGCAAACTCCGTGAGATAATACTGCGTCACCGACTTGTTGTATCTTTTGTACATGAAGGGTGGGAAAGTCTCGCTGATCGAGATCGTGCTGGAGAATTTGACGCTCTTGCTGCCACTCGAATTCTTCAGTCCATCTTTCAAGATTGGGCTGACTTTACCTTCAGACTTCATAACCTCCTCTTTCGTGTTCGGGTCGAAATCCTTAAGCTTGATTTCAATTTGCTCAAAGTCCAGGAACTGCTTGATGTGCTTCAAGTACGATGGCAGGGGTCCTTCGGCACCTTCAGAAAGTAACTCAAAGAGACCTTCTTTAGTCAACAATATCCGCTGTTCTCCTGGAACCGAGGGCAATTCGACAACGAGTTCATTATCCTTCATGTTCGAAAGAGCCTCTTCTTCCGTAGGCCAGAAACTCTCACTGGTGCTGAAATTCTGCTCACTAATTGGTTCCTCTTCCTCTTCCTCCTCATCTCCCACAGTTCTGGGCAGTTGACCTTGATCCGTCTGGAACTTGCGAGGAAGTGATTCGTCAGATAGTTGGTTGTCGTTCCGTTGTTGATCGACTATCTGCGCTCTGGTCAATTCATCGTCCTTCAAAAACAAACCACTCAACAATTTCGGACTTGTTAATTGTTGCTCGACCTCCATCTCGGCTTCTTTCTCAACTTCATCAAACTTCAAGAGCAAATCATCGAAAGTATCATTCTCGATCTCAAACTTTGGCAAGTCGAACTTGGTTGAAAGAGATCTTTCCAATGGTGGCACCTCTGGCGTCGCAGAACGCTCTCTTACACTGTAAACTGGGGATGGAAGTTCTTCAATCCGATTCGCCGATGCAATTTTCAAGTTAATCATGAACTTCTTGCGCTTGTTTGATGGCTTCAGAGTCTTCGAGGATGCTGACACATCATCCAGGCTTTGGGAAGCGCGTGGTTGCTTTGATTGCCGGGCTTTCTGAGCTTCCTCTTGAGCTTTGGCATTCATCGGAGTTCCCACCCGCAAGTTCTTCAATGAAGTCATCAGACTCTTGTTTGCGAGCTTCTGAGTCGTAGCCTTCTGTTTCTTGGTCTTCGTCTCAGAACCAAATAACCCAAAAACTTTCTTGAAGTTGGCCATGGAACTTGACTTTCTGACGGTCTCAGAGGAAAAACTCCCCTCAAGTGAATGCCGTTCGCTAATTGGACTCACCTTTGGCGCTTTCCTTTGAGGAAGCGACGACTTAATAGGAGAGGCCAATGGATCACCTAACAAGCTGAAGCGGCCAGTATACTTGTCCTTTCTTTCAGGGGTGGGTGGCAACGACTTATCAAAATCAACGTCAACCACATTCAACAACGAAAGCCTATTCTGAAGCTGCAGAAAAGATTCCGGAGCATCGATCGGCTTTTTGTCCTCTGCACTCGGCTGAGAATTTTCCCCAGACTTGCTGACCTCATTCATAGGTGACCTTCCTTGAAGAATAGAATTCATCGAACTGATTGACGACGGGTTCCGTTTATGAACCTTGATTTGACTTCCTTTGATGTCCAAATCGCCTCTTGGGGGAACTTCATCTTGATCATCTGCTAAGAACTTCTCGATTTGGCCCTGTGAATACAAAGCTGAAACGCTGACCACCGAGCCACCGCTGCTTGGCTTCCTGAACAAGGTCTCCTCCCCAGGCTTGAAACTGAAAATACTTGAGGGAGTCATTTCTTTTGGAGTTTCTGACTTAGATCTGTGAGTGACATCCGTAGTAGGGGTTTTGATTTCGCTCTTTTCAGGTGATCGTCTTGCTGGTGCCTCAATTTTGTCCACTGACCCCGCTGGTGGAATTTCCAGGGCAGGACTCTTCGAAATTGGGGTCGGAGCATCGGGCAGATTCTCGGTGATAGTGGCATTCTCATCTTGCGATAATTGCAAACGAAGATCAATATTTTTTCTCTTTGAGAACTCATGATTGACTTGCCTTAAGTTCTCACCGTCCACAGGACCGAGAAGTGATTTGACTGGCCTGTACTGGACAGCGATTGCTCTGCCTTCGCTGACCTTCCGCAGTATTGAATCCTCCAATCCCGATTCATTCATTTCCTCTTCGTCACTCGATGTCTCTTCGGTAGCAGCAGCAGGTGTCTGATCTACATTCGATTTCCCATTCGCACTCTGCTTGACTGGTTGATTGGAATTCTCAAGTCTATCGGTTTTCTCTGGTTTGTTGGCTTCCTTTGCGGGTTCACTCGGAGAGTTAGCCTTCTGCGTGTCCAGTGTAAATATTAATGACGAAACTCTCTGTAGTAGCGTTTGTGAGGCAGGAGGAAGAACCTTTTTTCTCAGAGTCAGTCTTGAGATAGACTTGCCACGAACGATAGTTGTCCCAGGAGACGGTATTTGTTTCTGCAAGGAGCGCTGATCAGCAGGTGATGCAAGAGGAATGGAGCCAGCCATTTCTTCATCTATGGTTCCCGCATTTTCAGTGATCCCATGACCAGAACGCGACGATACCGAGACTTTTGCGGAAGATTTGTTCTTGCCAGCTGGTTCTAGCTTGATGGTTGGTTCAGGAAGATCATTGCTCGTAGAGTTAGCGATACTGACCAAATCCGCGGGTTTAGCGGAAGACAAAGTGGTCAGATCTGTGGTAATGTCAAAAGATTGTGTAGTATCGATTGTTTCATGCGATACATCACGAGAGTTCGGTTGAGAGTACTCCGATGTGTCGTGACAGCCCTCCGAGGATTCATCAGAACTTTCCATGGCAGCTGCTTGGGCATTAGGAATCTCACTTTCGATTTCAGGAGAGTTCCTGCTTTCACTCTGAGTAGCTTCACGCGGGAGATCTGAGCCAGACTCGCCCTCCGCATTGTCGCCGTTCAGCAGTAGTTGCGTAACGGCAGTTGAAGCTTGAATTGGAGAAGGTGAGCTTTCAGCTAAGGCAACCTCGTTATTTTCATGGGTTGTTTCTGAAGCATTTCGGGTGCTTTCCGAAAAATCTTGTTCAACTTCAGATCCTTCATGTTCATGGCTCTGTCTCTCATCTATGCTCGCAAATTCGTTTGCACTGTCGTATGCTGATATATCTAGCGAGCTCGGACTGGGTGTCGATTTAGAAACCGGCAGGGAATTATTAGTTGGACTTGCTAGAGGCACTTGCAGATCTGAGGCGATTGCGTCCTGATCTAGACCCACGGTTTCGACACTGGGGGACCCAGCTGCAGTCTCTAGATCAGTTTCAGTTTTGACTTCATGGTGCAGTGATTTTTCAGTATTTTCGGTAGTGTCAAGGTTCTCAGCAGCGGAAGACTCCTGGATCGACACGAGCGACGAGGACTTCTGTAGGCTTGATGAGCTGGCACATTCGTCCGGGTGGAGCATATCGTTGACGTTTTCTGAGGTGCTGACCAGCGTTTGCGGAGTGTTGGAGTTGGATCGGTTCAAGTTGTAGTTGGACAAGCTCGACGGGTTCAGGTCGGAACCACATGGTTTCCCGTTGACAAAGGTCTCGCTCAGGGCGTTGTGAAGAAGCTGTTCCAGACGGACAATATTGGTCGAGTTTTCCATATAGCGGTTATTGGTCAACAGGAACAGGCGAGGCTGGAATGGATGGGAAGCTGGAGCCGCTGCCGGAGCTGGAGTCAAGTACGAGATGTTGATGTTGGTGGGCGTATCGGCCTTGGTGTTTCTGATCAGCAGCACGAGATCTTGCTTGAGTTTCAGTTTGAGGTTGTTGAACAGCGGCGACTGCGTGATGTACGGAACACTCGAGTGCATGGATGCCACGGTTGATTGCATGGACGGAGCGGTGGAGTGGATCGATGGAGCAGCCGAATGCATGGATTGAGCAACCGAGTGGATCGACTGGGTGGCCAGATGGGCCGAGTTCATCGACAGCACCAGTACCATCGATCCGGACCGCAGAATCTCTTGTCGTTTTTCTTGTCTGATTTCGGGCGTTGGCAACTTCGCTGGCTTGTTACGCTTTGCAGGCGCGTGGCGGGGCCTGAACACTTCGCCATTTGGGAAGCAATACGATCGCGCCGTGGCCGCAAGCTGCGGGTCGGACTTTCTTGATTTCTTGACGAATCGTTGGTCGAGCGCCATTAGCGAGTCAGTGTGGGTGTCCCTGATGTCCCTCGCGTCAGCACGGGACACCGAGGGCGTGGAGGAGAGGGAGTTGCGTCTCTGCATCACGAGCACATGTAAACGAAAGGACGGGAAAACAAAAGTCCCAGGAGGTGTAGCGCCGTTGTAGGGAAAAGAAGGGTTGTGGCAGGAAAAAAAAAAGAAAAGCAAGTGTTTGCACAGGTTTGACTTTATCGCACTGTGGAATGTTCAGGATCACCCAGACGGGATATTTTCAACCAGGAATGGCAGGCGAAGATCGTCAGTACACCGCACCGATAGCCTCTAGGCCGATTATTTTTTTTTAGGTCAAGCTAGTTTTCGGTTGTCGCTTCGTTATTCCTCGGTATTTTTCGAAGATTGCGCCTGATCCTCGGAGCATTTGCGCCAGTGGTGGTGCCTACTGTTCTGCGCCTTCGTTCCTGTGGTGCGAAAACATCCAAAACGCCTGGGGAGGCAGAGGCCAGCATGCGCGAAGCACGAAGGGTAATTTCCGTCGCGTGGTTCGAACGAAAAAAAAAAAAACCACTGGGCCCCCCACGGCGGCCCAAATTCAAATCTGTCTAAATTGGCGGCACTTCCAACCTATGCGCTGTTCGGTGCCAGTTGGCCTGATGTCCCCTCGACTGCACAAGCCTCCTAAACAGCCTGTTCGAAAGCCTCTTTGGTCACTCCCCCTTGTCAAGTTTAACCGCCCACTCTGGGGACAATGGGTGGAAATGCGAAATTCCACCGTGTCTACTTTAGCGCACACCAGGCGTGGTCAAATGGGTCTGGCACCTGGAAACCGAATAGAACGCCTGGTCTCTCTGTTCTCGGTGGGCGGGTGCCATTCCTGGTTTAAACTTTTGGTGGCACCTTGTTTATCCAGGGTGCCCGCGGTCAGTTTGCAGGTGGGTTGCGGGCCCAGATGAACCAGCAGGTCGCTTATCCACGAGGTGGGTTCGACTCGCAACTTTCTTGCGAGTGTCGTGGACGGGCGTGCTGTGGGTGTATATTTGTTTTTGTTTTTGCAAGTCAAAGCAAAAAAATATCAATAAGAGGGGGCAGCTAGTAACGGTTTCGCACCCGCCAATTGCTCGCCCAACCCGCGCGAACCGAGATTTTGCGTTCCGCCAAATATAGCCACCGCACCACTTGGAAACCCCTTGCCCTATGCATATACTGCCGGCGGGGCAATCTCAGCTTCTGCTCGTGGACAATACCCGCCCGTCACTAGTGGAGGTGTGTTGACACGGACGAGGTTGGCCACGTTCCCGTTACGGTCAGTTTTTGTATGTATTGAGTTGCAAGTGGAGGCTGCCTACAGTGGGAGGGTCGGCACGGGCCAGGGCTTGTTGCATAGGGTGAATCTTGAATGAGCGGAGTCGGGACACTTCTTCCCTCCTACTTCTTAAATTTTCACATCCTTGCTTTTTTTTATTTCCCACTCCGCCATTGCCATGGTTCTGGTTTGCATTGCCCCTTGTCAAAGTTAAGGAAATTTAGGGTTTGCATGATCTGCACACGGTCGCTCTATCCTCCAGCGCGCATTGTGTGGATAACTAAACGGCGGTCGCGAAACCTAATTCACCAACGATAAGGTGTAGGGAAGGCGACTAAAGCAGGCGACGTGGATGCCAAATTCTGAGTGGCACCAACGTTCCGTGACAATTTTCTGTTTCTGTTTACTCGCTCGGTTTCGTTGGCGCGTCCTCACCACTCAACTCTGGGTGCGCGAATCCACCTTGCGCACTCATTTGTGTGCCTCGCTTTGATCCCCTACATGCTCTTGCAAAAATCGGCTCTCGCCCTATTGCTAGCTCTAGTCTGCGTGGGGATGAAGGATATGCCCGTGAACGAGCCCCGAAGAGTTGTGCCCTTGGATCATCCAGTAGAAAGTTCGCCAACTACGTCTGACACCATCCAATTGGCCAATAGTGCCCAATTGCACGCGGCTTTGAGAACCCCGTATATTGAGGAGTACTTAGCGTTCAACTCGCTTCCCTTTGTATCAGCCCAGGCGGTTCAGCCTGTTCGGAAGATGAAGTCCACCATAATCAGCTACGAGGATTCCCAGGCTGACGAGAATGATTTGCGTGAGTGGACAAGGTTTATGATCAAGACCCACAAACATCCCAATTCGCCAATTGAATCGGAATCAAGAAAAGAGAAAGTGTTGGTGCTCGACGTTGACAAGTTCATAAGTTACCTCGTTGAGCATAAACACTTCCCGGTGGAGGAGCTCGAGTTTCTCAGACGTGCAGATCTTGACTATGGATACGACCAGATCGAAGACGAGCTAGCCAAGATCAAACGCAACATGGAAAGCCCTCACACCATCTGCATCGGTGGAGAAAATGGTAATGATGGTGCTTTAATGAGTTCGGGCCACCACGCCCGAGCTGCTCCGGCTCTTTTCTTCTTGGTGTCGTTGACTCCACTCCTCTAGCATTTGTGCCTCGTACACCTCCAACAGATACTAGCGCACATTCTCCAACACCTCCACGTTTGTAGACGCCATTCGCCACATGATAAGCATGAACACCAGCTGGTAAGGAGAAAACATGCGGCCGAGATACTTGACGTACTGGTCATGAAGTGGCACCCAGTCGCGTTTCGAGGACTTGGTTTGAAACTTGCCTTTCTTCTTGAGTCCAATCTTCAACTCTTCCACCGCGTGAACTCCTTCCTTCACATCTTGGAGAAGTTGAGGTCTGTTTTCCAAATACCGGGCCACTCCTCTGGCCACACCAAGATCGTCGTAGGCGAAAATGTCTAGCTCTTGAAGAGTGAACACCGAAAACATTTTGGCAGACCACTCGCCAATTCCTTTCAACAGAACCAATTCATTGATAATCTCCTCGTTAGAACTTGACCGGTAGAAGTCAAGCGATACAAGCTTAGAGTCTGGCGACGTGAACGCCTCGCTGATGCTGACGACATACTTCAATTTCATTGCCAGAAGCCCAACAGCACGAAGCTCTTCGGGAGTTTTAGTAAGGGTCTCTTGCGGAGTGGGTCTGTCGTCAAAAAGTTGCCTGAATCTGCCTTCGATAGCTTTAGCCGCATGCCCAGACACTTGCTGTCCAATGACAGACGAGATCAACGAGTACCAATATCGGAGAATCACCTCCTTTTCGCTCAGAGTATCCTCAACTTTGTTCTTGAAAGCCTTGAACTCCTGGTAAACCACACATGGATACAACGTTGGGTCTTTCTTGAGAATGAACTGCACTCCTTTGATGAACTCTGGATCGTGATTCTCCACAAACGACGACGGAAGCAGTAAATCCAGCGGCACTTCCACGACCGGAAAGAGCGTCTCGATGTGCTGATACGGTTTCTTCTTTCGTGGTGAAGCGCTGGGGGATTTCACTGTGGGTTCAATTTTTTTCTTCGTCACCTTCGCCAGTTTTGCCACCTTAAATTCTGTTTTCACCGACGTCGATACTCCATTGGCAACCTTTTCGGTGGTGACGGATATTTTCGAGCGAGTGACGGCCATATTGAGGTTCGAGCCGAATCGGAAATCTGCTTTGAGTTGGGAGCAAATACGTGCAGACGTCCACCTGACTAAACGACACCTCTGGCTGAAAAATGTGGGGGACATTCTGGTTACATCGCGACTGCACAGGCCCAGAGTTTGAGAGCAAAAACTCTTCCGCCATTAATGATAGTGTAGGCAAAAGACGATCGCTGTGCACAAATTCTGGGGAAATGACAGTTTCTACTGGATTATTGTTGTCCCCTTAGTTCCACTCTTGATCGGCTAAAGTTGTCGCTGTCGACAAACTCTTGCCCGATCGATTGCGCAGCAGTGCTTGTTTTGAACTGTCCCAAAAAAATAACAGATAAGTTGGTGATGGGCAAGATAGCAACCACAACACTGCGTCCACTTTAGGTATGGGGTTGAATGTTTACGGAGACCTCATCGTCCTTGCTACTCTCAATGTAGCAGCCATCTCCAAGTAAGAACGAGATGATTTGCGCATGCAAGTCGACTAGTATGTGTTAGTCAGAGTCACTTTCACTTCTTCGCCGTGAGGCTATCAGATAATGTAGATAAGGTTGGTAGGTTGAATCATCATTCACATACGGTAAGAAAAAAAACTGCTGGTATGTGCCAACGTTGTTTTTCTCTCTTCTCATTGTGAGCCTTCGTTGTATGCCGGGTAACCTCTCAGTTGTTGTGAGGAAGGGCCAGGCAACAATAGACCCGTGATGCAAGACTTCTTCACCCGTGGCCAAATTACGTCAGGGGCGAAAAATAGAATTGCCATCGATAACAATCTCGGAAGCTTGCGAGCAACTTTGTATCCGGTTACCGATAAAACTGCAGTGGCGAGCCTGTGGACAGGAGGATGTGCAACCCAATTGCGAGATCAGCAAGGCAAGAAGCAAAATTGATGTGGGCAAAGATGATAAGAGCAAATCTAACTTGCAATTGCAGGAAGTAGCAAGTTAGTGTGATTGATTTCTTTTCGTGCGTTATCGCCAGAATTGGCCGGGCTCAAAGCTGTTGCGACCTGTGCAATAGCCAAGCCACCAGCAATCTGGAGGTCCCTTCAACGAAAATCAGCCACATTGGGACAGCCCCTGTAAACATCCCGAGAAATTCCAAGCAATACCCGCCCGTAAAGAAATGTGGCCTGCTCGGTTTGCTCTTGTCGTGCCATTAATTAAATCGAGGTGCATCTCGCGGTAATCCAAGAAAAGTTTCATGCCTCGGCCTCGGAGTAAAGGTATCGCCATGGGCTACCCCTTGGATTATCCCCGGACCAATTCTGGCGATGCAGCGTTCAGCCCGGCTCGGATTTCCGTTTAGTCGCTTTCAATTACCCTCGCCGCACGTCACAGGCGCATATTTTGTCCCCACATGCATAGCCAACCTCGATTACGAGCAAGTGGTACTCGCCCTGGCGGCCACAATGACGATCACATATCCTGTAATACGATAGTGGGCGCAATTTCGTATCGTTCACCACCGGGCAGAAAAGGGTGTTGTTGCCTGACTCCCATTCGAGGCCTCACGCAACACTTTAAGGTTTGCCTAGGTGTGATTGTGCATCGGCCGAGGCCTGGTTAAGAGCGCACGGAGGGAACATGCTCAAACACAATAAGGCGGCCCCAATGCGTGTGGTAGTCAGCCGGACTGGATAATAACACCATTTGGATTGTTCAAGGGATGCAAATCTCTGGGGAACATGGGGGCTAAAGCATTATCAGATGTGGCACCCACAGCACACCGCCAAGCAACAAAGATACGGCGCCCCATGGTGGCTGATACTTTGTAGTTGGAACGGCATGGAAAAGGTTTCTTTCCCAACAGGTGATTCTTCGGTTAAACTGGTGATCGTTCGGACCAAGTAAAAAAGCGCCCGTTCCTTTCGTCCCGTTAGCACCCGGAGGCACAGCGGCGAAAATGCACCAGTTATTCCTTGATCACAATTGCCAGGGGTGCGTCGCCCACAGGATTCGCATTGTTTCGACGATCTTTCCCCCGAAAAATATTCAAATGGTGAAAATCAATTCAGCGATCATCATTGCGTCACCACAGCGAGAGAGTCTAATGTTCTTCCCGAATTATGACTAACTTTCCAATTTTGCAACAACCTGGCCATGTAAGGGAGCTAGAATCATCGGAGCTAATAATCGGCCGTCTCCTATTGTTCTTGCTTTTACATGAAGTCGCTGGCCCGACCCATGGCCCAGCTCTCATGCAGGGTCTAAGATAGCAGGTTAGTAGCACAGGGGTGTCCTCGCGTCACGGGCCTCAAACCACACCTGCCCACGAACAGGAATATGCTGGCACTGGCGACAAACCTCGAAGCAGTATATATTGCGTGACAATCCCAGCACAAGGGTCCGACCCTGAAAAAAGATAACCAGATATCGGCAACAAGTAGTGACCTGGATAGTTAGGCCACTTCTTTCTCAGCCCCCGGTGTGCACAGTGTGACTTGCTATATTATCTGCGGCATAAAATTATCCCTTCTTATCCCTTCTTGAGGACTCGTCACCAATCCAGGCTTTTTTTTTATCATCATACTGAGATCTGCATTCATGTTCGCTGGAAACACTCAGACTTGCTCAACGTTACTTTCCGGAGCCGGTTGCCACGTGCTCGTGCAAACGGAAAGAATTATCACATATTTTGCAGGCAGCGTCATTCTCGCCATGGCATTGCCCATCATTGGCTTCTTCACGGTGGATTTGGTCACTTATGCCATCAGAAACACCTTGCAGTCGTTCCGAACCAGGGACTCCACAAAAGCATACACCCCAGCATACAAACGACTCGACTTTACCTTCAAGTCCACGAGTCTGGTCCGCAAGTACTTTCAGGATTTGTCGGCGCTGCTCCAAGAGTCACGATCTCGTTGGACCAAGTTTGGCATTCGGGTGGAAGACGAGTAAAGATGACTAGGAAGCGGATTATTTATAGGGGACTGGCTCCCCAATGCACTATTAAAACAATTAAGGTTGTAGAGGTAAAAGAAGGAACAAAGAGGAACTGAATATAAGAGGAAACCACCCACATCCGAAGTTTTGTTGGTGGGAAACTCGAAAGCATTTGAGCCCCCGATGGCTGTGAAAAATTTAATTGCAGCAGTTCCTACATAACCTCGGGGTAAAGTGCTGCAAAAATTTTGGCCCGCGACTATTTAAACGTGGTGGATCCTCGGAACATGCAAGCTTGGAAATGCCATAGTGATGCCAATTTCAAACCGCGACTTCCGCCCAGGCGACCCCAGGTGCAGGTGCGCATGGGGGTAACTCAGGCGTTCTTTTGTGCGGCCAGCGAAAATGGAACCCTGCAATGTGCAGACCCCTTCCTCGCGATGAAATTCCACTAGGCGATGTGCACCGTCAGTGAGGCTTGGGTGACAATAGCACTATATCGAGACTCTAACTCCGGCCATAACGGAGACTACACGCTTTGGTCGCAGACGCGGACGATATTTTTCTGCGAAAAACGCGAGTGGCTCAATTTCTTGCCGTGTCGTACTGTTCCCAGCGATCGATTGCTTCTGTGCACATCCTGTACACGTAGCCCTTAACATGAAATCGGTGAAAGTTTATGGGCCTAAGAAAAAACTTCTAGCTGTCCTACCACTTTTTTTCTGTAGCTGTTGCCGTTTTTGACGCTCTTGCTATCGGGACTTGCTACTTGCCGCCACGTTGCCTTCCCTCAAAATCAAACCGAAAATGGCGTCGCCTCGTGCCAACAGCCGAATCCTTAGGTTGGTGTTGTTTGCCGTAGTGTTGCTTTTCTGCGGCTACAGCCTCAACAGAAGTGGCGACTCGTCTGACACTGTTGCATCGATCGTCCCTAAACACCCTGCTGAAGGCGACGCTCAAAATGTCATCGCTGGCGACAGAAACACTGGCGGTGCAGCTGTCAAGGAGAAAGCCGCTGCAGACTCTGACAGCGTGGACCCAAAGGGACCTAAGGGACCAGTGGGGCCTAAGGGCACTGTTAAGGCTGCTCTTGTTGCCTTGGCCAGAAACACCGATATTGAGTCGATGTCCAACTCCATCAAGCAGATTGAGCTGCGTTGGAACAAGAACTACAAGTACGACTGGGTTTTCTTGAATGACGAGCCTTTCAACAACAAGTTTAAGAAGGCTATCTCTGCCCTTGTTTCTGGTGAGGCCAAATTTGGTACCATTGCCGAGGAGCATTGGTCTTACCCCGAGTGGATTGACAAGGAAAAGGCTGCCTATGCCAGAGAAGACATGGTTCAGAGAAGAATTATCTACGGTGGGTCTGTCTCTTACAGACACATGTGTAGATACGAATCTGGGTTCTTCTATAGACACCCATTGTTGGACGAGTATGAGTACTACTGGCGTGTGGACCCTGACATCAAGATCTACTGTGATATTGACTATGACTTGTTCCAGCACATGAAGGACAACAACAAGAAGTACGGTTTCACCATCTCTTTGCACGAGTACCAGGAGACCATCCCAACTTTGTGGGAGACCACCCGTGAATTTATGGACGAGAACCCACAGTACCTTGACGAGGACAACAACTTGGCCTGGATCTCTGATGACAACGGTAAGAGTTACAACGGATGTCACTTCTGGTCGAACTTCGAGATCGCTTCGTTGGACTTCTTCCGCTCGGAGGCATACTCCAAATACTTTGATCACCTTGACAAGGCTGGTGGATTCTTCTACGAGAGATGGGGAGATGCTCCAGTCCACTCGATTGCCGCATCGCTTTTCTTGCCAAAGGACCAGATCCATTTCTTCGGTGATGTTGGATACTTCCACAACCCATTCAGCAACTGTCCAGTTGATGATGCCACCAGAAAGGCCAAGAACTGTGTTTGTCGTCCAAAGACTGACTTTACTTGGAGACCACACTCTTGTACCCCAAGATTCTTCAACTTGCTCGGATTGAAGAGACCCAAGGGATGGGAGAACTTCACCGAGTAGAGGTGCTGTCAACTGTTTCAAGACTTGCAATGCGGAGTCTCATTGACAATTATTTGTCTATTCTGTTTAATTCTCTTCATAGACAATCGAAGCCATCTGTTACCATGTATGTGAAGGTTGGAGGACCCTTACCGTGCAGTCGTGGCTACTGCGTCCCACTCCACCTGCACGAACACACGTCCATAGCTTGGACCTTCCGCTTTAGGCATTTTGCGACCGCTAACACATTTGTCAGACTGGCGGATTCACTAGCCACATTAGGAAATCCATGGGATCTCATTAGTTGGAACGAATCCCGCATCCAGCTGAATCTTTTGCTTGTTAAATCCAGTCATTTGCAGGCACAAGAAAAAGTCCGAAAAACCTGAGGTTGATACTTCTTTATGTCCATTGACATTGAGATCTCTGAGATAAATAAAGTATTGGCAGCCATCCAGAATTCATAAGTGACCAGCTAAAACATGATGCCTACTGTCATTGATCGCTGCCTTAGGCTTCTCCACAATGGTAGTTTCGGAAATTCGGGCCCTATGCGCTTGTGAAAAACCCTTACCGCCCACCTTCCACCACCGTCGCGCGAGGCGACTATCTGGAGTATCTGCAGGAACGCGCTACCTATCAAGCTAACTACCGAATCGGGGAGGTCCTTGCAGATTTTATCACACCTGGTATATATATCGGGGTCCCCCTATTCATGTGTGCATTTCATATATCATTTTCTTTTATCTACCCCATCCCGCATCATGGTCGCCTACACGGATTTCTTGGTCAAGGACAACCTCGATAACTACGAGGACAATGAGAAGTACACTCGCGAGTACTTGCCAAAACTTGAAAAGTACAGAGCCGATTTGGCTGCCGGCATCTTGGCTGAAAACTCGGTTGAGTTGCCAGCACCAGTCGCTGAATTGGCAGAGAAGCAATTCAACGCGGTTAAGTACTTGCGTGAAAACAAGCTTTTGACCGACGAGGAACTCGAGATTACCGACTCGCCAGCCCACGCCATTGTCGGGAAAATCGCAAAGGGAGAATGGACCGCGGTGAAGGTGTTCAAGGCATTTGCCAAAAGAGGAACCATTGCGCACCAGTTCACCAACTGTGCCATGGAGCTTTTCCCTGAGGAAGGGTTGCAAAGAGCTCAGGAGTTGGACGAGTACTACGCCAAAAACGGCAAGACCATTGGTCCTTTGCATGGGTTGCCCGTCTCCTTGAAGGAGCAGATGAACTACAAGGGCAAGATCACCCACGGCGGGTACGTGTCGAAAATCACCAACATCCCGGAGAAACACAGCATCACCACCCAGATCTTGGAGGATTTGGGTGCAGTGTTCTACGTGAGAACCAACGAGCCCCAGACCCTTATGCACTTGTGCTCAAACAACAACTTTGTTGGTGTGTGTAAGTGCCCTTACAACTTGGCTTTGACCTCCGGTGGGTCCTCGTCTGGTGAAGGTGCCATTGTTGCATTTGGTGGTACCCCAGTGGGAATTGGTTCCGACATTGGCGGTTCCATTCGTGGACCTGCTGCGTTCTGTGGATGTTTCGGTTTGCGTCCAACTACCAACAGATTCTCCAAGAATGGTGGTATTTCCAGTGGTGCAGGCCAGGAGTCTGTGCCCGCTGTTCAAGGACCATTGACCAGATCGGTCGACGACATTGACTTCTTTATGGACATCTACATCAACCAGGGTAAGCCTTGGGTCACCGACTGCACGACTTACCCATTGCCATGGAAGAAGGTCGAGAAGCCCAAGCCAGAGTCCTTGACTGTCGCTATCATGTACGACGACGGTATTGTCAAGCCTACTCCTCCAATCGCTAGAGGCTTGAAAGTTGTCGCTGAGAAGTTGGCAGCTGCCGGAGTTAAAGTTGTTGAGTTCAAGCCAATTAAGACTGAGTTGGCCCGTGACACTGTCCACAAGATGTACAGTTGTGATGGCAACTACATGCAGAGAAAATTGTTGGCAGACTCCGGTGAGCCTTTGTGCAAATTGACGAAGTGGGCCTTGAACTACGGTGACGGTGCCGAGGTGTACGAGGTGGCCGAGAACAGAAAGTTGAACATCATCAGAGACCAGTTGAAGCAGGAGTACACTGACTTCTTGAACGACAACGGCATCGACCTCATCGTCAGTCCAACTTACAGCAACGTTGCGCCAAGACCAGAGGAGATCTACAACTGGTCGTACACTTCGTTGTTCAACCTCTTGGACTTCCCAACTTTGACGATCCAGACCGGATTGTTTGAGGACCCAGCTGTGGACAAGTTCAGTGAGCCATTCAAGGCCCGTTCTGAATTGGAGGCACTCGAGCTTGGTAACTACGACCCAGAGAAGTTTATTGGCGCTCCAATTGGTTTGCAAGTGACCGGCAGAAGATACTTTGACGAAGACGTTGTCGCTGCAGGCAAGGTGTTTGTCGACATTTTGGACGTTGACTTGTTCAACTTGTACAAGTAGAGGGAACATAATATAGAGGAATAGACACTGTGCGAGGAATTTACAAGGTATGGCCAGATTCGTTTGGATTATTAACTGTAAGGACTGCCGTCAATTTATGGTGGGTTCTCACACGTCACACGACTAACTTCACTTCGTAGGCCGCATGCCAGTTCACTTGCCGGGAACGGACAGCCGAAAGCCGGAAGGTATTGTGACATGTTGAAAGTATACCATAACATCCATACATCCCCCGCAAAATCACATTCTGGCTCTCTCTATCAATGGTGGAAAATTGGCGATACTCGGATGGTCAGTCGCACATGCAAACTGCACGAGATCATCCACACCCTAATTTTTGGAAATCATCCACAAGCGCTTAAACTGAACCTGCAACGATGCAATTCAAGTAACGCTCCATTTCTGCCAAATTTGCCTAGCAAATTTTAGCAAAACCCAGTCCCATTCTCAATATCACCCCTCATTTGTCCCGTGGCTAATACGGGTATCCGTGCGGCTCACTTCCGAAATGTGGGGCAGGGCCTGGGGTATATAACCATTAGATTTTCCACGTATAAGCGTACACGCTTGGCCGAAAAAGAATAGTTTTAAGCAATAAATAATGCTCCGCTTCTCTCGATCCTTCTCGCGGGCCGCAGTATGCTCTGCCAATTACGGATTCATCGGCTTGGGCCAAATGGGCCAGCATATGGCCAGACACATCTACGCTCATTTGGAGCCTCTGGATAAGTTGTATGTGTACGACACCGTTCCGCAAGCCACCTCGGCATTTGTTGAGTCGGTGACCAGCCAAAGACCAGAAACGAAAAATCAGTTGGTGCCGCTCGACAAGATCTCCGCTTTTGTCAATGATGTTGACAGTCAGTTGGACTATATTGTCACAATGGTGCCTGAGGGGAAACATGTCAAGGGCGTCATTGAGGAGTTGGTGGAGTCCTACAAGAACTCTCCACAAGCAGCTTCAACCACTTTCTTGGACTCGTCGACCATTGGAATTCCAGACTCCAGAGAGATCCACGAGTACGTGAAAAAGGAATTCCCCGCATTCGACTTCATAGATACTCCGGTTTCTGGAGGAGTGGCCGGAGCAAGAAAAGCCACCTTGTCATTTATGCTTTCAAGAAAGACCCACGAAGAGGTCGCACCCAGTTTGACAAAGTTATTGAACTACATGGGCAAAAACATTTTCCCATGCGGATCCAAGCACGGCGCAGGGCTCGCTGCTAAATTGTCCAACAACTACCTATTGGCAGTGACGAACTTGGCTGTGGCAGACTCGTTCCAGTTGGCCAAGTCTTTTGAGTTAAACTTGCAGCAATACGCCAAGTTGGTTGCCGTGTCCACTGGCAAATCGTGGGCATCTGTTGACAACTGTCCAATCCCAGATGTATATCCAAAGGATGCCAATTTGCCTGCCGACGACGGCTACAAGGGCGGATTCATCACCAAATTAACAAAGAAGGATTTGGTGTTGGCCACGTCGTGCGCTGAAAGCTATGACCGCTTCTTGTTTTTGGGTGACGTCAGCAGAAAATGGTACCTCAAGGCGTGTGAGAGGGAGGACCTCGGCAACAGGGACTTGGGTGTCTTGTTTGAGTGGTTGGGCGAGCTTGAAGAAAAGAACGGCGAGATCGTTGACACCAAGACCCTGGAAACTTTCAAGATCTAGTCCAGCTAATTCACGTCATCTTAACAGAACTTTTAGCGCGACGCTACCTCCTTAAGATCCACTGGCTCGTAGAATGTGTCTCCTTTGCTCCCATTGGGGCTTTCAATAGCGTTCACAGTTGTTTCGCTCTCCTCTGAGCTATCAGTCAGCCCTCGATTCCTAAAACAGGGGTCTCTCACTTGCGAGAGCTGTGGAAGAACTCCAAAACTTTTCTGTCTCGGTTTGTCGTAGACACCAGCATGCAGCTCATCGGCGCTTTCATCCTGGTAATGCTTCTTGATGCGAGGGTTTCTAAGCATGAATAACGACCCATTCACACTAAATTCCTCGTGGCCAAACAGTGAGACATCCACCAAATCGGACATTGAGCCAAGCGCGCTGTGCCTTCTTCCGTAGTCGAACTGACTGTCGATTTCGTTCACGCTGGAGGTGGATTCAGAAAGGAGCGGTAGCGTTTGGTCCAACGGAGCTTCATTGACAAACAGCGAAGCCAGAGATATCGACGATTTTCTAGACACCGAAGACTTCCTAGAGAGTGCTGATGCATGACCCTCAACACGGAGATGGTGAGGTTGGTCCACATCCGAACCAATGTCGGCAATGTCAAAGTCATCATCATGGCTGCCAACACTTGGCGACTGTTGGAGCAGGCTGCTCTTTGGAGTTGACGAGAACGGTATGGCCAAATGATTCAGTGCAGAATTTGTACCTTTCGGTAAGTCGCGTGGTGCTGTGGCTGTATCTTTAACGTTGACATTATCTTCCAAGCTTTTCTTCTCCTTAGACGACATCAGCCTTGTGTCTTTGCTCTCCAAGGAGAGTTTGTCGTCTGAATCATTCCAACTCTTCTTGCTGTTCGCAGACGACGGCGTGCTCCTCACGGAGTTGCTTCTCTCGCGCCGTTCCAATTGCTTATTGAGCATGCTTTTAATGTTGTTGGCAGGCTTGTCCAGAGCAGAAATCCCGCGTCTAGATTTCGAACCTGTGCCGCTTCTGGAACGACTGGTCTCAGTTGTAGCTTGATCGATTCTCAATGGCGAGAGACTTAAAGCTGGATCTTCTCTGAAATAAGCAGGAGGCAACGACTCGTCAGCTTCTCCAACAAGTTCGAACGAGGGAGGCTCCATAGATGGCGCCGTGTTCAAACCATTGACCATTGGGGATCCCACACCATGGGGACGCGCAGAAGGTGACCTCACTGGCGAAAATGGCCTAGCCTGAGGCGATCGAACGGGAGAAAATGGTCTAGCCTGAGGGGAACCCAAAGCATCGAGCACCTCTTCCTCTTCTGGCTGGTATAAGTTTGCTTCAAGGTGTATGTTATTCTCGCGCTCGATAGGCTCGTCGTTGTTGTCTGATCTGGTGATGTGCTGGAACTCGATCGGAGTTGTTGCTCTTGGAGGTGTGGCAGAGTTGCTGTTGTTGTTTGAGTTGTTGTTTCCACTGCCGCCAAAATTCGAAAGCGCAGAGAGAATCAGATGTCCGTTTCCCTGGTGCGAGTAATCTATAGCTGTAACTTCGGGCGACATTGGTGGCGAGTTGATCGTGTACTTTGGAAGAAACTCCGGTTCCATGTCGTAGGCAGGCAACAATGTGTTGCAGTGTGCTGCCAACGGAGAGCACAAGTGGATGGGCGAATCGATCAGGATCTCGAAATGCTTCCGCTTTTCAGGAGCGTTTGGATCCTGTTTTGAGATCCTGAGCGATATCTTGATCCAATGGTCGCACTTGATATTCTCAAATGAGGTGTCAGGGTGAATGCAATAATTGTACTTTTTGTTGATTGTCGAGGGCACGTACATCTGAAACTCGACTTCACGAGGGAGCACCTCGTCATTCTCGATGACTTCTTCCGTCATGCCTCCACTTTTAAGAAGCAACGACTTGTTTTTCTTGGCCTTGTGCTCAAGCAACAAGAATTTCTTGACAGGTTCTTCTCGGTGGACGGTCTTATTGCTGCAGTAGTAGTTGCAATTTTCCGTCAAGTACACCCTGATTCTATGGAGGGCGACTTTCCCGAAAAGAGGGATGAAGCGGAAAACCAATGGAACGTACGAGTCAAGCACCACAGACTTGCTGCCCACCACGATCTCGTAGCGCAACTGGTCCTCCCAGTCTCTCTCGATAACAATGGGTTCGTTTTCCTCGACGCTGTTTTCCGATGGGATCCGGACTACCTCCACGGGGATCTTGCCCGTCATGTTCGCCTTAAAGGTTCCTATTCGCGCAATTGTCGTTTCGAGGTAGTAAGACACTTTCCCGAAGTTGGCATGGGTCGTCTCGGGCGACAGCGCCGGAATCGGGTGTTCGAAGTTGTACACGTAGTCACCGGGCTCGAAGTGGCCAGGCTTGTCGCTTGTTGTGTGCAAAGACAGCGACGAAAGCACCGCAGTGAGGTCGGCCATGGAGTCAGATGGCGCCAACGAATTGCTTGAGTTGCCCGGCAAGGGCGAAGTAGCCCGCTTGATCAAGCTGGCAGCAAACGACGTGGCGGAGTCGATGGGCGCCAAGGCCAGCGTTGTGGACGGGTGCAACTCAGCCAAATTCAAGTGGGAAATCTCCTCCAGGTGGCCCTTGGGCACAAACAAGTCGGCGCCGCAGTTGGGCAACGGGCTCTCCATCTGGTAGAACGGCCAGGTGTGTGCGATGATGTCGTTGGCTTCGGAGTAAACGTTCTTTTTCGGCGGGATTCCTTCGGGCCAGTCGGTGCGCTGGACTCCCTTGAACAATAGGTTGATCGAGCGGATTCTGGTTGGTTTCAACACACGCAACACAAGACATCCTCGCAAGAGGGTGGGCGGGACTCCCTCGAACTCCAGCGGCTTGAATCCCTGGACAAACAAGTGTTTTTCAGTGGGCACCAAGTACACCTGGAGTGACGACGACAGCACCAACGGATGATCAGGGAGTTGAGGCAAAAGCACCTCAGCGTTGTCGCCTCCAGGGGTGGGAAGCGCAAGCGACTCAGCCGGGAATAACGGTGATGTTGGGAAATCCATCGTGGATGATGAAGTTGACGGTGGAGGGGTGGGTAAGTTGAATAATGGCGGGTTCCGAGGTAAGGGCGGAAATCGCCGCGGAATGAATTTGGAAATAGTGGCAGTAGCTGGCCGGATATGCGATCACGGGCGGTTGCAGGCGGTGCGGAAATGTGGCACTCTGGCGGTGCAAGTGCGGTTCGTTATGGCAGGTCGGATGGTGGTTAAGGGCGGATGGAGATTGAAGCCGTGTCTGTCCATATGGATTAGGTCCTGTACCGATGGTGTTATCTGTCAGGTGACCGAGGAGCAGCCGTGGGGAGTTCTGGCGAGATTTGCAAAAAAAAGCTTAAGAGTGGCGGAGCCTGGGCGTGATCTTGGACTCCTGTTTGCCAAATTTGTTCCCGGATCGCTCGTCGCCAAAATTGTCTGGCTTGTGAACTGGCGATAGTGACTGCGCAGGGATCTGCGGAAATTAGTGCCGATCCTGCCGACAATGGAGATACACAGTCAATTTGGCGGCACGCTCAAAACGTTCGGGAGCCACACCCTACAGCCGTGCCTACTGGTTACGATTGTGTAAAAAAAAAAGGTCGCCAGAATCACGAGATTCTTCTTTTGGGTGTTCCTTTCCTGTCAATCTCTTTGACGTCCGATTCCTCATCCCGGTCGCGTGCAGTACCTGAGCGCACGAAATTCCGTACACTTATCCATCTCCAACCAGCTGATGAATTGTGCACGTTGGATCGGTTGGCGCCGATGTTACTCAGCCGCTGCGTCGTTTGCATCGTGCAAAGCGCATCCTGAGAATTTCAACGGCGTATTCACAAAATTCGGCTGGGTGCTCGTTCCGAAAACTCACGTCGCCAGAGGATGGACCCAGCCGCGGATAAACGAGTACCTCGAGCAGAATGTGGGGGACGACAAGCCGGACTTGAACAGCGTCCAGCTCTGGGTCGACACGTGGGCATCGTCCGTTGATCTTGCCGAAAAACCGGCCGTCAAGAAGAAGTCTGCGGCTGATGTGAGACACGAACAGGATCTCAAGCTATTTCTCCAGCAACTGCGGGAGGAGGCGAAACGAGGCGAAAAACCGAGACAGCGGGTGGCACGCGTCAAGAAAAGCGTGACCAGCGGCGACGTGACGTTCACGCATGCGTGGAACTACTTCATGGCGAAACTGTACGGCCAGTTCAAAGATTTGCCCGAGGCAGAGGCGCGAGCGAAAGTGGGCCTGATTTGGCGGCTGATGTCGATGGACGAGAAGGACGTCTACCGAGAAGAGTACTCGCAGCTTCTACAGCAGGGGAAGGACATTTACCACGGGAAGATTGTGGACCGTGCAGTGAAGATGAAGGCGGTGGAGAGACTCAACTTATCGAAGGAGCGGAGCTTGGCGAAGAAGATGAAGAAGCTCGAGGCCACCCAGAGAGAGTTGGAAGCACAGAACCGGGAGAACGAGAAGCCCCTCTAGTCATAATATACTTGTACATAGAACTAAGCATACCCTCATGGACATGTTGAGGTAGTTTTCACATCACCACGGCGGGGGCATCTTCGTCGAGCTCGTCGTAGTCGTCAAGGTCGAAAACCTCGAAGTTTTCCGCGTCAACCCTCTTCTCGAACGTGAGGTCGATGTCGAACTTGGCCCTGTTCAACCTCCTGATGCCCTCCCAGGTAGCATCGCTGACAAAGATATACGACAAGTTTTCCATCACCGCTAGGTACTCCTTCATGTCCACAACCGCGAACCCCAGGCTGCTCAAGTACTCGGTGGGCAACTTGTCTAGTTGTCCGCATAGTAGTGCAAGGAAGCTCTGTGCAAATTTGCCGTTTTCACCGAGATAGCTGGGGCTCATCAGCACCAACCTGGCAAGCGCTAGCCACTGTGTGCACGAGCACAAGTTTCCCAACACAACGAAGTGTACGAACGCTAGCTGGAGCTCCGCAAGTAGGAGTTCTGGGTCGTGGCCGAAGAGCTGGGTCAAATACCATGACTTGTCGAGAGAGTTTCGCGTGGTGGCCGCCTCGATGTTCCCTGCGATGGGGCCCGCCAATCGGAACTGCAAAATGGTGTAGTTGAGCTCCTTGCCCTCCTGGTCTGCAAACGTTTGGTTTGGGTTTCTTGCTCGGAGCGTTTCAAGAAGCACCATGTTTTCCTCCTTCAGTGGAGTCGCCGTGGATACCGGGATACTTTGCGGGACGTACTCGTCAATGGCCTCTTGATCCACAAAGCTCGTCAACTTGCTCCAGGCTTGGTTGTCGGGGTACTTGACCATGTATGCGTAGTCATCACTGAGGGTGGGAGGAGGATTGACGTTGGCGGTTATTTGGCAGCTATCCTCGGTCATGTCGACGCTCAAAATGTCTCCGTCGCTGCATTGAAACCACTTCCCGTATCTCATGGACTCGCCGGTGTCGGCAGACTCCGAATAGTGGAAGAAGTGGTATCCCTCAGGCACCAACTTGATTCCTCGTAGGAGGTCGTTGACCGTGAAGAAATGGGTGTCGATGCCGACCAAGGAGTGCGATGCGAGATTGGCTAGGATCAATGTCGTCTGTGGAGGTCTCGACATGGCATTTTAGAATGGTATATGTAATCTGCAATAGTTAAGCCTGTACTAGATGTGTTTCGGTTGCAGATCGCGAATTGTAAGAATATGTGCACAGATCTGACAGAATGAGAACCACACCAGAAATACTGATTATCTCAGAAAAAATATTACTAACAGGAATAATATAACGAACAGAAAAAACATAACTAACAAAGAAGAAAAATCTTCAGAAGTCATTTAACTCACAAAAAATCCCCTTGCTAATATTCATGCATTGTAGTGTACAGTCTATGTAATGAGCTCGATGCTCTCTCGTTGTCTTCTCATGGTGGTGGATTCTTCTGCATCGTCATAACTCACGTCAAACTCGTGGGCAATAGTGTCCTCCATATCCACCTGCAGATTGAGGTCAGCAAACTTCAGGTTAATAAGCCGTGAAAGCACGTATCTGTCAGTGAAACCACTCACTTGGCTGTTCCTCTTGCGGTCCATCAAGATGAGGTAGTTCAATTGGAGTCGCTCGAACAACTCAATGACGTGTTTGAGCGAGCTATTGTCTCTGACAATCAAGCTGGCGGGCTCGGTATCGAGTGGGACTAGCGCAACGTTGGCAAAACGATGGCTTAGTTCCTCCTCGTATTCTGTCTTGGTGGCATCAAGGAATTTGGGTACTTGTGCCTGGAAACACACGAGCTGCGCTGACGATTGCACGTTTCCCATAACTTGTTGGAGCAGATGGTAAATCTGCTTCTTTTGAACGTATCCTAACCCAACAGGGTTGCTCTCGCTGGCTATGAGTGGATAACCTTCGTGGCAGTCGTCGGCAAGGAACTTGTGGATATCATTCAATGAGTATGGCTCACTGGGGAAAACGTAAAAGTGTCTCGTCTTAGCCAACGGAATCATCGCCTGCGATACCGGAACGTCAGGCAACTTGCTTTTGAAGCGAGTAGACAAGTTGGCAAAACTGCAGATGCCATTGCCCTTGTTGGCGTTCACCTCGTGCAATGGCGAGTATCCAGACACATTGAACTCGTTGTTGAGCCAGGCATCGTACACGTTCTCGTCGGTCAACCAGTCGTTGAAGAATTTGGACGTCATCACAGCAATCATGATGGGCAACACGTAGGTGATGGCGCCGGTCAACTCAAACATCACCACGACCACCGAAAGCGTGAGCTTGGTGATTCCTGTGACAAAAGACGCCGCTCCAACCACCGCGTACGATGATGGCGACACAAGACAAGATTTGGCGGTGCATGTGGCCAAATACTCTGCGTTGATGCTTTTCTGTATCGCCTGGGAGATGATACCAATCATCCTGCCGGTGGTGCCTCCAAGCACCAACGAGGGCATCAAAATTCCGCCAGGGAGATTGATTCCGTACGAGTATGTCGAGAGCAAGAAACCTTGCACCAAGACATAGAAGAGTTTCAACACCGTGGACAATTGCGACGGGTGGCACATGAAGTTTGACGAGTTTGTTTCGAGCGAAGACGATTTTTCGGGGCAGTCTGTGAAGAGCAAGCGCATGAACGCACTCAACGGCAACTTGGTTAGCGGCAAGACGAACGTAAGAACCGCAGTGACGATCGCCACTAGGAGTAGCTCAAGGTACCTTCCCTTGCTTTCGTCCACGTGGAACAACGAGGCTAACTTGGTCCATAAGCGAGCTTTAGACTGAGGTTCGCGGAGTCTGAGATAAACTTTTGAGTATGCGAAGCCGTAGAAGCCGCCTATGAGCCCCAAAAGCAAAAACGGGATTGTCTCCATGAAGAGCCAGCTGAAGTTGCCAAACAGCACCTCGAATAGCACCTCTTCGTGGAAATGCTCGCCCTCGGTGAAAAGACGGAACCCCGTCAACGTAATAAGCGCTATCGTGGCGCAGACAAACGAGTTCCACATGATCTTGGTTGGGGTGAAGTACGAAGGGAGCATTTCCACCGCAAATAGGACTCCGCCAACAGGAGAATTGAACGCCACCGCAATTCCAGTGGCTGTGGCTGCGCTGAGAAGCTCGCGCCTCAACCCTTCTGAAACAGTGCTGCCGTAAATGTACTTGAAGCAGATGGTCAAGATGCAGCCTGCAATGTGCACTAAGGGACCTTCCTTACCTAGCCACACTCCAGAGCTGACTACCAACACAAGCCCCAACACTTTGAAGATAAGCGCCGACGCGCCCAAGTACGTCTCCATGTAGTAATTGAACCCCAAAATGATGAGCTTCATCTCGGGGATGCCCGACTGTTTCACTAGTGGCGCTTTGGTGATGGTCAAGTAGCCGGCACCAACGACAAACACGCACACAAAGATGAGGTAGATGGGGAAATTCAAGAGCAAGGCGGCCCAGAACCCATCACGGCCTGAAACAATGCGCAGCCAGTCATACCAGTCGTCTGCTGGGCAAGTCAGGTATGGGTCCAATAGAGACCACTTGTCAAGTTTGGAGAGGCACATGCCCTTTTTCAAGTCATTGAGCCAGACAGAGACCAAGTCGATGAACACCGTGACGTACCCGACAATCACCGACATGACTACGAGCACCGCCCATTTCTTGGACGGGGAGTTATCTAGCCACCCTAGCGAGGACTCTCTCATCCAGTCTATGAAGGTGTTGTTTTCGTATTTGTCCTGGGCGGGCCATTTTTCGGTGCCATTGCGCGAGAAGTCCACGGGCTCTGCGTATCGGACCGTTCGGATTGGATCTTTCGCCGTCATGGCGCGGGTTTCAGTGGGGGTTGAACAGTGGGAGTAGTTAGTGGTGGGTGCCAGGTGCACGGGTGCAGTAGTAGGAGATCAGAGGCGACGATGAAAACGGCCCGCGTCGCCACAAAAATGGAAAATAAACATCTAAATGAGACAAGTTCCATGAATTCAGCGCCTTCATTCTGGTATCATTATCTTTTTCCAATCCCTTGTGCCTGTTTCTCCTCCGGCTCCTCCTACTCCATCACCGTACTGTGTGCCGGAGGCACGAAATTCTACTGAGTCCCAAACATCCTCATTCTTCCCACTAACCACAAACACGCTCCATTCACGGCCATGTCAGTGTTCAACTCGACCTCGGCCGCCACAGGGCAGGAATTGATCAATGACATCACCATCAACAACGGGCCCGAAGACACCATCACAGACTTGTCGTTCTCGCCCGTGCAAGATATTCTTGCCGTGGCCAGCTGGGACAAGAAGGTCAGGCTCTACGACATCGACCCGAACTCGGGCAACAACCAAGGCAGGGCCCTTTACGAGCACGACGGCCCCGTTTTCAGCGCCCGCTGGTTGTCTGACGGAACCAGAGTGTGCCTGGGAGGTGCAGACAAACAAGTCAAGTTGTTTGACCTTGCCTCGCAGCAGGCCCAGCAAATCGGAGTCCACGACGCGCCGGTGCGGTGTGTGAGAAGCGTCCAGTGCGGTCCCACCAACACAGAGGTGGTTGTGTCGGGATCCTGGGACAAGACGTTGAAATACTGGGACATGCGGTCGCCGCAACCGGTGCTGGTGATCCAGATGCCCGAACGGGTCTACTGCATGGACCTGGCGCAGAAGTTGCTTGTGGTTGGGTGTGCCGAGCGGAACGTGAGTGTGATCGACTTGACCAACCCGCAGCAGATCTTCAAGCTGGTGATGTCGCCGTTGAAGTTCCAGACCCGCTCCATCGCGTGTTTCCCGCTGGGGATCGGCTACGCCATCTCGTCGATCGAGGCCCGCTGTGCCATCCAGTACATCGACGACGCCGAGCAGCTGAAGTCCGGGTTTTCCTTCAGATGCCACCGGAAACTGCCCAACGGAACCCCAGCTAACTCCACCAGAGCACAGCTGGGCCCAGACTCGGAAACCCACCTCTACACGGTGAACTCGCTTGTTTTCCATCCGATCTACGGCACTTTCGCCACGGGAGGTTCCGACGGCACCTTCTGCTTTTGGGACAAGGACGCCAAGCAGCGGTTGAAGACGTTCCCCAACGTTGGAGCTCCAATCACCTCGATGTCGTTCAACAGAAACGGCACGATATTTGCATACGCAAGGGGCTACGACTGGGCCCAGGGTTACCAGGGTAACAGACCGGACTACCCCACCGACGTGAAGTTGCATTCGCTGAAGGACGACGAGACGAAGCAAAAGAAGAAGCCAACGCGATAATCGTGAAGGGGGCAGAAAGGGCGTCGGCGTAAAATAGGACAAGTCGGAGAAGGTTGAGAAGGCACGCTGAAGGGTATCGGAAGACTACCGGGGGAACTGACACTTGAGGCCCTACAAAGGTGAAGTTGCGACCACTGCATTTTTCCCGATTTTCAGGACACTTGAAGTCTTCACAGCCGTGCTTAGGCACGAACAGGATACTGTGAGTGGGATTCGGGTCGAGAGCTCGCCGGGAAGAGTTAGATAGTTAAATCGAAAAGTAAATGAGATCACATCATCTGATCGCTTCAGCTTAGATCAACTTGTGGAGGTGTGTGTAGAGAAACGTTGGTGCGTGCTGCAGTCGAGTACTGCGTAACATATACGAGAAGGCAGCGACGTGGGTTCATTGAAGACCGGGGAAAAAGGGCCAGAAAAAATTTCTGATAAACCATCTCCATGCCCAAGCTCTCGCGGCTTTTCTGCCCTAATTTGCCCTTCTGATAACAACACCCAGAAGCGGTGCCTGGGTGTGTTGTACGGCATATAACCAAGGCGACGGTTCTCCCGACGCACACTTTTGCTTCTCTGCAGGACAGTAAAATCATCCGCGTAGGCTTTTTTACCAGCAACCACTAGTGTCGAATACTGCACACAACACCAATAACTGACTCCTCCAGGGGCCAGACAAGTAGCGATTTTAAGGGAAAAATAGGCTCCGTTCTCGGGCTGCCAGTAATTTCCCAGACTTAAAATCACCACAAACCGTCAAGCAACTGGCGTTTATCCACTCCCACCTTTCTCACGCCAACGCACCCCACCCACGGTGGGACAATAAATCCGGACGCCGCACCCGTACACCCATATTGAAGGGTTGCGCACCCACTCACCACCCGACGAATCGATTCGCGAGTCAAATTTTCATTCCTCCATTCACTCTTCCCCAGACTTACTCGCCAAAATATTCATCTAATCTGCCATGCAAGAGTACCCGGTTCGTGCCATCGTGTCAGAACCGTTTGTCAACCAAATCGATGTGATTGAAAAGACGTTGATCGAGGTACGAAACCAGCCTTCGTCCTACTATGGCCGCCGTAACAACAGGTTGCAAGCGTCCCAACAAAACCCAGCAAACTCCCAGGTTCTTGCGGGCCAGATCAACCAGCCTGCGCTGCAGTACTACAAGTACGGTAACTACTACCAACAACAACACCAGCAGCAGCAACAACAACAACCGGTGAACCCAGACTATTATGGGTACCGCCAAAATGTCATGGGCAGGGAGTTTAAGGGCGGCAACAACAACGTCGCGGGTCTTGGCGGCAACAGCAACCCCGTGTTGACCAGTGCGTCGGCGGGATCCAACTTCGGGTCGGCTCACTCCAACGAGTCGTCGGGCAGTGTCAACTTGGACTCCGCGATGTCCAGCGTGGGAAGCTTGGGGATGTCGGCACCTCCACACGTTCCGCAGGTGTTTGACGATAAGTTGGCGGCACCGGAGTCTCGTGGGCTTGCCACATTCGACCCGTTCGAAGCCAAGGACTACACGAGGGGCGGGATGTTCCAGCCCATGTTCAATTCTTCTAATACTATTTTGGGGTCGGGATATTCGGGGAGCCCTAACATCTGGGGTGACACCAACAAGACCATGACCAGCGATGCGGCTGTTTGGGGGTAGTTAAAAAGTACGAGCGAAGAGCTTTGGGGACGTCTTGGTCGAAAAGGACGTCTTGGCTTACTTCCTCGGTGTGATCGTTTGTTTTTGTGATTATGGGGCATGGCAGCGTCAGGGTGTGGACAACCAGGGTTTGGATTTGCAGTTTTCTTGTCTGGTCTATGGGTTCCACGGTGCTGCCATGTGTTTGGCTCGGTCTGGTATGTACAGGTAGCGACGGTCTGTATCATTGTGTATGATTTGTGTTAATTTGGGGAGTGTAGTGTAGAGAAGCGTTTGAAGCTCACAAGCCGAGTCAGTACTAAAGTCGACTCGAAAATCAAGATGTCCGACAAATGCTACTTGATATGATCCCAAAATAAAGTCGTCCAAAACGGTCCATCTGAAGTGCTTCCGCTTTCGGTATCCGGTTCCTCATCATGCTCGAGGAATATGCAGCACTGCACGTGACTGACGTCTACCCCCCAAGAGCCCCTAACACCACCATCCACGAAAATAGCCACCAGATCCCGTGCGCGCCTGGTGTACGGGTGTGCATCATCCAGGGTCGACAGCCAGCGTGATAAGTGGTGCAACTCCAACGTTTTTCTGCTTCAACAAGCGAAAAATGAAAAGATGGTAGCAGATCCTCGACCGTAGCGAATCCCACATTCACCAGGGCGTCCACTAATCCGAAAAAATGCCGTCTCCACCACCTACCGGCCCCGACCGCTATCGTCTCCCACCTGCACACCGTTTCCCCTTTGGGCAGTCTACCACATTTCTTTTCATCCAGGATATCCTCCATCAACCCGTACAACAGCGTTCTTTACCAACCACCAGGCATCGACTATTTCCAAGCCACTCAACCTCACGACACGTGCCTGCCCACTGTGTCACCGCCAGCTTGTGTTATCTTTGCCAAGCCCATTGCACATTTCGGCCGTCGTTGTGTTGCCCACACGGGAAACTCTCACACCTTCACCGGTTTCGTTCAATCTAGCGCCGTGTTGGTGCCTGGCGTCAAATTCGCATAGCAAGTGCTTGCAAAGCGCCTAGCACATTCTTGCAACCCTCCATTTTTGCGCCAACAACCACATCCCTCTCAGGTTCACGGCAAGATCGCAAATTACCCGCCCTCGCCACGCCATGAGCCACCACAGCACTCCCCATTTACACAACAAGCGAACTCCCGGCGGGACGGTCGCCGACGTTCTGGGGCAAAGTGCGGGCGTGGACTTGGACCACCGCGGCATTGGACCAGCGGTCATGGACGGATCCCGAACCGTCACTGATAGCTCGGCCACCAACGCTAAACAGTTGTTGAACGCCTACATATACGATTTCTTGTTGAAGAACACGTTGCCGCAAACAGCCAAGTGCTTTGTGCTGGAAGCGGACGTGCCCTCGGTGGCGGCAGACCTGTCTCACCTGAGCACCAAGACCTCTCCACACTTGATGAGCAATCTGGCCCTTTTGGATAAGGATACGAGCGCACTGGCAGGAACAACGCCGCATACCCCTGCCATGGCTACAAGCCAGATCCTGGAAGAACATAACTTGCCCACTATCTCCTTACTGATGAACGCCCCGCTGGGGTTTTTGTACGAGTGGTGGCTGGTGTTCTGGGACGTGTTCCAGGCCAAGAGCGACAACTTGGCGTCACCGTTGGCCACCCAGTACTACCAGATGCAATATATGAAACAGAAGCAGCAGCACGAGTTGCAAGGCTTGGATTGGCAACAAAACATCGGCCAGGCCCCACCTCAGGGCCAAATGATGGGTTATCCGCAAATGGGCATGGCGGGCCAAGCTCCGGGACTGGGGCTCGGACTTGGTCCTAGCCAAGGTCAGATGCCTATGATGGGCCAACCACAGGGCCCAATGCCTATGCAACAGCAATTTCTGCGGCAGCAATATCCGTCGTTGGACCCTCGCCAGCAACGGTATATGATGCTGATGATGATGAAACAACAACAGCAACAGCAACAGCAACAGCAACTTCTGCAACAACCACAGCAGCAGCAGCCACAGCGGGTTCTGCAACAGCAGCTACTGCAGCAGCATCAGCAACAACAGCCACTTCAACCTCTGCAGCAGCAACCTCAACCTCAACCTCAACCTCAACCTCAACCTCAGCCTCAACCTCAGCCTCAGCAAGCAACAGGCCAAATGTCGGTCAACTCTGGAATGGACCTGTCGTTGAACAATATGGGGATGAACATGAATTTGCAACAGCAGATCTTCATGCAGCAGCAACAACAGCAGCAGCAGCAGCAACAGCAACAACAACAGCAGCAACAGCAGCAGCGTATCCAACAGCAGGCGCAAACTCAAATGAATAATTTGAGACAGCAAGCGGTGGCTCGCCAGCAAGGTGGGCCCGCAGCAGCTGCTGCGGCAGCAGTGGCAGTGGCAGCGGCAGCAGCTTCACAACCACAGACCAGGGAAAGCGGCAGTCCTGTAAATATGGGTGGGCCAGTCGCTCCGCACTTGGGCCACCAACAAGGACAGCAGGCCCGGCCCGTGAGACCAGGTCAGCCGGTTATGGGCAACATGCAACCATATCCACAGCACGTGAATGGTTCGTCTATGTCGCCCACGCCTTTCCCACCCCAGCCTCCCAATAATAACATGGTACCTGCTGGAGCGAATGGAGGACCTAATGGAGGACCCAATGGTGGACCCAACGGTGGACCAATGCTTCAAAGCATTAATCAAAACCGCAACACAAATGCGCTTCAAGATTATCAAATGCAGCTTATGTTGCTAGAAAAGCAGAACAAGAAGCGGCTTGACATTGCCCGTGGTAATGGCGCTGCAGACCTCAACTTGTCTATGCAACTGGTGCCACAGCAGCAAATGCAGATCAAGCAGCAGCATCCACCTAAAGCTTCTCCGGCACCTTCGCCCGTGCAGAATAACAAGCCCTCACCAATCACAGCGGCTGGGAAGGCGAAGAAGGCGCTGGCTCCAAAAAGAAACCGTAAGCCAAGCGCTACGGCTAACACCTCCACTCCTCAGGGCACTGGTGCCGATCTTGGCCCAGCGCTTTCCAATGGCAGGCCCGCTGGAGGGGTCACAAAGAAAGAATACTCTACTCCTCTCACCCCTGCTGCCGAAACAGACAACAAGAAAAAGAGAAAAGGTTCTAGCGGGGAATCACCAAAGAAGCAAGGTAAAGTTGCTTCCAACGCTAAGAAGGAGAAGACCACGCCCAAGCCGAAGAAGGAAGACACCAAGCCTAACGGTGAGGTGGCCGACCTTGAAGAGGACAAATTGGATTCCGAAGGCGCTAAGATGGCTCCGCCTTCTGCAGCATATTTCCCAGGCACTCTTGGTGGAACGGATAAGATGATTTCGGTTGACATCCTTGGGGGCGACTCAAGCGATGGCAACTTTTTCAACACAAACAATGGAATTGATGATTTCGATTTCTCATTCTTCGAAGGAAATGATGGTGGTTTGAGTGATTCTATAACTGCATTTTCGTGGAACAACCCCATCGAAGGGAGAGACCGCAGTTCTTGAGGACACAGCTATATCCACTACAAAAAGTGGTACGGGACATCAAATTGGTTGATACTTTTACTTCATCGCTCGCCATCTGTTTTATTAGTTTTTTTGCCGCAAGGTTTTCTCGGTTTCTGGTGTTCCCAGGAATGTCAAGAGCTGTTGTGAAGGACCGCTTCTGTTAATATGGCTGCTTCCGTTTCTTCGGCATCGCTATCTGTATTATAATATGGACCATTTTAATGATAGTGCTCGTAATTGTCTTAGGATGTTTTCTCCTTAACTGGCTGGGACTCTTCACCAAACCAAATCTTGCGATTCGCAATTATGCTAACAAGTATTGCCGTAAGAAGCATGATCAAGACTTGAGAGCTTTCCTTGGTTGATGGATACACATTCCAACACCACTCATGGAATAGAAACATGCCAATTGACAAAACGATATTGCTTCCTGAGCAGTGAAGCAAGAAGGGGAGCAGCCAGCAGTACCACGAGAGAAATTGGTAGTGCAACGATCTGGCAAACAAAACTCCCACCAAGTTGGTTGTTGCGAAAATGAGAAGAATCAATTTGGGCCCAGTCCTGAAATCCAACAAGAGGTTGTTCTTGGACACGGTCTTCGTAGCTGGACGGAGAGCATCCTTCATCAATTGCAGAAGTGACTTGCCCGTGATTTGTGGAGACAAATATCTGGTAAATATCAAGAACAAGAGTACCACAATGTGTCCGGCTAGAAGTGCATACCCGAACTCATCGGAGAGAAACACCTCCTCGGGGACAAACTTCCAGTTAACCGTCCATTTGTAGAGGAACTTCCTTGTGAAATCAAAAGCATTCGACAAGTAGGCCCATCTCAAGTAGCGGGCCTCGTCGTCCCAAAACAAAGGCAACAAGAATCTCCAACCAATGACAACCTGAACCACAGGGATCACCAACAACACCGCCACAAGACGCAACAAGTTCTCGCCTAGCAAGAAGTACACCACCAAAATAAACGCAGGCATGTATAAGAGCGCGTTCATCTTGACCAGAATGGCCATGCTGTAGACATCGGCGGCCACTCCACACAAAAGCGTCATGTAGAAGTCAGACACTCTCGAGGACCAATACGAGGCTTGCTGGAGCAACAAAACCACCGAGACCATCGCCGCCGTGGTGAAACAGTCGTTAAACATGCGCAACACGTAGATTGACATCAATCTCTTGCTGCAAATCAAGAGCACAAACGTCCAGGGGGCGATTCCATCGGCCATCGAGTACACCGAGCACGTCAAGGCAATGGTGGTTGTAAACAAGTAGCCAAACGCCGCCTGGCACGTTTTTAAGTTGACGCCACCATCGGATAACGAATAGAGGAACTGGTAGATCTGCACAAACCCAGCAGGGTAAACAATCGGCCCGCTGTCTCCCTCAATTATGGAGTAGTCGAGTGCGCCGGCATTGATCATGTCGATTTGCTGCATGTAGGTGGAAAAGTCGATCTCGGTGTAGGGAACGTTAGAAATCACGTACTTGCACATGATCGAGACCACAGGGACGATCACGGGGATCACCACTTTGTTCATGCTCGGGTCGAAGATCAAGTTGTAGGCGCCGTGGTAGATGTCACTAGCCACATTGGCCACGGTGAATTCGGGAAATTCCCGTTGCGGAGGAAGTTCCGACGAAAGTTCCGAGGAAGATTCCGGCGAGGGCTTCGTGGGAAGTTGTGGTTCTGCCATGTGGAAGAAAAAGTGGTATCTGCGGTATCAGCTATCGGTGAACTTTTCTGACTGTCTATAGTGCGCGGGCTTAAAGAATTCCATTTAGATGAGGTCAACTCCAGTGAAGAGATAGGCAACACATTACACGGTATTAATTATGCAATTGCTGGTTTATTCTCCATTACTTGTCGGTGCTTACACCGATGGCCGCACAGATTTCTTGCGGAAGGTTCTCATCACATCTCTCTTTCTTCTCTTGCACTCGCGACCAACCTCGCCTCTCACCGACCAAAACCACCGTTCGTAGGCGTCCTCTTCTCCGTGTCCCTCATCACGAATTGCCTGCTGCTCGTCTAGAGTTTCGTCTTCGCCGGGCAAACGCACGGTTTCGCCGATGTGGCCGACTTTACTCAATTGAGTTTGGGTCTGAAGGAACGGCGACGCAAAGTGGGTCCAGAACAAGCCAAACTGGGTGCCACGGGTGGTTGCCGTTGGCGCCTCCTCCTTCTGCTCCTTCTGCTTGAGTTTGATCTGCTCAAGCAACTTTTGCCGCTCGCTCTCAGCTTGCTCCTGAGCATCTTCGTCGATATCTTCCTCGTCGAGATTTAACGCGAATCCACCCTCGGCGCCGGGCTGGTTGAAAAGCGACCGGAGAGTTTCTGTGTTGTTGGCTGGCTGCCCAAACGTGGGCATCAAGTCCTCTTCGCTGCTCTCGTTTTGCTCTGTGCTTGCCACCTCTTCAGTGACAGAGCTGTGCTGATGTTCTTCGTGGGCCTCATCGGCAACATCGTCCTCCACCTCCAAATCGTGCTCCTCATCGTATTTATTCTTGATGGCCTCAGTCGCATACTGCTGCCCAAGAGCATCGGGGTCAATCTCGTTACCCTCGTCGTCTTCGTCGTAGCAGATTTCCATGGGTCTTTCGTGCGTGCTCAAAAACGATTCAACAAGCTTCTTAGAGTGAGGATCGCTGTCCGTTTTGTCCTCGTTTGCATCATCGTCAAAGTTGACAACACCCAGCGCTTCGTAGTCAAAGCGTTCAACGGTCTTGCGTCCTTTGCTGTCGTAAGTGACGTTCTCTTCTTCCGACTCCTCTTCAAATTCGGCAGGCTTATCGAAATCGTAGCTGGTAAACAACTTGGCAAGCACAGACGCATTTGTGGCCTTCTCTTGCTCGAATTTCGTGACGTCTGTGTCATCTGCCTCGCTTTCCTCGTGAACCGCATGGTTGCCATAATTTTCGGCCTGAGCTCCATCAACGCCGCAGGATATTTCTTTGGCCCGCTTGACATGGACCCTCTCAACAATATGGTCGTCTCCGCTTCGCCAGGCGTTGTTGTGGAAGCTGTAGGTGAGGTCTCGAGCAGTCTTGTTCTTCTCCACACCCCAAAGCTTTGTTTTGTAGCTCTTGATCTGTTTGAGTTCGCCATTAATGAGAATACGCATGGTCTGCTCCTTGCGGACAAAGTACGCTGCCGGCCGTGGCGTCTTTCTGATTCGTCCCTTGATGATTTCACCTCCTCCGTTGGACCTCGAATATTGCTGAGCATAAACAGAACGGGGCGCCATAAGGGCACCATACGATTTGGCGCCAATCAAATCATGCGACGGGCTCTTGTTTTTCGTGTTGCCGCTTGCGTTGTTATGCGTGTGCGCCGACTTGAAGTACCCGGTGCTGGAGTTACTGGGACCAACCAAGGACGTCTTCACCAAGGGAGACCCCGTAATAAAATTGGCCGGGATCGATGTTTGGGCCTCAGCAATTCGAAGCGCGCGTGCTTTGGCAATGCCTTCGTGTTTCTGGAGGTCCTTGTGTGATGGGCCAGGGCGGTTATTATCCTTCTCCCATTTCTGCTTGAAATCGGGCTTTGCCATCGAAATCAGAAGCTTCCTGCCCATGAATAGCATGCCGTTGAGTGCGGTCTTCAACTTTTCGAACTGTTTTTCCGACAATTCGATCTCCACAAATGCAAAATAGAAATCATTGACTGGTTTGGAATGGAACAGTAGCGGTTTAGTGATTGGTCCGAACTTGGCCAACCGGGTTTGTAGGCCTGCGGCATTTTCGGCAAGCTTCGGCGAGATGTTTCCGATGTGGATTCTTCGGTTGGTGACTTCGTCGGCGGCCTCCATTTTTGGCGTGGAGATAGTATATAAAATTCAAGATGGCTTCCTTCATAGAGGAGATGAGTATGTAACATGTGGTGTACGGGTGCAGATCCGGGGCAAGGTGCAACCGAAAGGCAGGGCTGAAAAAACCAAACCATGGCAAGTCTTTTGATTATCGTACTCTTTTGATTATCATACTCTTCTGGTCATCTACACGGTGTCACTACTCTTGAAATCATGTTGAATAAATACTCACCTAGGTGGCCGCCCACAAATCCTTCAAGCCCATGATCGAGGTGATGGTACCGGCAAAACCAACATCGCCCTCGGTGAAGTGCAAGTAGTTGAGGGTGTTGAGACAGATGAACAAGTCCAACAAGTCCCACACCAACTTTCTCTTGGCCTGGTAGATCTTGGCGTTGACGGCGGCGATGTCGGTCTTCTCATCAGCAACTGCCAATTTGGCTCTGTTGATGCGGTAACTTCTAACCGAGTTGACCAAGCCGGCAATCAATCCAAGCCCCCAGAATCTAGACGCCCAGGTGGGGATTGAGGCGTACTTCTTCTTGTCGATGAAACCCAACATCTTGAACCAAGTGATGGAGTCAAGGGTCAAGTAGCCCGCGTAGGCCAAGTTCCTGATGACGGTGGTGGACTGCAAAACGTTGTCCATGAGCTTGTTGTCGAAAGTCTTCAGAGCGGTTTGCAAGTGGTTCAACGGTTTCAAGAATCTCATGGCCTTTCTGATCATGGTGGCGTGAGCCTTCAAGTCCTTGAACTTGTTGACGGTCTCGAGGGAAAACCCTTGTCTTTGCAAGTAGTAGGACAAGAATCTCGACAAGTAGGCCACCAATCTAAAGCATTTCTCTCTCTTTGGGGTGGAGTCTATGAACTTGATGAACTTGGACAATGTGGGGTGGTAGATGAGGGTATCAGCGACCATTTTCGAAATCAATTGAAGAAGAACGCACGGGGAAACACTCTGGAGATTTAAAGTAAAAAGGTGTGACTGGTCGAAATTCACAGGCAGGAATTGCAGGCAGCAGATGGTTTATAAGTGACAATATGGGGTAACCGGGCAGCTTATGATATTTTCCTCTCAACCGAGGGTGCACCGCAACCAGGCACATCCGGGGGAAAAACTCGGAGCGCCTAGCCCAATGCGGAAGGTGGATACGCCGACGCGTGTCGCGATGGTGGATTCCGAGGGCAATTTCCGCCTGTCACCGTGGACAAGTCAGATATCAGCTACGCGATTATCGAACGATTGATCCGGAATGAGGTTTTGACTCGGGCAATAGTTTTGCTACCATCCACTTGCGCTTCTCCAGTACCGCTGGGCCGCGGGTCAGGTGTACGGGTGTGAGAGGGGATCTGGAGTTAAGGCCGCCAAGGTAGAGGAAAGAAGCGAAAGACGTTGCGAAAAATAAAACAACATGAGGAAATTAACGGAAAATAAGATAAAGAAGCACCGGTGGGCTAACAAACATGAAGGATTTGGCGCCTCTCTCTGCGCCTGTATGAGGGCTAGCTGAGTATCGTGAGCATCATAGAAAATACCGACTCACTGGAATGAAGCCAGGCTTTATATTAATTTGATTTAATTTTTCTGTTCAGTGTTTTCATTTTTCTGTTCATTTGCTTTAATTTTCTATTCAGTGTTCTCTTTTCGCCTTCTCCTGCTAGTTTTTCTACGAATTCTGCCTTAATGATTTCCTCCAGACGCCTAAGCTATGTGCGCGACTCGGCCGATGCACATGAATTCACAGAAGTACTAACTGCATGAATTCACAGAGGCACTAACTGCACCAGAAGTTAACACAATCAACACCAATCAATACCGATCAACCCAAAACAAAACCAAATAACACTAGGTCCAGCCCACACATCCAAAAACCCACAATTACCACCCAGCAAACCCAAACTCAAATTCACCAACCCGTCTCTCTCGTCCCTACCACCCTCTGTGCACGCACATAAACAAGTTTCCACTCCACACCAAAACATCAACGCCATGAACTCAGACGACATCACCCGGTCGCCCACGTTCACAATGGTGTCGCGCGAGTCCGGAATGGCCACAGATCTCGGAATCAGGCCCCGCAAAAGCATTCTCAAGCTGCGCGATGGGAACACCATGCCGTTGATCCCACTCAACGACACCAACGGGCACACCCCGGGTAAGATCGTCAACCGGCGCGTGTCGTTTGCCGAGAAGGTGAAGCTCCATCAGATTGAGCTCGTGCAGGCTCCGGAGCCCGAGTGGGCTGAGTCCGGCCTGCTGGAATCCGATGTTTCGTCAGATGAAGATTCAAGTTTCCTGAAGCTCGAGGCCGACGCAGATAAGATCGCCCAGGCATTGGGGCAGCTGTTGGTGCCGCAACTAAGCAGCGACGACGAGGACGTGCCAAACGCCGCCACCGACGATGAGCAGACCATGGAATTAACGGGCCAGATCTCCAAATTGGTCGATGAGCGTGCTGACCAGGACGAGCAGACCATGGAGCTCACAGGGCAGATCAGCGAGCTTGCGAGCGAGTTGTTCAAGCACGAAAAGCAAAACGGCGACATCCACAGCCAGAACGGGGATGAAATTGCCGTTCCAGAGCCCAAAACAGTGCCACAGCCAGATACCAACCTGCTCGATCTAGGCGAGGCTGAAATGGAGCTCACCGAGTACACCAACGGGTCAGTGCTCAACTCTGCAGATGGTGCGGCTAGTGCTGAGTCTGCGAAGGATGTTCCGGACGACAGATCCGACGGAAGCTTTGGAGACGGTTTGAGTTCCTCGAACTCTTTGTTTGACGCCGATCCGGCTGAGACCGAACCCGCTCTTCCTCTGACATTTGCAGACCGTGCTCTGGAGCTCAAGTCCTCGAGTCCCATCCAGATTCCTGTTCTTCAGCCTCTCACAGACGAGGAGGAAAGTGAACTGGAGAATGACGCAGACGTGCCAATGGAATTGACCCAGCAAGTGAATGGTGAGCAAGAAAACATTTCAGACTCGACGCCTCTTCCCGTTGCTTCGCAGGAGGCTGCTGAAAATGGCGAGGAGGAAATGGAGTTGACTGAGTCAGTGAGCGTTCCGAAACCAGACCAGCTGTTGTCGAACGGCGCAAAGACAGACATTGAAAAAGAGGAGAACCCAGGCGAAGCTTCTAACGATGACGCCATTGGGAACATCCAGACTGATCTGGTTTCTACTCCAGAAAACCAGCTGCTGCTCGACGCTCCGGAGCCATCTGGAAATGGCGGAATATCGGAAACACCTCAAAATGGACATCAAGAGTCTTCCAAAAGAGCATCTCCTGACGGAGAGACGCACCAGCACAAAAGGTTACACGTGCTGAACTATGTCACGTCGACCACCACAATACCTTTGGCAGAAGTCTCCATGACGTCTATAGACGGCGATGTCGACGATTTGGGACTGCCGGTGTCGCTCAATGACTTCTTGGGTGAGATCGGCATCAAATTCTACGACGACTTGCAGTTTTCGACCGATAAGTCTAACAGGTATAGACTTTCACTCTCGGATGCACACGATGACATTTCGCCTGAGGACTACTATCGTGCAAATGTCCAACTACCGATTTTGGAGGTGTACGAGCTTTGTTGCAAAGAGCTCTCTGGCAAAATTGAGCAAGGCAAGAAATTGTTTGACGAACTCAAGGCCGAGACACTCCAGGACAACCCAGAAATTTTCAGACAATACTACCGGTCGTCGTTCTACGACCAAATGACGTTGAAGTCCCGTTTCCACACGCTCAAAGAGTATACCCGACAGCAGGCCAAACAGATCTGGTACCAGTGGAGAAGCAGGCTTGTTGGCAATATCTTGGACGTGTTGAAAAATAACCTTGAGATGATGCAATCGGATAAAGCGGTGCTTATAGACCAAATTGCGGCTCTAGATTCAATTTCTGGCGAGATCCAGCAGAAATACCACAGCATCCGGTTGGAAGTGCTACATTTCAAAGACATTCAGTCGAAGTTCCAGAACTTGGATGCGGAGCAGATCAAGAGCATCAAGCTGAAGTTGACACAGTTGAACCAGCAGCTCATTGACCACAAGAGCCAGATCACCAGCAAAGAACAAAAGCTTCAATCCTTGCAACAAGAAATTAGCAAGAGAAGCGAAGAGATCAATGCGCTCAAAGAGAAAATTGCACACGCTGACCACAAGCTTGGCCACACGCGGCCGTTCAATAGTGCAGAAATCGGTGCATTGGAAGTCAAATCCCAGATCTTGCAGGCGGGCGCAGGCTTGAAATATGTGGAAGTTGTTGACGAGGACCGGTACAAGTTCCAGTTCAACTCGAAGATCAACGTTGCAGTGGACTTTTCACGGGTCAACGAATCGAACGGAATCACTCTTCTGCCCATTGACGACTCGGGCACCGAAATCTTACACAACGAAAAGTTTCTACTACGTTACTGCCAGCAGCTCGTGGAGCAAACCAGCTTCACCAATATTTTTGAGTCGTTCGTGAGTTTCCGGCGGAAATGGCTCAAAATCACCGAGATCGATCAGGATATCCATCAACTAGCGGTGAGGTACCCTATACACTACGAAGAGCAGGTTTCTGACGCCATCGCGTTCACGTTTGCCTACTACTCGTTCGAAACTAGAGAAAAGGCCCGGTGCAAAGTACAAATCCCGTTGGAGTCGATCTTGGAGTACCCCAAAAACGTGCAGTTTGAAGTTGTGCCCCAAAAACAGTCCCCACAGAAAATCGCCGAGGCGAGACGGCACATTGTGTCCGGATTCCAGGTGTTCCATATGTTCCGCGCACAGGTTGAAACTCCTTAGCGTCGGAGATTGAGCGTCTTTAGCGCGGAGATCGTCGCGCAAACCTCACCAAGCCAATGTACAATAGCAAGAGCACCACGGAAAACATCAAGAATACCGTAGAGAAAGCATTCTGGTCGAGCCGGCTGAAACGTGCAAATAGCCGCTTGATGCTAATTTCATTGACTTGTCTGCTAACAATGGGCCTCGTCTGCACTGGCCGGGTCACGTGCGCATCCGGATGGCCCTACAACCGTATTTCCAACCGAGACTCACCAAATATCCACAACTTCATTCCATCATGCCAGCGCACACCGACGCAGATGAACTGCGCGATGTTCCGCCCACTTCGGAATCACCTTTTGATGACAACGCAATGATCAATGGCCACGACGACTCCGACTCCGAAAGCCTACTGGACGAGGAGCCCATCAAGAAGGAGAAATCTAGCCGCCCTCCGGAAAATAGCTTCTCCCAGCAGAGATTGAAAGCGGTCAACCCGGTGTTCACCGCGGCCACGGTGATCCCGATCCTCATGCTTTTGGGCATTATTTTCGTGCCCATCGGCGCAGCCATGTGGTTGGCGTCGCACAGAATCGAGGACTTGATGATCGACTATTCCCACTGCTCAACCGCGGCGTCCCTGGAATACTGGCTGCCCATTCCGAACGAATACACCAGGTACAGGTTCAAGAACCTGCCCGAGGTCAAGACCGCCCAGTGGAAGTTAGCCACCGACGACTCCCAGCAGTTTGAGGACCAGAGACAGGTGTGCAAGATCCAGTTCCACGTTCCACACAAGATCAAGGGCCCGCTCTACTTCTTCTACCGGTTGGAGAAGTTCTACCAGAACCACAGAAGGTACGCCAAGTCGTTTTCCGAGGACCAGATCGAGGGTAAGGCCGCGTCGGTGGACACCATCAAGAACACCGCCGGTATCAACTGCCAGCCGCTCTCCACTAATTCTGAGGGCAAAAGATACTACCCATGTGGGTTGATTGCCAACTCCATGTTTAACGACACGTTCGGGTCGACGTTGGAGGCGGTGAATGGGACCTCCTCGGACTACGTGATGACCTCCACCGGGATTGCGTGGTCGGGAAACAGCGGCAGATTCAAGAAGACAAAATACAACTACCAGGATATCGTGCCTCCTCCAAACTGGCACAAGAAGTTCCCTGACGGATACAACTCGACCAACGTCCCAGACATCTCGACGTGGGAGGAGTTCCAGAACTGGATGTTCACATCGGCGTTCCCTGACTTCAGCAAACTTGCGTTGAGAAACGACAACGATGCCATCGAAGAAGGAATATATGAGGTGACCATCGGGTTGCACTTCCCTGTGTTGGAGTACAAGGGCAAGAAGCACATTTTCATCTCGCAGAGATCGGCTGTTGGCGGGAAAAACTACTTCATGGGCTGGTCGTGGATTGCCGGCGGTGCTGTGTGCTTCGTGATGGGCTTCGCCTTATTGGCGGTGAACTTCTTCAAGCCAAGAAAGTCTGGCGACCCCAACTTGCTCAGTTGGAACAAGGAGGAGTTTGCCAAAGACGAGAAAGTGGCAGAGACAGAAGAGTAGGCGCCCCCGCACTTTTTAGTGGTGGTTGCCAATGGAATATTCACAGACAACAATCTGTAGTGGGCCGCCCATAGATACAAACGTACCAGTGGATATTCAGCCGTCAAAGCAGTGGAACATTCCAGCATCGCTGTCCGCTGACTAATGGTCGGCATCTTTGCCGCCGACCAACCGTTTCAGGCTTGCCATTATTCGCACTGGTTCGGCACGGCAGTCACCAGGGCATCGAGTGTGGTGAACCTGCATGGACGCGGTGATGGATGTCCGATCCCCTCATGCTATAAATGGCCGGCAACCTCCATGGGTCCAACCAGAAACCAACTAATTCCACTCAAAATGGTTAAGCAGATCATCGTTGAAAACTCCCCAACCACATCTATCAATCTCGCCTACGGTGAGCCCACCTCCACCTTCAAAGTGGTGGACACCGACCTTCCTGCATTGGAGGAGGCCCAGGTGTTGGTCAAGATCTTGTATTTCTCCAACGATCCTACCCAGAGAACGTGGATGGCGGCCAACCAGGACGCTTCTAGAGCATACCAGAAGCCAATTCTCAAGGGCGATGTTGTGCGTTCGCTCGGGTTGGCCGAGGTGTTGGAGTCCAAGTCTTCCAAGTACCAAAAGGGAGACATCGTCACCGGAATGTTCGGGTGGCTGGAGCAGCTTGTGGTTGCAGAACAGGCCATCTTCAACAAGATCAACCCGGACGACAAGTTGCCCTTGCCGCTCTACCTTTCCACTTTGGGCATGACCGGATTGACTGCCTACTTCGGCTTGACCGAGGTTGGCCAGTTCAAGGAGGGCCAGTCGGTGTTGATTTCCGCCGCATCGGGAGCCACCGGGTCCATGGCGGTTCAGATCGCCAAGCACGTGTTGAAAGCATCCAAGGTTATTGGAATTGCCGGCAGTGACGAGAAGTGCCAGTGGGTCGAGTCCTTGGGCGCTGACTACTGCGTCAACTACAGAGACGCCGACTGGAAGAAGAAGTTGTCCGACTACATCGGCTTGGACTACGTCGACTGCTACTACGACAACGTCGGAGGCGACATGTTGAGTTTTGCCTTGCGCAAAATCAAAACCAACGGCCGCGTCATTGCCTGTGGTGCCATTGCTGGCTATAACGACAGCTCCAAGTTTGCCGTGACGTCGTGGCCCGAGATCGTGGTCAACAGATTGACCGTGCAGGGCTTCATTGTTTCTGACTTCGCTGCCAAGTTCCCTGAGGGAATTGCTGCCATTGTTGGCGGTTTGCAAACAGGTAAGATCAATGTGACGGAGGGCGCCAGTGTGGTGAACTTGACCGGTGACGGCGAGGGTTTGGAGAAGGTGCCATCCACCTGGTACAAATTGTTTACCGAGGAGAAGCCAAAGGGTAAGTTGATCAGCAAGATCTAAGGAATTAATGAAATACACGGACATAGAGGGCAAGAAGAGTAGCCTAGTAGTTTAGCGCGCGCGCAAATTTACACTTTGGCTGCGACATTGCTAACCAAGGACAAGAAACCAAGGACAAGAAACAGAACGCACATCGAAGTTCCCTACTGGCGGTCAATTCCTCAACACATGTACGACCAATACACAAACACATTCTCCCAAACACCATGAATTCTCCCAAACTACGTAAATTCTCCCAAACTCCATAAGTTTCCCCATCCATGGCACTCGTCCCTGTGGTCGGCCTGTTGTCTGCACACCACCATCAACAAACGGTAAACACCAGTACTGCACCAACTCGATCTACCCACTCCAGAACACCTTTCATTGAGCCCCACAATCCGACCACTTCCTCCTCCAGTCCCCCAACAATATTAATGCTGCACACATGGTTCCCCCACTGTCTGTTGGAACAGACTCGAGGAGCATAAAGCTCCACAAGTACCAGGAGCGCGAATCGGAATCCAGCTTTGGAGACGACTTCAATGTTGGCATCTCCGAGTCCTTGGACCTCTCGTTCTCCAAGTTCAGCCACGTGTCCGGGATTTCTGTATCAAAATCTCGCACCAACGGGTCTCGAGGCTCGTCTGAGTCCGGGTCTCCATTTGTGGAAAAGATGCACATGAGAATCCACAACATGGAGGTGGAGCGGGCGCCTAGGCCGAAAATGGAGCCCATATCCGAAAATAGTGATCGCAGCTCCTCGCCGTCTTCACCTCTGGTGAACTCGTTGAACCTACCGAAAGTCAGACACACCAATCCTAAGCACAGAAGAAGAGCGCAAGAGCTACCTTCAACGCCAGTGGACGAAAACGCTCCGCAGTTCCACCGGAAATTCTCCGAGAAAATGTCATTGACGCCAGCCCAAAGGGTCGAAAAAGTCCCTGGACTCAAGCACAGGAACGCACTAGACAACTTCAGATTCTTTGAGAAGGTGGGGAGAGGAGCATACGCCGACGTGTACCGCGGAGTCAACATCAAGACAAACCAGGTGGTGGCTATCAAGCAGATCAGCCTAGATAAGGACCACGATCTCCTGGTACTCATGGGAGAGATCGACCTCTTGAAGATCCTTAAGCACGAGAATATCGTCAAGTACCATGGGTTTGTCAAGACACACACGAGCTTGAATGTCATCCTCGAATACTGCAGCGGCGGCTCGTTGCGCCAGCTCTACAAGAAATTGGGGCATGGGCTACAAGAGCAAGAAATGATCTCCTACGTGAGACCCATTCTCCAGGGTCTTAATTACCTCCACGAGCAAGGTGTGGTGCACCGCGATGTGAAGGCTGCAAACGTTCTTATCACAGACTCCGGGAAAGTTAAGCTTGCCGACTTTGGAGTTGCAACCAAGGTCGCCACTCTGCACAATACGATCGTGGGTACGCCGAACTGGATGGCACCAGAGTCGGTCCTTGGTGGTGAAGGTATATGTACAGCCTCGGACATCTGGTCGCTCGGAGCAACGATTATCGAGCTATTCACCACATACCCTCCTTATCATGACCTCAATCCTATGGCGGCACTTCATGCAATCGGCACAGATGAACATCCTCCTCTACCGTCGGGCATGGCTCCGCTTGCGAAGGATTTTCTTCTCGAATGTTTTCAGAGACAGCCCAGCATAAGAATCAGTGCTAAGCTTCTTCTTAAGCACAAATGGATGGCCCAGGAACTGGAACATCTGACGAAAATGACAAAGAGTGAGTCTGTTCGCAAGAGCTTACTTGATCCACAACTGAAGCTGCTCTCGAGTACGCCTAAGTTGGAGTCTGATTCAGCAACCCCATATACGGTACTACGCGAGCACACCAGCACCTCGGGGACCGAGCAGTCACTCAGTTCCTCGCCAAGGAAAAAGTATACTCGGTCAGAGCTTCTCTCCAAGTTTACAGATAAGGAGGATGACCTTGGCATTGATGGCGAGGGTGAGTCTGATCTCATAAATATCAAGCTTGTTGAGAAGAAAGATGAATCCTTGGGGAGCCAAGACGAAGAATACAGCGATCCATTTCTCGAGCTAGACATTGAAAACTTCGACACTAATGACCTCGAGGTCCAGAGCAAGATGGAGTTTCTCATTACTAAGCTCAATAATAGGGTCTCTAGTGCCCATTTGGGTAACGATGAAATCACGCAGTCGCTTGTGAAGATCACAGGAAGAATGTTGCAGCTCCTGAAGAAGTACCCAACTCTGCACGATGTCATCATCAGAGATCACAGTGTGCTTACTTTCATGGAGTTGTTGGAGAGCGCTCCGGAGCTCATTGAAGAGCACAAGCTATGGTACCATGTTTTGTCAATCTTGAATGTCATATTTGGAGATCATGTTGCTCAGCTCGAGAATTTTGCCTTACTAGGGGGTATCCCAATGATAACACAGTTCTCAAAGCTTTCATTTGGGTTGCCAGTGAGGCTGCAAGTGGTCAAGTTTGTCAAGATTCTCAAGAAATCGGACAAGGCAATGCTAATGTTTGTTTCGTCTGGTGGATTGAGAGTGCTCTCTCGGTTCTTGGAAGAAGATTTTGACCTGACGCCAGACTTCCCCTTGGTTGCGATCAACTGTATCCATGAGATTCTCGATAAGGATTTGACTCGTTTCAAGTCGGATATGTGTCGCGTTCTCTCCAAATATGGGGTTCTTTTCTGGTTTGTTGTCTTGCTTAACAGACTAGCACGCTACTCTCCCAGCTCCACTTCGGTTGTGCCGCAAGAATATGTTGAAGTGACTATTGATAAGATTCTTGAAGTGATGAAGTTTTTTGGGCAATCAGAACCTAGAGTCCGCATAAGCATCTCCAATCCTGATTTGTTCAAGCTTCTCATCAAGGTGTATCCGTCAGTGAACTTTTCCAGGCAATTGACGATTCTCAGATTCTTCCGCTCCATCACTTGCATAAGCGGGCTCTTGCGTCCTTTGTATTCGGCTGATATTCTCGAGTTCTACGTGAACATCTTGCTGCAGTTCACTCCGTCCACTCCGAGGTACAAAGAAGTGGTGAATATAGTGTGCCCATCACTCTACAATTGCTGCTCATTGAACCATAACAAGGAGGCGGAGATTGTCAGGCTTGGTGCCGTGCCGCTTTTAAGGGATCTCTCCAAGATCAATTTGCTGTTCAGACAATTTGTTCTTCCCTTAATCTGCGAGTTTGTCTACTGCGACTCATACGTGAGGCTGGTCCTCATCCGACACGACATTCTCAATACGTTTTTCAACTTACTTGTTGACCCATATTGGCACTACAATGCATTGGAGTCGCTATTGCACTGGGGAACTGAAGACGCCAATTTTCGGTGGCTTGATTCTGCCAAGGCTAAGGACTGTCTTATCAGCGGTTTCATGATGTCGAAAATCTCAAACATGGAGGCTGCTCTAGACAACTACTTGACCCTTGTTACCTCCAACAAGTCGGTATTGCACTTAATGACTCGGGATTCCGTGATCTTGTCAATCCTCTCGAAGTTGACTGTCTATGGCAAGAATCCAGCTGCGAAGTTGTCGCTCCTCAGAATTTTGCGCTGCATCATCGATTTTGCGGTCAGCTCAGACTCCAGACATGACATAAGCAGTCTTGGCAAAGTGCGGGACTCCATGAATCTCATTTTATCGGCAGGCCCATCTGTGTTGGTTCAGGAATTGGCCACCAAGATTGAAGTCACTATCGACTCCTCCTGCACACACCACAGTCTTACCGAGGAACGTAAATGTGGAGAACCTCAAGTCTAAATAATCAACTTCAATGCCAAATAACCATATTGTCTATCCATCGCCTCGAGTATCGCAACTCGATGCATATATTCTCGATGGCGAGCTATTTTCCTTGCTTAAACAACAACTTTCAGACTCCTTCCAGCAACTATCAGGGAAGTCGTGGTCATATGGTCAGCATCCGGAACTCTGGTCACTAGCGCTCAAGTTAGTCATCTTCAAACTCACAACATACAAATCGGGGTCGACGTACGGACTTAAACTCCAGAACTTGAAGTTGTCTGACTCTTCTTCGGGCAAGATAATCGGCCAACGAACCCGATTGTTGATCTTGGGAACGATATTCGGCGACTATTTGTTCAAGATGTTGCAGTCATACCTATACACCATGGAGAACACAGATTCAGCAAGCAGAGCCAGCCTAATTGATCGCATAAAGGCTTTTGCATATCGCCACAGAGAGGCTTTCCTCAAGAAGACCGATGATGCCGTGAAGATCCTTGGTTTGGTCAACTTCGTGTCGTTCTTAATATACGGCCGGTACCCTACGATACTACACCGTGTCTTGGGAGTGTCATTGACGCCTATCATTGCAGATTTGTTGAAGTTCGATGGAGACAAGGTCAACTTTGAGTTTCAAAACCGCCAGTTGGTCTGGAATGTCATGACTGAGTTCCTTGTTTTCATCTTACCATTACTTCAGCTTCGGCAAGTGAAGAAGCAAATAACCAGCTTCCTTCCGAAGAAGAAGGCCGATTTCAAGTCCGTCTCGCAAACCCCAGTGCAAACTCGTTTCTCGGGACTCCCAGTTTCCCAATGTGCAATTTGCATCGAGACGATCGAGAGAAGTGACATCAAGGCAGCAAGCACGCATGTGACCAACGCATTCATCACGAACTGCGGCCACATTTTCTGCTACGTTTGTCTTGCCACCCGATTCAGTGCCATTGAAAACGGGAACGAGGACGCCGAAGGATGTCCCAGATGTCGCTTGAAATTGACGAACTTTCTGCAATACGGCAACTCTGTCGGTGACTGTGATACTGATGCAATCATGGTTGAATATGAGGAAGTCGAAAGTGACTCAGACGCGGATCCAGGAGATGAAAAGGGCGATTTCATCGCAACACACGACTCTGACGAGAGTGCTCCCGAAGATGAACATTACAGTGACCAGGAGTCACAAGATGAGGCTGCTGTTGGTCAAAATGAAAAGCAAGACTTCAGCGAAATGGAAGATCTCGAGGAAGATGATGTAATGGAGGATGATTATGACGACGAGTACGACGACGACGACGACGCATTTTACGAGTAAATTGTCCAGTCCCATAGCAATGCATATTATGTGAGTTCTTTGACACGCTCTTTAACCAATGAGGCGAGCTCTTCGCTGTACTTTTGAAGGAGATCTGTGTAAGTGGTCCCATCCAACACGTTTAGGATTTCTTCAAGATTTTTTCTTAAACGGACCTTGTTGTCTTCTGTGAATTGGCCATTTTGCGCTTGCAACTTGATAGCAGCTAGACCGGCAATAGTTTCCTCGAACAGGTCGACCTCATCATGGACTGGGGAGACAAGTTCTCGTTTCGAAGGCGAGCTCAGGTTATTTCTCGCAAGGGGAGGAATCAGCAGCACACTGTGAGATCTCTCTGACGATACGGTATGTGATATTGATCCAGTGCGGGATGGAGATGAATGTCTCAAATTTGGTGTACTCCCCCTAGGAAAGGCACCTGTTTTGATGGGAGAGTTCAGCTTCGTTGGGCTGTCTCGGGTTGGAGACTTGGAAGCACTTGATAATCTCGCGTAAACACTCGAGTTCAGTTTGTCCGATAGTTGTTTTTTGGCTTCGAGCCTTTTCAACGTTGCAGCAGTCAACCTTCGCGTTGGTGATTCCGGATCTTGGATTATATCATTTGCAACAGTTGACTGAGACTTCTTTGGCGACAGAAATGCTGACAATACAGGCGTGGGTAAGATTTTTCTCGTCACTTTTGCGTAGAGTGGCGAAGCCTCAGGTGTAGACTCCTTTGAGCTCTGAGCAGTCGCCGGACTCAGTATCTTATCACCCTGCAACAACGTCCATTCGAACAAGCAGCCATCGGAACCCAAGGAAGTGAGACAGAGCTCGTTCTCAAAAAGTCCGAGTGTCGTCTCCGAATGACCCCAGCCAACACTCATGTGTCTTCCTGATACCAAGTGGAAAATCCGAAGTGATTTGTCTGATGAAGCAACAGCTATGTGATTACCCGGTAGTAAGGTTAGCTTCTCAACGCACAAGGATTCGTTGGTCTCATCACTGACAAGCTTCAACGTTCTCTTCAATTCCAATGTCTCCGTATCATAGACTTGAATATTTTTGTCGTTGGTTGAAATGACGATTCCTGATGGAGAAATCACCATCGCTAGCGGAGTGGCTTTTAGGGTGATGATCTTCTTGCGGTACACCGAGACGGGCTCATCTGGATTCAGATTTTCATCATGGACAATCTCATGGACGGAGACTGATCTGTCGGACGAACAAACATATAAGCACGAATTGAGAAACTTCACAGCGATTAGATTGCCGTTGTGCGTTGGCAATGTTCTCATCAATTCCCACAGATTGTCTTGTTGGTAATAGATTTGGATCATTCTGTCTCGTGAGATGCTGCAGAGCATTTCAATACCTCCAACCTCGAATCGAATGATTTCATTGATTGTTGATGAGTGTGCTTTCATGTGTAAAACAGCCTTAGCTTCACCACTCGAGATATCGAAGATCGACAACTGGCCATATTTGTCGCCCAAGAATAAAGTTTTACCGACAAGCTCAACGGCTGTCAACTCATTGGCTATGACATCGGATTGCGTCAATTCATGGCTCATTATGAGATTGGAACTTCCATTGTCTGGGATGCTAAAGATATCGCCATCTGACGAAAATAGCAAAAGTTGCCCATTTGTGGTTCTTTTACCTCCAGCAATCGAGGCAGTAGTCTGAGACACTATTGACTCTATCGAGCTTGAGGAAGGGTCGTATGCTTTGATCTGTTCTGCTTTGGTGAGGAAAAGCAATCTCCCAGAACTTAGTAGCTGTGACTTGATAATGGGTCCGTAATCATTCTCGCTGCTTGGGGAAATGTTTAGTATGAGCAGTGACGATTTCAGCGGGGAATTCAAGTCTGATTTTTTGATGTCGAGTTCATTCAATGGCTGGAGGTCCGCGAGACTCCGTGTGTGTGGTTGTGACTGATCGTCAAAGTAGAAGAGCTGATCATTTTCATAATTGACCAGAAGCCCAAAGAGCCCGCCTGGCTGATACATTACCGGCAAAAACTTGAGAGAACCTCCACGTAGCGAAAGGACAAACAATAGTGTGTCTCCACGCACCATCACCTCGTCGTGGCTGAGCGGCACAGCTTCTTGCAAGTTCTGGTCCAAGTACTTCCCAAGAACCACGTTTCGGCCCTTAAGCACTCCAACTTTCAGTTTCGCCGATTCCGTGGCTTCACACGTCCAGACTTTCAAGAATCTCAATCCTGCCGTGATGATATTTCCCTCCCCACTTTCTGTCTCATGCCATAGTAGAGAGTTGACCACGGACGAGCACTTGTTGCCCGCACGCAAAGTCACAGAGCTGGCTGAGTACTTCCACACGTGGAGAAACCCATCTGCCAAATTCCCTAGCGAGCAGAACGATCTCAGGTCCGGTGAAAACGCTATGCTCTTCACCTCGAACGAATGCTCGTAAATGACCGCAAACGGCGAATTGGACGAGTCTTTAGCAAGCGAGAAGAGCAAGACCCGGGGGCGGTACCCCGACTCGCCCACAGCCAAAACACGTCCGTTGGGTGCTAACGCTAGACAGCTTACTGCCCGTACTCTATTCTTGCTTTTCACCGGAGACGCTCCACCGGTCGAATCCTTGTGCTCATTAGCGCGCAAAGAGTCGTTGGAGTCGGTCAGTTTGCCCTCGTACGTGAACGGATACACAGTAATGGGGTACCCGTATGCATCTCTCTTCGTTTCCGTTTCTGTAGTGCCATCTATACCCGCTGGATAAGACAGTTGGGACAGTGCCAGATTGGCCAATTCGACATTGTGGTTTGCCACGAAGAATCTCTGCGTTTCTATGTGGCCGTTTCTGCCAATGGTGGACACAACCACCCCACCTCCAGCGGTGTAAGCTAACTTATCGCCAACTGCGGCAAATTGGCCCGGGTTTTTCGCCGACGTGCCACGCACGCTTCGGAATTGTAGCCTCGACCCCGAATTGTCTGGCTCGGGCATGGTATCGGTTCCAGGAGAGCGGTGTACTTTTCGGATGGTGATGTTTACGTTTGTAGTACCAGTAAACACAAGGCCCAGTTGGTGCGCATATACAGGCCTGGGGTCGCTGAGATGGATCATCTTAGAGTTCACCCACCACACCCATTTACACGAAAAAAAGCAAAATGGCGGGCGAAATCGAGCTTTCCATCGCGGAAACAAACAGGTTGCGTGCCCAGCTCGGGTTGCCGCTAATACCGGATCCGAGTGACGCTCCGAATCCGCCCAAGGAAACTGCCTCTACATCCTTCTCCACAGATAGCGCCAATCGACTTCGAGCGTCGCTAGGGCTCCGTCCGGTGAGAAAAACAGAACAAGACGTCTTGAGGGAGAAAGGCACAATTGAAAAAAGCTCAAGGGCCGCCAAACAGACCACCCAGTTGGCGGATGATCTCTTCTACAACGAAGTGGATCTGACTGAAACGTGGTTGCAGAACATAGGGAAGAAGAAGCGAAACGAACCAGGAAAAACGGAGAAGTTCGCACTGGTCGATGATACAGCGGACACCGAAGCAGATCTCCGTGTTGCTCATGGAGCAGACGCTGTTGGCGCCTTGAAAGAAGGAGACGTTCTCACCCTAGAAGATGGGGATATTAAAGACGACGAGACCGACGGCGTGTTGGCCAACGATCAGCTCAAAAGGCAGGACAAGCAGAAACACGACGATCTTGAGCGGAAAAAGCAGGCGCTGCTTGAGTATGGACTGCGGCCTGACTTCGGTGTTGACACTGAGGACGAGCCAGAAGGCGAGATGAAGATGGTGGGCAACACAATTGTGGGCACGAAACTGACGGACAAGGACCCCAAGCCGGAAATCAGCGGGAACCTCCAGACGGTGAGCTTCGACTTTGACGAGCTAGACGAGCCTAAGGCGCACATCCCAATGAAGAAGCTCAAGAAGAAGACGAAAAAGTCCAACAAAAGAGCCCGCCAGGACGAGGAGTCCATTGACTTTGCAGGGCCAATGACCACAGCCACTCTTGCAGTGGAGGATGACGAAGCAGACGATCTTGAGCTCATATTGGCAACCTCCCGAGCAGCCAAGCAGAAGCGGAGAAAGATCTTGACAGCAGAGGAAATTGCCACGGAAGTGAAAATGCATCTGCGAGTGGACGCCGTTACGAGTCTTACGGAGGGGTTTGTCTACGACGACACCAAAGACTTTCTCGACACTCTAACAAGAAGAGCGACCGACCAAGGAACACAGGCGGACGGAAAGGCTTCAGCAAGTGAGGAAGAGGCTACTCACGACCAGGAGCAATCACAAGAAAAACCAAAATCAAATGAAGTCGCAGAAACAAATGAAGTTGCAGAAACAAGTGAAGTTGCAGAATCAAGTGAAGTTGCAGAAACCGAAACAAAAGAAGAGGACAGAAGCGCGCCACAGTTTAACACCCTACTGGATACTCTCAAGTACCTCCGCCAACAGGACACTCAGGCCGAAAATCAAGACTCTCAAAGCGAAAAAGCCCTGCGGCAGGCGTACCGAGACGCCGAATTGAGCAGGATCAAAATCTCCATCGAAGAGCGAATCGTGAGAGAAGAGCTAGCAAAAGACCACAGCTACACGTCGTTGCCCGCAGACGAGAAAGAAAAATTGTTTGACCGTGTCCTTAACGACCGGCTCGTGGCGAAAGGAATTGTGGCCGAGGTAGCAAAAGGCAAGTACTCTCGGTACAACTCGAAGGATGCACTTTCCTCCTACAACCCGAAGGTGAGCCTCAAGTACACCGACAGCTCAGGGCAAGTGTTGGACACCAAGCAGGCGTGGAAACACCTCCTGCACAAGTATCACGGACTGGAACCCAAACACAAGAAAAGGAAACTGGTGCGTGGGGACTCCAACGAGAGTGTTATTGGATAAGGCAGGTTGTGCGAAAATCGGCACCCACACTATGGGTGCAAGCGCTCGAAATGGGGCGTGCGTGAGTGCGAGATTTCTCGCCGCTTGCCAATCGATTTTCCTGAAATTTCCTCACAATGTCCTCGCATTTTCTCCATTGTCGGTCACCCCAACCACAGTGGAGTTGACGGGGGAAGTACCGCAGCGGCGATTTCAACGCTTTTCACCTCCATACGAAATTCCAACCTCCACCGCTCCCTCCAGCCAAGAAAGTCCCGTAAATTGTAGACTTCATCTGCTGCTGTCAAACCCCGTTTCGGCCCGCGCCTGCACACAGCGCAAGATGAAAAAGATAATCTTATTAGTCAGGAAGATGCATCGGCCCATATACATAACCGCCTTCCTACTTTTTCTTCTTCCTCAGCATCTTCCAGTCTGGCCGGTCCATATATTCAAATGGCGTCTGAATCAGTGTTGGCAGTGTCGGGAATGACCTGTGCCGCATGTTCCGGGGCGGTCACCGGCGCTCTAGAACTGCTTGAAAACGTCCACAGTGCGTCGGTGTCTCTCCTTACCAACGAGGCGAAAGTCTCCTATGATTGGCCCACCACGCCCGAAAAGCTTATTGAGGCGGTCGAGGACTGCGGTTTTGACGCCTCGATCATCTCCACAAAGTCCCAGAATGCCTCCATAACAACCACCGTCACCATTCTGGGGATGACATGTGCGGCATGCTCGGGAAGCATCACCGACGCTCTCCTGGCGATTGACGGCGTGCATGATGTTTCGGTTTCGCTCCTCACGTCGTCGGGCAAGATTGTCCACGATCCCAAAATCTCTGCTGACGCCATTGTCTCTGCTATTGACGACTGCGGATTCGACGCAGTGTTGGAGACATCCACTCAATCGGGCGGCGCCACCTCAGAGACAGTACACACATACTTCATTGTGAAGGGAATGACGTGTGGTGCGTGTCTGGCATCCATAACTGAGGCAATAACCAAGCTACCGGGGGTGATCAACGCCGCAGTGTCCCAAATGACCGACCTGGCTGTTGTCGAGCACAAATCGTTCGTGACCGCGTTGGAGCTCAAAGAAACCATAGAAGCTTGCGGGTTCGACGCTACAATCGTCAGATCATCCATTAAAACTCCTGAGGACCACAATCTAGTGCAAGATCTCATACTACAGGTGTACGGCCTAGACGAAGAGACCGACCTCTCGTCGTTCGAGTATAACATGGATGCGCTCCTCAATAGTCTTGCTGGCGTTCAGGAATCACAATTTGTCTCCAAGGGCCAGATGGATTCAGACCAAATAACGCATGCCAATGTGAGCGACCAGTCAGAACAACTTATTGATGAGCTCCGGGTCACACTTAATACTTCACTCACGGGTATTCGTACGCTCGTGGATGCGTTGAATAGCATCGACTCTCGCCACCAGTTTGTCATTCTCAACTCTGTGGATCAGTCGCTCACACTGCAATTGAAATTGCTCTCCAAAACAAGAGACATCCAGTACTGGCGCTCCAACTTTTTAGCATCTCTCCTTTTCGGCATTCCTGTTATCGTTCTCTCCGCGACTGAGGACACGGGTTTCTGGAGGCGCCACATGATCATCCACGGTCTCTACTGGGTGTCTGTTATTGAATTTGCATTGACGTCTCACATACTTTTCCATCTCGGGGCTCTGTTCCTCAAAAAAATTGGAGTCTTTCTCCGTCACAAGGGAAGAAACGCCAACATGGATGTGTTGGTTTGCATCTCGACTCTGATCTCGTATATGTTTTCGGTTTATTCAATCGCCTTGAGTGTTTGGACAGGCCAAACCAACAAGCCACCCAAGGTGTTGTTTGAGACCGTCTCGATGTTAATTTCTTTCGTTTCATTCGGTAAATGGATCGAAAGCAAGGCGAAAGGTGCCACCTCCACTGCATTGTCCAAACTCATGTCTCTAGCTCCTACCACATGCCAGATTGTCACCGACATCGAGAAGTTCGACTCACTCATGTCTCTCAATAACGAAAAATCGGGAAATATCCTGGAACTTCCCACAAGAAACATTGGCATTGATTTATTGCAGACGGATGACATTGCCTTGGTGCTGCCTGGTGGCAAAGTGCCAGCTGATGGTATAATAGAGTATGGCTCGTCAGAAATTGATGAGTCCATCATCACAGGTGAATCTTTGCCTGTCACAAAGAAGAAAGGAGATTTCGTAATTGGTGGTTCAATCAACGGCCCCTACTTGATTTATATTCGAGTGACGGGTGCTGGAAAAAATTCTCAATTGCATCAGATTATTGACATTGTGAAGGACTCGCAAGTTAAAAAGGCTCCTGTCCAGAGATATGCCGACTATATTGCAGCCAGATTTGTTGCTGTGGTGATATTGTTATCCACGGCGACCCTTATTGTATGGGTGATCATCTGTCTGAATGTTTTGGGCGATAAGCTTCCAAAGGTTTTCTCCAAAGAAGAAAACGGCAAGTATTTCGTCTGCTTGAAGTTGGCCATATCTGTTATTGTGGTTGCATGTCCGTGTGCGTTGGGTTTGGCTGCTCCAACTGCTGTCATGGTGGGTACTGGAGTTGGGGCACAACACGGAGCCCTCATCAAAGGCGGTGATATTTTGGAGAAAGCCAGCGGGGTGAATGTGATTTTGTTCGACAAGACGGGAACATTGACCACGGGTGAAATGACGATTCATGATATCAAGAAAGTTGACGAGAAAATGTCGAATAATTTATGGTGGAACTTGATTGGTTCTACCGAAGTGGGTTCAGAGCATCCAACTGGAAGAGCCTTAGCTAAATATGCCAAGGAGCAACTTGGAAAGAAGTTTGAAGAAGACACGTTTGACTCGCTTATCAGCAATTTCGAGGTACTCATGGGTTTGGGAGTTCGGGCCACTGTCACCATCGACAATGAGTCTTACGATGTTGCTATTGGAAACAAGAAGATGGTGGTCAAGCACTACTCGGACGCTCGCAAGGGCTTGGCCAACGAACTCGAAGGCAATCTTTCTCTGTCGGTCATGACTGTTGCACACGTAATAGTGAATGGCCAGTACAATGGGTACGTTGAGCTTTCCGATACTATCAAGCCTAGAGCCCGCGAGGTCATGGACTACTTGCAGCATGTGGAACATTACCAAGTTGGCATCGTCACCGGAGACAACAAAGTTGTTGCCGAGGCTATAGGTGCCAGATTGGGTGTGCCTAAAGGGAACATTTTCGGAGAAGTTTCACCGGTCGAAAAGGACAAAGTTATTGTTGACTTGAGAAACCGTTTCGGCGGGGAGACGAATGTGTCCATTGCCTTTGTTGGGGACGGAATCAACGACGCTCCCGCATTGGTGCAGGCCGATATTGGCATGGCCATCAGTACTGGAACCGATATTGCCATAGACTCTGCTGAGGTTGTGTTGATGAGCTCGTCAGACAAGCATAGAAATGACTTGAGTGGCGTCATCACTGCCCTTCAAGTGTCTGCGGCCACCTTCCGCAAGATTAAGTGGAACTTTGTGTGTGCCACTGTGTACAACTTTGTTATGATGCCGTTTGCCATGGGCTGTTTCCTTCCGTTCAACTTGATGATTTCCCCGCCTGCTGCTGCTGCCACCATGGCCTGCAGCTCGGTGAGCGTGGTTGTGAACTCGCTTATGTTGAAGAATTGGAAGCAACCCAACATTGAGTTGGCGCTGGAGAATGTTATGCAGAATGAGGAGATTGTTGGCGAAAACGGATTCACATTGAAGCACGGCACGCTAGCAGAGTTCAATCGGGTGAAAAGAGGAACGTTCGCCAGCCGGTTTGGGAAAGTGGGGGCTGCCTCTGTCTTCAGCAGGAAAGTCAAGTTGAGAAGTGAAAGTCCAGGGTACGAGATGTTGCCTTCGGTGTCGACTCTGCCCTGAGTGGTCAGCAGACACACAAATAGTATTTAAGAGACCACCATCGCACCCGTATTTGTAATGTAATCACTCACCTCACCATGAAGTTTTTGACCTTGTTGTGTGGCTGGTTCGCGCTTTCTTTCGCGTTGTCCATCAAGAGAGAAGTCGACACCGACTTAATTGCGCGCGACAACGAGCAAAGCAAACTTCAGGCCGCAAAAAGCATCTTGGGCACCATCTCCAAGATTTCGGGCTCCAACGACAAGCAGGGCGATGCCTCCGATTGCGACGACGGTGATTCGAGCGAGAGTGGCGTTTTGCAGCCACCCCAACCTGCAGGCACTCCTACTCCTGCTCCAGTTCCAGCTAAGACCTCCCTCAAGGAGAAAGTCAAGCAGTATTTCAAGGGCAAGCTCGGAGCGCTTTTTGACAAGGTGAAGGCACTGGTGACGTTCAAAGTGAAAGAAAAGGTGCTGGAGAAGATGAACAAGAACGGTGTGGCTAAGCGCGAGGAGGTGGAGGTTGAGCAAGTGGAGTTGCACCCACGCACGCTAGTGGAGGACGCCATGACACAGGTTTTCGTGGCGCTTAAGCGGTCGGGTCTCATCAACTACGTGATTCGTCTGTCGTTGACTGACGACGAGGTTCGTGCCGGGGTTGCTGACATCACCATCGAGTTGATTCGTGCCGATGTGATTCCGTACAGCGAGGTTTTCAATGCTTTGCGCGAGTCGGGGTTGGCGTTGGACGTGGTGAAATTTTCGCTCACTGACGCAGAAACCAGACAGGGGTTGATTGAGTTGGTGCTTGAGTTGGTGCCGCAGTTAGTGGAGGTGTGTACGCCTGCGGTTGTGGCTAATGGAGACTTCAGCAGTATGGCACCAGCGTTAAGGGCGCGTGAGGTAAGCGCTGTGTTCTAAAAAAAGAGAGGAAAAAGAGAAAAAAAAAGGGGGAGAAAAAAGAGGAGAAAGAGAGAAAAAAAGAAAAAGAGAGAAGATTTTTATCAACTTGTTCAGTGTTCAACCACCTGTTAAATGATCAACCCACTGTTATATGTTCAGTCACCTGTTATAAGTTCAATCAACTGTTAAATGTTCAGTCAATGTGCCAGTAAATGTTCAGTCAATGTGCTAGTAAATGTTAGTGGGGATGGCTCCGCAGGCCTCGACGAAAGCAAAGTGGCATCGCAAGAGCAAGAGCAAACTTGATTGCCAGAGCAAACTGGTCAGATTAAGCAAGTGTAGCACAATTTTGGGAAACTACGTCAGCAGCTCACACATGAGCACTGACACATGAAGCAGGTACACACAGAATAACACCACACACAGAAGACCACACACAGACTTACAGCAGGCACATAAAACACAATTACACGTTAGCGATAATACAGCACACCGCACATCCACCCTGGAAATTCCAAACAGTAATTTGCCCATGTGATAAGCGGCTAAAGTGGGTCGGAGTGCGGATGTCAAGTCACTAGCTTGTCATCCTGCACCGCTTACAAGTGCCCCAGATGGGGCTCCTACATTTGTTTTTTTTTTGAAAGTATCATATTCAATTAATACACCAAGAACTGAACCGCAGAGCTAAGCAGCTTACAAAGCCAACAAAGCACCGGCAGCCAAGGCAACGGCACCGGCAGCGAACTGCTTGTTAGCAGCACCCTCCCAGGTGGAGACGTTGGCCTTGGTGGCTGGGCAGTCAGTAACCTCTGGGCCACAAGAGGTGATGGTCACCAAGGTGGAGGAGAGGTCGGTAACGGTGGTGGCGTTAGCGGCAGAGACGGCGGCGGCAGCGGCGGCGAAGATAGCGACGGTGGAGAATTGCATTGTTGAACGAAGGACTAAAGCTTGAGTTGGTACTGAAGAGAAAAAGTTAGATTTAGTGCGGGCGAACCCACATAATTTATACCCGAGCGGGCGCCCAGCAACATGAGGCGACCGCAATTATTTTTGTTTGCAGTCAAGTCGTTATCTTAGGACCCCAGGCGTGTGCAGGAGCACCTTCCGTTTTCGGCGGCGCAAGCACTGGTTGCGGAAGCCACCTTTCCCAAAAGAAACGGCTCTGGCGCGCAACAATAGCCACCTGCAGGACGCATGTTGACCAAGCCTGGTTTTGGGGTTGGGGCGCCATGCCTCAAGTTTCGCGCTCGCCAACGTAAATTGGGGAACGGTTTCGGGCAGCTTACGATGGCTTCCTGTTGCAACAAATCTGGCCTAATGTTTTTTAGCGCTCGTAACTGTTGATGTTTGGAAATGCGTGCATGCTTGTATTTCTTTGGCCCAACCTATTTTGGGAATGCTGGCTCATCTCGTATCGGACACTATCTATCTGGAATTTCAAAGCCTCGTGGTGGCTGGATCGAAATCATGCCTAAACCTCCAGCATCGCACCTTTTTTTTTCTCCTTCTCTGCAGATCGGTCCTGGCTGTAACTTCCGCATACGTTGGACCACTCGCTGTTATGCACTCCAGTTTCTCCTGGGTGCCCTTTTCAGCTGGCACCATCTCCCACCTAGGTGAAGTCAGCACGCGAATTGACATTTTTGCGGGTGTACCAGCTGACAAAGTCTTTGATTGACATGCGCACCCGGCGGTTGTCCTTGTTGGGGAGGGCAACTGCGGTTGCCCCTAGAAGTTTCTGCACCTCGTTTTCACTCACGTTTGGGAGTGCAGCCACCGCCTGATGTAACCAATTGACCGCTAGTTCCATGTCAGGTGACACTGTCAATATTTTGATGAGAAGATCGTTGGCGTCGGGGTCGTTGTAAAATTTGAAAATGAGGCCATCGACAACAACTTTCACCAATTGCTGGCCATGTGTGTCTGCCACCAAGAACTGCTTGACATACTGCTGGACTTCAGCTGGGTCTCCCTCGTAAAATGAAACGGGAGGGTATGGCGATCCCCATGAGACGTAGTCGATGAAAAAGTGTATGCACGCCATCAACGGATTATGCTCTTCGCTGGTGGTCAACGACAAAATCCCAGCCTCAAGAATGCTGGTCATGAGTTGGGCATTGCCTGCCACCTTGGCCGGGAAGTACATCACCAAGTCGTTGGCCATGTTGAAGTAGTCCTCGATCACGTCGGGGATGCCACGGATGTCCAATTTCGAGTTTGTTTTGAGCAAATCGAAGAACAATGCACTCTGCGACAACCCGAATTGGTAAACAGCCTCGTGTGTTTGTTCGCTGCTGATCTCGTCTCCGAACTCGCGGACAATAACCCCAGTGACCCAAAGATAGCACCCGAAGTATGTATCTCTGAACCCATCGTGTAGTAGCTGGGTGATTTGAGGGAGGAGGCGAGTCAAGAAAATGTTGCAACTTTGCACCACGTTCTTGATGATCTTCACGAAATGCTCACTCACTTTCAACGACTTCCCAAACTTATGGAGAATTTCAGCGACAAGTGGATACACTTTCTCCATAAACAAATTAGCGATAGGGTTTTCGGGAACGTCGAAGTTCTGGGGGCGCACGATATCAAAGAAGATGCTGAGCACCTCGGCCTCATCGTGCAATGCAGTGGCCACCGAATCGTCGTCAGGAGATCCGGTTTGGCACAATTGGGTCGACCGAGTCATGGTCAGCCCCAAGAAAGTTTCCGATGCTTTGTACTGTTCGCCAGATGGCAAGTCCTTGATCACGTGTGCCAATCCGTTGACCATGTCGTAGGTGGACTTCACGTCAAGGTGTGTTTGGACTTGCTGGTAGACCATGAACAACTGCTCCAAGTAGTTGACGAGCAAAGATGAGCAGTCCTGGCAGAAGTACATGAGAGCCTGCGATGTGGCGCTGACAATGTCTTTTTGTGTTTGCGAGGCACTTTCAAAGCCCTTGATGATGTAGTTCAACTGCACCTCCAAATACTGTGGGTGCTTGGAGGTCCACTCCGAGTAGCGGCCCAACACCAATGTCGTGGCATAACGGATTTTGGAATGCTCGGGTAACTGAACGAGCAACTCCATGATAATAGGCAAGATGGTATTTTCCTTTGGCGACACTTCTTTGGCCATCACACGCATGCTGAAAAGCGGAGCCTCCAAGAGTTGCCATTGAGCCAGGTTTTGAGAAAGAAATGCTTGCACTTGTTGGAATGGCACATTCAATGCCTTTTGTGATCCGACAACTGCACAGCAGTCCTTGAGCACATCGCCCATTTCGTATCTGAACTCTTTGAATTTGTCTTCCTGTTCTCTGTCGCCCTCAAAGAGATTGTTGTCGTCTCCAGTGAGAGGATAGCAGAGATGCTTGATGATGACGGAAATGAGCTCCAAGTAGATGTCCAGGAGCAACTTTTTCAGCTCTTCGAATCGCTGCAACGTGAGCATCTGCTTGAGCTGATACCAGAAGTTAAACGTGTACTTCACCACGTCCAAATCCTCGTCGTACTTGGAGCACTCCAAGATGATGGCCACCAAGGGCTTGAAATGGGCAGCATTTTTGGCTATAAGAACATTCCATGCCTCGCCGGCCTCCACATAGAGCTTAGTTAATGCACTGACAGTTTCTGGGTCCTGTAAGCGGTCGGAATGAGCGGAGTAAAACTCGTGCACTTGCAATAGCTGCTTGTACAAGGCATCGATAAGTTGGTAGTTGTCAATGTCTCTGGTTTCCTTGAGCACCGAGCAAAGACACTCGCTGGCTTTTTCAAACAAGTCCTCCTCAGTCAAAGACTTGAAAATGAGCCTTGCAAGCGAGTCGATCGTCAACACGCTCTCGATAGGGCATTCCCTAACCCAGCTGTTCAAGCACTCGATTAGTAGCTCCTTAGACACCGACTCCAGGTTTGCCAAGTTCGTCAACAACTGGAGCACGTTGTCGGTGTTATCCAGGATGAGCAATTGCGTGCGTGCGTTGAACTGGTCGTCTGTGAGTGGGGTCTTGTTCAGCTCGGTGAGTTCCTCAGGCAAAATCTTCAAGAACTCCAATAACGCCGGCACCAACTCGGGCAGCGCCGAGAGACGCAGCGTAATGTCGCCCATGGGGTTCTGCCACTGCAAAAACTGGAGGGCCAACTGGCACATCGCCAATGAGAGCTGGGTACGGATCAACTTGTCCTTGGATGCGTATGTGATGAGAAGATCGAGCAACAGGTCCTTCAACTGCAAGATCGCCGAGTCGGGGAGCTGCAGCAAGTCGTATGTGGCCTTAGACCGGAGCGTTTGCGATGCAAACATGCGGTACTCGAGCGGCTCTGTTGGGTTCGAGAGTAACTGGTGTGACACTTCCCATGCCTCCGGGGACTTCTGGAACGATTCCAAAAAAACCGTGGCGTCTTTTTTCTGGGCCTGTGATGCCGTGGGAGAATACATGGCGCCGAGCGCGTCCTTGACGGTGTCCATGATGTCACTTTGATTTTGCAGAGTGGAGACGGAGCGCTAGTAAGTGGTTTTTTGCATAGTGGTGCGCGCACGACTTCTGGGGTGGTGGTTGGAGCGGTGATGGGAACACTAGGACGGGTTGGGTGAGGGTAGTCGGATGTCAATATACTGCTGGAAAATGCCTCCATTACCTTTTCTGGATGTTTTTCGTGAATTTGTGGATGTTGTGGAGGATGTGTCGTGTGCGGTCGAGTGCAAGGTGGGGAGGGCGTGATCTGGGGCATCAGAGTCCGCCAAAAAACCTCCCATCTCATTTCTGGGCTACTCGCATCGGCTAGAACCCGTATCGCCTTTTTTAATTTAGAAATTGCAACATTTTCCAGCTTTTTCGATGGGGTGCTACGCCTGAGGTAGGCGTACGGCATATAACCCCCGATGCCGTTGGGCGGTGGGTGGTTCCTGGCACGTGACCATGTTTCCTCTAAAGTGGGATCCACGGAAGTGGTGGTTCAGCCCCTTGTGGGAAATGCATTAGAGCGGCAAATGCGCTTTTTGGTGCCTCTTTCTCTTTTCCCACTTTTCCCTACAAGTTCCCGAATGTCCCCAAAACGCCGTGTGCGGCGACTTGAGTGCCCCAGTCCGAGTCGCGCGCGCAGTCAAACAATAATACTCTGCGCGACCAATTTCAACTCCCACGAGTCCTACTGGATCAACAAGGGTTACCACTCCTCTCCGCCATGCCTAGACCAGTCGTTATATCCGGCCCTTCCGGGACCGGCAAGTCCACTCTTTTGAAGAAGTTGTTGGCCGAGTTCCCCGACAAGTTCGGCTTCTCTGTTTCGAACACCACCAGACAGCCCAGAGCAGGTGAGAAGGATGGCGTCGACTACCACTTCACGTCTGTGGACGAGTTCAAGCAGTTGATCGAAGACAAGAAGTTCATCGAGTGGGCCCAGTTCTCCGGCAACTACTACGGCACGTCGATCAAGGCTGTTGACGACGTGTCCAAGCAGAACCGCATCTGTATTTTGGACATCGACATGCAAGGTGTGAAGAGCGTTAAGGCGTCGCACTTGAACGCCCGCTACTTGTTCTTGAGTCCTCCGCTGATTGACGCCTTGAAGGATAGGTTGGTTGGCCGTGGCACCGAAACTGACGACCTGATTGCAAAGAGAATCGCTGCTGCCAGTGCTGAGATGGAGTACGCAAAGACCGGTGCACACGACAAGATCGTGGTGAACGACGACTTGGACAAGGCGTACAAGGAGTTCAAGGAGTTTATTTTGGCCGAAGAGTAGGCAATAGACACTGAGGAAAGCAAGTGTAGGAGTAGGAGGGAGGAGGATAGAAAAGAGCAGAAGAGAAGAGAAGAGAACAGAAGAGTACAGAAGAGTACAGAAGAGGAGAAGGGAGAAACAGAGAAGGAGAGGAGAACAGAAGGGAACACAAGAAGAGAGCAGTAGAAAAAGAAAGAGAACAGCGGGAGTGAAGTAAAAGATAGAGAACAGCGGGAGAGAAGAAGAAAGAGAACAGCGGAAAAGAAAACAGGGAAAGAGCCGAAGACTCCAGAACAAAATTTCAAATCCCCTCCTGGGCCCACTAAACCGTAGCATTCTGGCCTGAAATGCAGACCTGGTTTGGCTCTGTTTACCAAGTGCGGTGCTTTTTAGTGTTTTAGTGCACTTACGAGAGATCGGCGCTCATGTGATAGCGTTGCCGCACCCAACTTGGCTTTCTTCGGGGCGCCTTGTGCATTTTTCTTAGCATTTGTTTTCTCAGCCGTTGTCCTCTGCTACTGGCGCTAATTCCGTCGCCAAATTCCGTTGGCACAAATTCCCGCACGCTCTGGGGCCACGCTGGTCTATGCGCACAGCAAAATGTGGTGAAAAAATGTGACAAAAATTACGACATCTGACAACGCCCGCAAGGCAAAATTTGCCCTCTGCTAATGCCAATTCCAATTTTGGAACCGCCACATCCGTACCCCAGGTGCCATGTACCTCCGCCAATTCGAATTAAGTGGCAATACCCTCGCTTGCTGTCTGCCCTTCCCACATCGTCACTTGCCTAGGCCCTTGTCGTCCTGCAGGTAACAACGCACGCCATTAAAGACAGCGGTGAGTGAAGGCAACCGCCGCTTGCCAAGTGGCAATATTCCGTCAGCTTCGTCGAATCGAGGTGATGTGACCACCCCGGTTAGGTCACCAATAGTTCGTGGGTGCAAGGTCATCGGGATGTACAGGTTTGCCCGACTTACGTGGCCCACTTCGCCACAGAGTGACACGGCTGCTCTGCACACAGGGCAAGAAAAATGTCTCATAAGGCCTACTATTTCCCTAGCTCTTCACTCCCACACTACAGCACCACGTTCACCCCATTTTTTTTTTTGATCTTTTTTTACCCATAACAGCGGCCCGTCTTACTCGCGCATGAGTGACCCCAACAAGCCGAAAAGGACAATCTCCAAGCTCGGGCGGCTATTTGGCGTGCTGTCGTCCAATCTCCAGCTTAGTGAGGGAAAGCCCAAATCAAATGTCACCCTAGAGTCTTTGCAAGCCAGCGCCGCCAACGCATCGAACTCAGCCAGCACGGCTAACTTGGCTGCGCAATCACCTCCTCCATCTTCAGCAGCGGCAAATCTGCCCACTTTCGTTGCCGAAAACAACCGCAACCACCCAACAGACCACCCAACTCAGGAAGACGATGTGTTGTCGCCTTTGCCCAACGAGCGGTCACCTACGGCGTCCCCAATGGTGGGTTTTTCGCTCTCGCCCATGAACTCCCACCTGCTGGTGGATTTGCAGCATCCGCAGCCGCGGTCAGGGTTTGCTGGGTTGTCTGCGGGCAGCAACAGTGATAGCAAGTCGCCGGGCAACTCGATGCTCGCTTCGCAAGCCCCAGCAACCAACATGAGGTCTCCTCCGGTGTCGCGGCTGCTGTCTGTGAACAGCCACACCGTCAAGCGGAAGAACACAGTGAGTTCTGCCTCTGCAGCGTCAGTGAAACCAAACAAACTGAATCCGGTGTCGAGAGCGCTGTCGGTGAAGAAACCAGGTATGGGTGGCACCTTGTCGCCTTCGGCGTCATCCACAAACCTCCCTCAGGCTGTGCAGAAACCTCGTTTCAAGATGTACGAAGATGGCTCGCACGAGCACAACTTGCGTGCGGCCAAACGACAAGAGAAATTGACAAACATGTTGAAGGACCTTTTGGGCGCAAAGAAGCTTAGGGACGAGGCGAAATCGGCCGTGCCAAACATTTTGCTGCCCAACGGAGCCGACCAGAAACAGCCAGAAAAACCACCCACGCTTTTCGCTGGATTGGTGTCGCAGGTGAAAAACAACACATCTCCATACCACAACGCTGGCGACCTTCTAGATCCCATGAGCAAGCAGGACTCGCGATCATTCGTTGAGAAATATGGACGGTGTCAGGAGGTGATTGGCCGTGGTTCATTTGGAGTGGTGCGTATCTCCCACAAGAAGGACGGAAATTCGCATGAGGAGGTTCTCTATGCTGTTAAAGAATTCAAAAAGAGACCTTCCGAGTCAGAAAAGAAGTACTCGCGGCGGTTGACGTCGGAGTTCTGCATCTCTTCGTCGCTCAAGCACATTAACATCATTGACACGCTAGACTTGCTCAAGGACGCCAAGGGCGATTACTGTGAGGTGATGGAGTTCTGCTCAGGCGGAGATCTCTACACTTTGATCATTGCTGCCGGCAAACTAGAGTACGCTGAGGCCGACTGCTTCTTCAAGCAGCTCATAAGGGGCGTCAACTACATGCACGACATGGGCGTGGCCCACCGTGATCTTAAGCCAGAGAATCTTTTGCTTACACAACAGGGAATCTTGAAGATCACGGATTTCGGTAACGGCGAATGCTTCAGGATGGCGTGGGAGAATAACATCCAACTCAGCGAAGGTGTGTGTGGAAGCAGTCCGTACATTGCTCCGGAGGAGTTTACTCAGGAAGAGTTTGACCCTCGGTGTGTCGATATTTGGGCATGTGGAGTGATTTACATGGCCATGAGAACGGGTCGCCAGCTTTGGCAGTTGGCGAACCCTAAGAAGGACGAATTTTTCGAGGAGTACCTTGTTAAGCGGAAGGACGCCTCAGGGTACGAGCCCATTGAGTCGTTGAAGCGTGCGCGGTGCAGAAACGTCATCTACTCCATTCTCGATCCAATTCCGGAGAGAAGAATCAACGGAAAGCAGATCTTGAACAGTGAATGGGGAAGAGAGATCAAGGTGTGCGCTGCGGGCGAAGGACGCGAAGATAATGAGTCAAAGGCGGCTTCGCCGCCCCCATAATTGCATATATAGAGGAACGGAACTACAGGATTACAAATATTAGGCACATGGATATGTGCTTTTCTCTGACAAGACAACAGTAGCCTTTCCTAGAACGAACAATCACGACTCCCCGGACAAAACCCGTGCCTCCTGTATATTATGCAGGCCTTGGTATGTGCATATCGTCTGTGGACGCGACAACTGCCTAGGCAACTTCCAGTCCTTCTTTAGCATGGTGGAACTTTCCGACTTCCATCGCCAGGAGAAAATCGGCGAAGGTATGTTTTCATGCTGTGGCGGGCGGCGGCCCGAATTACTCGGAAATTGGGCCGAACAACCGCCGCCCCTGGACATTTCGCCCAATGCGGTAATAGCATGCAAATACTAACCAAACAGGCACCTATGGCGTGGTTTACAAAGCGCTAGACACCCGCCACAACAACAGGGTCGTTGCCCTTAAGAAAATCAGACTAGAGCTGGAGGACGAAGGCGTGCCTTCCACGGCAATCAGAGAAATTTCCCTCTTAAAAGAGATGCGCGACGAGAATATCGTGCGTCTTTACGACATCATCCACCTGGACTCGCACAAGCTCTACCTTGTGTTTGAGTTTTTGGACTTGGACTTGAAGAAGTACATGGAGTCGATCCCCGAAGGCGCCGGACTCGAGCCCTCAATGGTGAAACGGTTTATGCACCAGCTTGTCAAGGGGATCAAGCACTGCCATTCGCACCGTGTTTTGCACCGGGACTTGAAGCCCCAGAACTTGTTGATCAACAAGGAGGGAAACCTCAAGTTGGCGGACTTTGGGTTGGCCAGGGCGTTTGGCGTGCCGTTGCGTGCTTATACGCACGAGGTGGTGACGTTGTGGTACAGAGCACCCGAGATTCTCTTGGGAGGGAAACAGTACTCCACCGGGGTCGACATGTGGTCTGTTGGGTGTATTTTCGCCGAGATGTGCAACCGCAAGCCGTTGTTCCCGGGCGACTCTGAGATCGACGAGATCTTCAGGATCTTCAGGATCTTGGGCACCCCGAACGAGGAGATGTGGCCCGACGTGACGTACTTGCCTGACTTCAAGCTCACATGGCCCAAGTGGGAGAAGAGCAACTTGGCAAGCCACGTGCCCACTTTGGACCGTGACGGAGTTGATTTGTTGAAGCAGATTTTGGCGTACGACCCCAGCAACAGAATCAGTGCCAAGCGTGCGTTGGTGCACCCATACTTCCAGGACGATACTGATGATTCTTACGACAACTACTCCCGTTCCGTCAACATGGGCTAGGCTTGGAGCTGACACTTGGCATTACACTCGTTCACTTCTCTCTTTTGGTTAATAATCATTATTCATTGCTAGTACCTGATCCAGTAGGCAAGGAGGGCCACCAATACGACGACCAAGATTCTGAGGTTGGTGTTGACGGCTGTCGGTATTATTTTAGTTTCCGCCTCGGTCATCCGAGTAGGGACGGTGGAAACTTGCTCAGAATCAGTATCGTCGCATTTATGCGCCAGCTGTTTTGGTAGTGATGGTTTTCGTGGTGGTAATTGTGGGGAATCTTCCCCGGGTGTTGAAATCGAGCAGGACCCCAGCACAGCGGAGAACGCTTCCAATTTTGGCGACCCGCTGTGCAATGTGTCGCTGTCGCTATCACACAAATCAATAATATTATGCTTTTTCGTTGGCGGTGGGACAGCCTGCTTGCCCTCTGCCTCCTTCTTGAGATCTTCGACTGCTGAGGTCAACTCATCGATCTCGGACCTCATGTCGTGCATGCGATCTCTTATGAGCTCACTGTTTGCCGTGAGCTTGTCTAGGAAATCTAGATCTTTCCCGTTTTGCTCTTTTATGTTGGCCAATTTCGCGTCGATGGTCCGGAAAGTGAGGTTAATCCCTGCGTGGCGTGTCCGCAAATCTTCCAACACCTTGTGTAGCTTAAATTTGTCCTCTAGATCATCTGGTGGTAAGTCGATGATACTGGGAGACCGCTCGATGTAAACGCTGTCACACACCATGAGTGACGATGTGTCGTCGATATCGGACTCGTAGAATTTGGTTTGCGCTGAGCTGGGCGAGTCCAAATAAGGCGAGTAGATCCTTGTGGGACTGGAATCTCGATACAAAAGATTATCCTGATCATCCCTGTACGCCAGGTAGTCGTCTGAAAACGTCCCGTACACTTTATTCCGCGAGAGGTCGACAATCTTGATGTCTGACAAGGCACAGAGCACAATGCGGAGCATATCGATTTTTGAGGCCGGATACGGCGTCTTGGATGAAGACGCGTATATTTTCAGCATGATGAGCTCGTCCGAGGACAAAAACCCTGGCGTGAGCCCGAGTTGCTGCTCGATTTCCTCGAAGATGGTGATAATGTGGCGGTTATTCCCACTCGAGTACCGCTGCCATGCCCGGTCGAAGATCGACTGCTTACTCTGAGGAGATAGCATGTCTACCTCTGGATGAGGCGGCATTAAAGGGTTGGATGAGTGCTGGGATTTGAAGAAGCAGAACTGGTGTAGTTGGGAGGGTGTTGATATCACTTCCCAAATGGGTATGGTAATTGGATCGCTGGGTGCAGGTGTTGGGTTGAGGAATAGAGGGAGATGAAGATAGGACTAGTGGGAGGCAAATGGCGGTTTCAACGGGCGTTTTGGTAATCTCGGATTGGATTTATTTGTCTGAAATGGTTTTTTGTGATGTTTTCCTCGTTGTTGTTGGCATTTGCTTGGGGAGGTGATATTCTGTGCTAACTGTTTAATGTGTGAGAAAATGTGCAAACTGTGCGCACTCACCCTAGTAATTAACAATGCAACTGAAATCACCAGTTCCACAGAAAAATAGGCTCCGGATTGCGGGAGCATTTGAAAGTTGCTACGGTATTGCCCGGCAAATGCAGATCTTCAATTTGCTCCGTATTTTTATTTTTTTTTGTATTCTTCCACCTAGCTGCTACTCTATGTGCGGACTCTCGACCTGCACCCGCAAATGTCAACTTCAACTACCACTTCCTCCCCAATGAGCGGCCACAACTACTCGTACCAGGACTCTGGCCGTCTGAGCGACAGATCAGACTCCTACGAAAGCCGGAAGTTCGACCATCCGCTGCGAAATTACCGCGGAAGAGGCTCCTACAGGGGGAGAGCACCAGACTATTATAGAGGCCGCGGCGGCTACAAAAGTCGAGACTACGGGCGTGACTATAGGGAAAGAGACCCCAGAGACCGCGAGCCCGAGTGGAACGCAAGAGACAGAGACCCCAGAGACAGAGGTGTGAGGGATCCACGGGGAGAATACAGGCCCTCGGACAGAGACGAGTATCTGCGGCCAGAGCGGGAAGAAAGACCGGAGAGGCCCGAGAGGCGAGAAAGAATGGACAGGCCAGACAGACCCGAGCGGTTTGAGCGCCTGGAAAGACCAGACCGGTCGCTGCGGCCGTATAGGGGCGGCTTTAGGGGCGATGTCCACGGCCACCGAGAACGAGAAAACGAGTCTGTTCCACATAGAGCCACGGGGTCTGGGGCATCCACGCCAAGCGAAAGGGAGCGCACAGATGGGCTGGCCTCCAAATACGCCGACCCCTGGATCTCCATCCTCCACATTGGCGAGGGCAAGACGGCTGCAAGAATGAACGCCAACTACAAGGACCTCGTCAGCGTGAACAAATCGATCTCGCAGCTCCAGGAGGACGCGTACAAGCTTCAAAGCCTGTTGGCGACGCTTGAGGTTTACGGGGCCCGCGATGCTCTCAATGTGGAGATCAGTAAGGAAAAGCTCGATGAGTTCACATACTTGTGAGGAATGATGAAAGTGAAGTTTTGGAAGTACAGACTCTCGAGTATTCACTCCTGAGTACTTTGCATGGCCATTGGAAGGTCAAGTTATCGATCTTCCCATAAGATTTGGCTCCTTGCCGGAGGCTGTGTGTGCTACTAGTACCTGAGTGCACACTGGCAATTCCTCCACATTACTCGCGTTGTCCAAAATCTCCTTGCCGAAGAACTAGACCCTTCTTTTCTCCAAAAACCATGGCTGTCTCTGACTTCGTTGGCTCTGCCACTGAGAACAAGCTCGTGCAGGCGCTTCTTTACACCGCGTTGGCCGTTGGTGTCTACAAAATCACCACATTCTCGTTGAGCTACATCGCGTTGCTCGCCGATCTTTTCATTCTTCCACCTACGAATTTTGCCAAGTATGGCGCCAAAAAAGGCAAATGGGCAGTGGTCACCGGTGCTTCTGATGGAATTGGCAAGGAGTACGCGTTCCAGTTGGCCAAGAAGGGCTTGAACGTTGTGTTGGTCTCGAGAACTTTGTCCAAGTTGGAGACCATTGCCGAGGAAATCAAAACTAAGTATGGCGTGTCCACTGCCATTGTTGCCTTCGACGCTTCTCAGGATCTCGAGGCTAACTACGACAGCATTAGGGAAGTCATTGCTGACTTGCCTGTGACTGTGTTGGTCAACAATGTGGGCCAGTCTCACTCCATCCCAGTTCCATTCTTGGAGACAGACCCCAAGGAATTGACGGACATTGTGACCATCAACAATTTGGTCACCTTGAAGATCACACAAACTGTTGTCCCTTACATTGTCAAGACTGTGGAGTCGGACAAGCCCACCAGAGGTTTGGTGTTGACCATGGGATCTTTCGGCGGATTGTTGCCTACTCCCTACTTGGCCACGTACTCTGGCTCCAAGGCTTTCTTGCAGCAGTGGTCTGCCGCTTTGGCCGGTGAGTTGAAGCCTCAGGGAGTCGATGTTGAGTTGGTTGTGTCTTACTTGGTTACCTCGGCGATGTCCAAGATCAGAAGAACCAGCGCCACCATTCCAAGTCCTAAGGCTTTTGTCGCTGCTACATTGAGAGGGGTTGGAAAAAGAGGTGGTGCTCAGGAGCGTTTCGGCACTCTGACTCCTTTCTGGTCCCACGCACTTATGCACTTTTGGATTGAGAACACCGTGGGTGTGTACTCTGGCTTGGCAAACAAGTTGAATCTCGGAATGCACAAGAGTATTCGTACCAGAGCCTTGAAGAAAGCTGCCAGAAGCAAGAAGGAAACCTAAATGAAGAGAAGATATGAAGTGGACTCGGGATTTCCTGTGTACAGGTGAGAATGATGATTAAAAATCAAAATGGTTCCTGCCAAATGAAATGAATATGACATACGGGCCAAGGTGTCGACGAATCCTGATCGAGAAGTATATATTCGGGTTATTAACGAGCTTGTAATTCAAATGATCAGTATATTCACAAAAACTCCACCTCACCCCCAGTTGTATACAGTACATCTGGAATCTTCTAGAATACCCCAGCAACTGCGCAATTGTCGGTTATATCTCCAGATACATTCACCTGTAACCAGTTGTGTGAGTTTTCTTTTAAGACAAAGTCCCCTTTCTTTATCGAAGCAACATGGTGAAAGAAACAAAACTTTACGATTTGTTGGGAGTCGCTCCCTCGGCCAGCGAGACCGAAATCAAAAAAGCATACAGAAAACAGGCGCTTAAATACCATCCAGACAAGCCCACGGGAGACACGGAAAAGTTCAAGGAGATCTCCGAGGCTTTCGACATCTTGTCGAATGGCGATAAAAGACAGGTTTACGACGACTACGGATTGGAGGCCGCGAGAGGAAATGCTCCAGCGGGTGGAGATCCATTTGGAGGAGCAGGAGGACCAGGCGCAGGCGGCCACTCGTTCAACTTCAGCCAAGGCGGGAACCCGTTCTCCCAGGCCGACGCGTTCAACATCTTCTCGCAGATGGGCGGGTTCGGCATGGACGAGGGCGGATTCCGGTCTGGATTCGGAGGAGGGTCACATTTCGGCGGCGGGTCGCCTTTCGGCGGCGCGTCTCACTTTGGCGGCGGAGGCATGCCTGGCGGGTTTGGTGGAGGTCGCTCTGCTCGCCGCCCCGAGCCAGACACCGTTTCTATGCAATTGCCTGTGCTGCTAGAGGACTTGTACAGCGGGTCCACCAAGAAGATGAAGTTGAACAGAAAGGGCGCGGACGGGTCGAAGGAGAGCAAGATCTTGGAGGTGAAGATCAAGCCCGGGTGGAAAGCGGGCACCAAGATCAACTTCTCCAACGAGGGAGACTACCAGCAGGAGTGCCAGGCCAGACAAACCGTGCAGTTTGTCATCGAGGAGAGGCCCCATGCGGTGTTCCGCAGAGAGGGCAACGACTTGATTGCAACCGTGCGGTTGTCGTTCAAGGAGGCGTTGTTGGGGTTCGACAAGGAGATCACCACCCTCAGCGGGCGCAAGATCAACATCTCGAGAAGCACGCCCGTGCAGCCTTCCTCCACGAACAGATACCCTGGGTTGGGCATGCCCATCTCGAAAGACCCGGGCCACAACGGCGACCTCATTGTCAACTACAAGATCGACTTCCCTGTGCACTTGACACCCGCGCAGAAAGAGGCCATCCAGCTGGCCTTCTAATGACGTGACTGTGTCACTGCTTGCATTTGCCCTGTTGGACCAGACCATACGGAGCTAGAATTCGTGTACATACGTGTAATAGATCACATAACAAAGAGTGAAGGAAACGTAGAAGCAAACCGTAGAATACCAATACCAACGGCTTATGTGCACGCCGTTATCACACAGAACTCAGTACGCACCAAGTAGTATCCAATTCACTTATTCATCACCCTACATTCTCCCCGAATCTGCACAAATTTCCGTTTGCACATGTCGGTAATTCTCGCATCGGCAGGCTATGACCACACCATTCGGTTTTGGGACGCGCTAACCGGCGTATGCTCGAGATCCATCCAGCACACAGACTCTCAGGTTAACCGCCTAGAAATCACCTCCGACAAGCGGTTTTTGGCCGCGGCAGGAAATCTCTACGTTCGTCTATACGATATAAGGCAGGCAGGAAATGCTGGAAGTGCAGCAACTACTCCAGCGACGGTGAATGGAGGATCCAGTTCGTCTAATGGCTCTAACGGGAATTCGAATGCAGTGATGACGTTCGAGGGGCACAGCGCAAACGTCACGCTGATTGCGTTCCAGATTGAAAACAAGTGGATGGTGTCTTCCCTGGAGGACGGCACTGTGAAGGTGTGGGACGTTCGGTCGCCGTCTGTGCAGCGGAATTACAAGCACTACTGTCCGGTGAACGAGGTGGTAATCCACCCGAACCAGGGCGAGCTCATCAGTTGCGACCACGACGGGAATATCCGGATCTGGGACTTGGGCGAGAACCAGTGCACGCACCACTTGATCCCTGAGGACGACGTGCCCATCAACTCGCTATCGGTGGCAAGTGACGGAAGCATGCTTGTGGCAGGCAACAACAAGGGCAATTGCTACGTGTGGAAGATGCAGAACCAGAAGGACATCACGTCATTGACACCGGCAACAAAGTTCCGCTCGCACTCCAAGTACATCACGCGAGTTGTCTTGCTGACCGACATGAAGCACTTGGCCACCTGCTCGGCAGACCACACCGCCAGAATCTGGCTGACAGAGCAAAATTTCGCATTGGAGACCACGCTACAGGGTCATCAGAGGTGGGTGTGGGACTGCGCGTTCAGTGCCGACAGTGCATACTTGGTGACGGCATGCTCGGACCACTATGTGAGGCTTTGGGACTTGTCCAACAGCGAGACGGTCAGACACTACAACGGGCATCATAAAGGTGCTGTGTGTGTTGCGTTGAACGACGTGTAGTATAGGCGATAAATGATGCTGTCAGCTATGGCACTTACAAGCTCTGAGATTGTAGATGATATGCAATTGATGCTATAATTTTTAAATAATGCTATATTGGCCAAGTAAGCTCTTAATGAAAAGCCGTATGCTTTATGTTTGGGGTGAATGTCACAACCAGTCGCTTTCGCTGTTGAAACTTCTCAGATCGCCGTGCAACCCATCCAACAAGTCGACGTAGGTGGTCTTTTCTTGACCTCCAGTGCTCAAGTTGGCGCTGACGTTGGAACTCACGGGCCGCTCAAAGTCTTCGGTTTTCACTTGAACCTCAAACTCCGTGCGGAACTCCTCGTATAAGAACCCGCCCAACTCAAGACACCACGACAAGTACTCGTCGACCCAGCATCTGACCACCCACCATGAGCCGAAACTTCTGGCTCCGCTCAAGCTCATTTCACGAAGACAGGTAGTAAGGAGATTCGAGCACACCAAGCTGAAGAGCCACGGGTTCAATTTCGAAAACTTGCTGGGGAGATCAAAGAGAAACAGTGCATACGGTTTCAACACTGGGAGTTCCGTCTGGGAGTTGTCCTCAAATAGTTTGACGAGATTTGTGTCCAAAATCTCAATGAGCGTTTCGGAGTTGTCTAAAGCACAAGGAACTTCTCTCATGACAATTTCGTGCATGTCCAACTGCAACCAATCGTTGAGCATGATGCTCTTTTCGTTGGCATTTGTTAAGATCTTCGAAGCCGAGACACCCGTCTCAATGCACTTGAGTAAGCGCTTCAAGATCAGAATGAACTGACGGGCAACACCGAGCTTCACCATAATGAACTGCTTTGGGAACTTGTTACCGAACGATTCCGAAAGCTTGGTGATGTAATTGCGAGCGACTTCCTTCAAAGGCTGAATGATTTCGTCGGGGACGGATTGCAAGTGCAATCTCGTCAACATCTTAAGCATCGAGCGATACATGACCAAGTCGCAGTCCTTGAACCACTCAAATGTGCTTTCAGCAGTGAAGAGCTTGAACACAGGCGTGGTGAGAATTGCAGTGAAAGGTGCAAACATGCCAAGCATCTTGTCAACTTGCATGTATCTCAACAGCTCGAATAGCGACGTACAGTGCACTTTGTAAAGCGAATACAAAGTGTCAGCAATGTCGTAGTCCACATCCTGCTCCTTTTGAATGTATGGATAAATGGATGGGATGTTCAAAGGCTGGTTCATAGTGTCAGCGCCCATGGACATCTCAATGGCACTGAAAAGCGATGGAACGTATTTAAGATCCACAACCTGGAAATGTTCGTTCACCTGAATGGAGCTGAACGGGGTGCCCAACATGTTCGAGACACTCGGACTGCAAGCGAATGGCGGGGTGTGTGGGTTAAGTGACTGCGGAGAGTCCAACCCAAATGACGAGTACGTGGACATTGGTGAGCCTTCCTGGGTTTGGTCACCCACCAATTTGATGCCACAGTAATGATACTTAGACTTTCCACGCATTCCCAACCGGCGTGTCTTCAAGTTGGGAAACAATATGCGGAGAACTTTCCCGAAGTTTGCCGGCGCCAATGGATTCAAGTTGAAATTGGCGCACAGCTGGACGTAGCGGGCGTAGATTCTGTTTCGGGGTACAACCGAAGTGTGCGATGGCTCGCACAAATGCTGCACCCACGACATGGCAAATACCTGGAGGGGCATATCGAGTTTTGCCTTTTTGGACTTGATCAACGACAGAAGCAACGGATCAGATGTAGAATCAGCATCGACAGACTCAGTCATTTTGATCTTGGCGGCCAACTCGTGGAGTGGCAACTCTGCTGCGGTCGAGGTGAGCGACCTCAATTTCTTGTCGGAGTCGTCGGCAGATTCAACGCGGGGCCGTTTCCTCGACCCAAGCTCTGCGGCCCTGTGAAGGTCCGACGAGCTCATTTGGCTGCTGCCCAAATTGGAAGTGCCGTAGCCGTGGCTGAGCTCCTCCTCCTTGATATACTCATGTGTAGTGTTGCCGGTCAATGAAGCAATGTTCTGGTGAGACTCTGCGCTGATCATCGCCGCGCCGCGCTGCAAAGCAGGCGATCCATGTGGAATGCTAGGAGAGATACCAGCAGCCATCGCAGGCGACATGCTGTGAGCAATGCTCAGCTGGTGGTCCTGGTGGAGGTGGCGATGTAATGCCTCCTGGGGAGACACGTGTACACCTTGAGGAACGCCCAGAACACTCCCCACACTCTGGGGCATGGTCTGCGATACTTGCAGCGCAGGGGTCATGCTTCCCTGTTGGTGGGGCGAGTGCTGGCCCACGCTCTGTAAGCTAGGGCTCATGTGAGCAGGTAACCTCTGGGCTCTGACCGGAGACCGGTGTGCTGGAGTGCGAACAGATTGCGCAGGGGTACTGAGTTCCGGCTGCATGTTCTGGTACTGGTACACGTAGTCCAATCTCGCCTGGTCGTGTTGCTGGCCCGCGGAGTAGTCGTAGATGGGGTTCTGGTGGCCCACAGAAAACAGCAGGTCGTTTCCGCTGGGGAAATGCTGGAACGCCGCGCCAAGCTGCTGGGTCTGCTGTGGCGCTGCCAAGTTGGCCTGGCGCTGCTCGGGCTTGAATTGCTCCGACTGGGCGGACTGGGGCTGGAAGGGGAACTCCTGATATGCATAGGCCAGTCTCGCCACAGGGGCGGCTGAGCTGCGGCTCGACAGTCGCAGGTGGGCCCGGCGGTTATTTTGGTTCATTTTGTGGCCGGCTCAGGGTTGTCGATGTGGATCGTGGGCGGCTAGGCGTGGATGTGGGAGGAGGTGAGATGAGCGGTATGTGAGGGATTATGTCAACCTGAGGGGCCAGAATGGCGAGAAGCAGGCAGAGACGACAAGGAAAATCGACACGGGGTGTTTTTGCGGTGACAATAGCCTGGTTTCTGGCAAATTTCCCGGATGTTGGGCCAAATCTTGGGATCCTCAAACAGGGCCACAACAGTGCTCAGTGCAAGTGAAGGGACAGAAAAAAAAAACTCCTCAATTGGCAGGCGTGAGCACGAGTCGAAGCGGAAAACCCAGCTAGCACAGCGTCGACAAGCACTGAGAAAGAAAAAGTTGCCGGTAAGAAATTCCGGACGGTGCCTGGGTTAGACGGAGGAGGAAGAAATATTAGCTGGAATGAGCTCCTCGCTTAAGCCTGCGTATGAGCCCAGGAGTTAGGGCTTGATTTCGGAGGCAAGGGTGCGGCGCAGTGCTGTTTCAGTTGCTGGGCCTAAAACAAGCGGAAAATGCCACTGCAAAACCGAGCGCCTCTTTAGTGAGGGGAGTGGATGCCGTACTTCGGAAGGCTATGGTGAGGAAGTTTCCGGAGCCTTGCGGATGAAAATCCGCGCAATTACCGACTGGCCGGAAGGAGGTGCCGCGCAGTAGAGGGCTAGGGGCACAGCGGCAAGTGAATGGAACGAGAAATTACAGTTGGGAAAGATCAACGGAGAAAAAAAGTACGCAAAGACAACAAAGGCAACAAAACCAAATATAGGAACACCACTGGCCCGGTTGACATTTGTGACGACCCAGCCTTGGGGATTTTTTGCGTCCGGATTCGAACCTGGGCCGCCCTTAGTCCATCGCTAGCCAAAATCTGGAGTAGCACCCGCATGCAGGCGCATCGCTACTCACAGAAAAAATTTGGCCCATCTCATCTACCTCTAACGACAATGGCGGTGCTAAACTCGAACCCAGAGATTCTTTTGAAGAAAAGAAAAAACGCCGACAGAAAGCGTATCCAGAAACAGGACGAGCTCCGCCAAAAACAGGAGGCCCGAATCCACAAGTCCACCGTCCCCAAGGACAAGTTTGTGAGAGCAGAGATGTTGGCCATCCGCAACAGAGCCAACGCTTTCGAGAACAAAAGAGTGGCCAATGTGTTGAAGCACGAGCAGAAGCAGTTGGCGGTGCTGTCCAGAGCAGAGTCCGACCCAAAACTCGTGTTTGTCATCCGCATCGAGAAGCCCAACAAGGTGGCTGGCATTCCTGCCAAAGCGCAGGCAGTGCTTGATGTGTTGCGGTTGAGCGAGCCCAACATGGGTGTTTTCGTCAAGTTGACGCCCAAGGTGACCCCTGCGTTGAAGCTTGTGGCGCCCTACATTGTGATTGGCAAGCCTTCGTTGGCGTCGGTGCGCCAGCTTTTCCAGAAAAGAGCATGCATCACCGTCGTCAACGACGAGCACGAACCAGAGTTGGTCAAGTTGGACAACAACCAGGCGGTCGAGGACCAGTTCGGCGACGACTTGGGGTACATTTGCATTGAGGATTTGGTGCACGAGATCGTGACGTTGGGAGATAACTTCAAAGCGGTGACGGGGTGGATTGCGCCTTTCAAGTTGACCAAGCCAGTGAACGGGTGGGGGCCATTGGCGAAGTTGGCGAAGTTGAAGTACGAGCAGGACAATAAGAAAAAGGTATCGTTGGCTGGCCACGCTCGGTTGGAGGAGATTGACATTGACAAATTTATCGAGGAGCAGAACTAGTGCATTTGGGTAATAGAGGAACTACTGAGAAACGAGTAGACTAGGGGAGACGGCCTGGAAGCGATATGTTTTCGGGAGCGAATGTCTCCTTCACATCAGCAGCTTTTCTTATTCGTAACTTTATTCGCGAGTTATTCTCTTCTCTTTTGGTCTGGTCTCAACTGTGGTGCGCACTAGTTATCTCCAGTAGTTAACAGAGGCCCAGCGAATCCACCTAAACAATCGGAAATCAAGGAAAACAAAATTTTCCCAATGCAAACAGGAGCAACAGAAACAACAGAAACAACAGAAACAACCCAGCTCTTATAATAAGCAAAACAGTGCCCTTGTCACAACCTCCTCTCACCTGTACCTACTGCCTACATCCTTCAAATCCATCCGCACTTTCTACACACTACGCGTACCATGTCTTTCCAAGTGTACAACCAGATCTCCACGCCAGACGACCACGTGTATAAGCTCGTGCAGCTCCCGCCCGACTTGGTCGACTACATGAAAGCGCACCCGAAAAAACCGCTTCTGTTCAAGTCCCCCGTGTCCTCCCACAACCACCTAGTGCTATGCACACAAGACTCCACTTACACCGTCAGACAGATGAACCACTCGAACACGGCGTTGTTGGTGAACGACATGGCGGTGAACGGGTTGGGCCACACGCTTGTTTCGGCGAGTTCTGACGCCGGTGGTGCCCGTGACTTGCTCGCGGTCGGCCTGTCCACCTACCAGTACGAGCTCACGAAAACACCGGGGTACATCGACACCAACGGGGTTCCCTTTTACGACGGGAAGGCGCCAACCACCTCCACCAAGACAGTCGATCACGTCAGGCTCGACTCGCCCATTGCAGACGCGCAGTTTGACGCCGCGTGGTACAACCTACTAGGATGCGAGGTTGATGGGCACGCGGTGATCTTATCGCCCGAATTCGTCACCGACGCGCTCCATACGGTGATCTCCGTGGTCATTGCAGGCCGCCTGGACACATTCACGCTCGACGACATAGCGGCAAAAGTGCACAACCAAAACAAGCTCTACAGTGGCGGCGTGGTGCACACGTTGACCCAGCGGTTCTGTCTCCACGACGAAAACACGCTCCAGTTGGACAAGGCGGCGATTGCCCGGTGGTTTGGCGTGCACACGTTGAAGCTGAACCCGCAGGCGTTGCCCGACAACGAGCTTTTGCTCAAGTGGAAGTCGTCGTTGCCGCCGTTCTTCGATGTGCTGTTGGATATGGCTGCATTGCACGGCTACTACTGCCGCCCAGTTGTCGGGACCGTCCGCTACCTTCCGCGCGATTCGCTTGCGGGCGAGATCTCCACGCGCATCAAGGAGTTGTTTCTGGTGGTGAAGGAGTGGGACTACGACGAGTTTCTTCCGTTTGTGCACGAGTTTGTGCCGGCCAACAAGAAGCCCGATGCGGTGATTGTCAAGTACGCGCGGAAAAAGCGCGTGGGGAAGAAATTCGTGGTTTGTCCCCGCTAAGGGGAGGACTGAAGCACGAGCAGGCAAGAACCGGCGAATTGGACGAGTCGGCTTCACCAAATTCACTATGGCTGTGGGTTTTTCTTGAGTCAGTATGCTTGTTCCCGTTGACTCTTGCGACTCACAGTCACCGCGCGCGCAAGTGCCGGAATTTTCACCGTCCTTCAACTACTTTCCCCAAACTCCCCAGACCCCAAATGGACAACACGTCGTTTGTCATCTCGTTGATCGTACGTACTGGGCCAATGGGACCCCCACACTCGGGGCCCCTTTTTTCCCGCGTTTTCCCCGGCTTTTCTAACGTTTCCAGAGCGGTGCTTGCGCCGGGACCTCCACCGACCTAGCGTTCTTCCCGATCGACACTTTGAAGACCAGACTACAGGCAAAAGGCGGTTTCTTCGTCAACGGCGGATGGCACGGCATCTATAAGGGCCTTGGCTCCTGTGTGGTGGCGCTGGCTCCGTCGGCGTCGCTCTTCTTTATTACCTACGACAGTCTCAAAGCATACACCAAGGACAAGATCCCCACGACGGTCAGCCACATGGTGAGTGCATCCGCGGGCGAGATCGCCGCGTGCTTTGTGCGTGTGCCTGCTGAAATCATCAAGCAGCGGACCCAGGCGGGCCGTTTGGGTGTTGGCAACAAAGCTACCTCGTGGGCGAACTTCCAGTACCTCATCCAGAACAAATCAGGCGAAGGCGTGCTCAGGGGGCTTTACCGCGGCTGGAACACCACCATCATGCGCGAAATCCCGTTCACAGTTATCCAATTCCCGCTCTACGAGAAACTCAAAAAAGTGTGGTCGGCGTACGACAACACCGAGCTCTCGCTCTTGAAGGGCGCCATCTGCGGCTCGATAGCAGGAGGAGTGGCTGCTGCTGCCACTACACCTTTAGACGTTATTAAGACCAGAATCATGCTCCACAAGGAGAGAATCGGCGTTTCTGCACTTGTCAAGCAGATCCTCGCGGAGGAGGGCCCAAAGGTGTTTTTGACGGGCATTGGGCCCAGAACGTGCTGGATCAGTGCTGGCGGGGCCATTTTCTTGGGCTGCTACGAGCTCGTGCACACGAATTTGTCGGTGCTTCTAGATGAGAAGAAGTTGGACTAGAGAGGTGGAACAGAGAGTTGGAATAGAGAAACCACTGGGGTTTTCGAGCCTGAGGCTCAAAGAGAACGGGCTGGTGGGCGTCAACAATAGTTCTTGCATTTTACAAGTGGCGAACTCATTGAGACTCGGGTCCATGCTATTGTGGTTGAGGTTATAACGCTTTAGCGTGGTGCAGAAGTGCGCGGCGATAAGCATTTGTCAGAACCGGAGATCCAGATCCATCGACGCAGTGTGCTATAGACAAAAGGACAACAAACAGAAAAAGCACCCCCTTATCCCTCCGACCACATGAGCAAAGATCCGTAGAAAAACTAAAAACCGAACCTAACCAGATCCGTCTCAATACCTTACCCTAAGACAAAGTCGGAGTTCGGACCGATTGACATGTTGTGCGCGGCACGACCTATCCGCATCGGCCAGAAAAACTCAGTCAGGCATCCTTCTCCAGATAATTCTATCAACTACTCGTTCTTTGTGCAGCAACAATGTTCAGATCAACAAAAACGTTGACCCGTTACGCGGTGCGTCCGCTGCGCGTGGCATTACCAGTGCGTTCGTTGGCTACTGCGGTGCCTCCGGAAGGCTCGCCCATCACATTGAAATCCGCCACCAGAGACGAGTCCAAGTTCGGCACCAGACCTATTTACTTGGACGTCCAGGCCACCACCCCCACGGATCCTCGTGTGTTGGACAAGATGTTGCAGTTCTACACGGGGTTGTACGGTAACCCCCACTCGTCCACCCACGCCTACGGATGGGAAACCGACAAGGAGGTGGAGAAGGCACGTGAGCATGTGGCGGCAACCATTGGCGCCGACCCAAAGGAGATTATCTTCACTTCGGGGGCCACCGAATCGAATAACATGGCAATCAAGGGTGTGCCGCGGTTCTATAAGAAGACCAAGAAGCACATCATCACCACTCAGACCGAGCACAAGTGTGTTTTGGACTCGGCGAGAAGAATGCAAGATGAGGGGTTCGAAGTGACGTATTTGCCCGTCACTTCGGAAGGCTTGATCAACTTGGACGAATTGCGTGCCGCCATCAGAAAGGATACGGTGTTGGTGTCCATCATGTCGGTGAACAACGAGATTGGTGTCATTCAGCCCATCAAGGAGATCGGGCAGATTTGCAGAGAAAACAAGGTGTTCTTCCACACCGATGCCGCACAGGCCTACGGCAAGATCCCTATGGACGTCAACGAGATGAACATCGATATGATGTCGATCAGTTCCCACAAGATCTACGGACCAAAGGGAATTGGCGCTTGTTACGTGAGAAGAAGACCAAGAGTCAGATTGGACCCAATCATTTCTGGTGGAGGCCAGGAGAGAGGATTGAGATCGGGCACTTTGGCTCCACCTTTGGTTGCTGGGTTCGGTGAGGCTGCCAGATTGATCAAGGAGGAGATGCCTTACGACAAGGCTTACATCACCAAGCTCGCCAACAAGTTGAAGGACGGGTTGTTGTCGATCCCCGAGACCCAGTTCAACGGAGTCACGTCGGACCCCACCAAGCAGTACGACGGATGTGTGAACATCTCGTTCGCGTACATTGAAGGTGAGTCGTTGTTGATGGCGTTGAAGGACATTGCCTTGTCGTCTGGTTCTGCGTGCACGTCTGCGTCGTTGGAGCCATCGTACGTGTTGCATGCGTTGGGCGCTGACGATGCGTTGGCGCACTCGTCGATCAGATTCGGCATTGGCCGGTTCACCACCGAGGCCGAGATTGACTACGTGATCAAGGCGATCAACGAAAGAGTGGAGTTTTTGAGAAAGATGTCGCCCTTGTGGGAGATGGTGCAGGAAGGTATCGACTTGAGCACCATCGAGTGGAGCGGACATTAACGGTTATGTATTTATTATGTTGTTGGGCACGAAGCAGGGGGGTTTAAGAGAATGACGTTTACGAACGGTGTAAATAAGAATAGGGCGTCAGAATCGGTGCCAGAGACTACCAGTGTAGAGTCACCAGCCTGCATCGTAAGCGCATGGCGATCACGCGCACCGGCCCGCTACCGGCGCCAAATTTTCCATATATCCCACTCACTTCCCCAGACAAAAACCAACCCCCCACCACAAACAACAATGTCCACCACCAAGAAAATCGTGTTGCTTCCCGGCGACCATGTCGGGACCGAAGTTGTGGCCGAGGCCGTCAAGGTGCTCAAGGCCATCGAGGAAAACACCCCGTACCAGAAAATCAAGTTCGACTTTGACAACCACTTGATTGGCGGCGCCGCCATCGACGCCACCGGGGTTCCATTGCCCGATGAGGCGTTAGAGGCATCGAAAAAAGCCGACGCTGTTTTGTTGGGTGCCGTCGGCGGCCCCAAGTGGGGAACCGGTGCGGTTAGACCCGAGCAAGGGTTGTTGAAGATCAGAAAGGAGTTGGGCCTCTACGCCAACTTGCGCCCCTGCAATTTTGCGTCGGAGTCGCTCTTGGAGTTGTCGCCGTTGAAGGCCGACGTGGTGCGCGGCACCAACTTCACCGTTGTGCGTGAGTTGGTGGGCGGCATCTACTTTGGCGACAGACTGGAGCAGGAATCGTCGCCCAACAACGACGAGGCGTGGGACACCGAGAAGTACTCTGTGGCGGAGGTCACGCGCATCACGAGAATGGCCGCGTTCATGGCGTTGCAGCACAACCCTCCGTTGCCCGTGTGGTCGTTGGACAAGGCCAATGTGTTGGCGTCGTCGAGATTGTGGAGAAAGACCGTCGACAAGGTGATGGCCGAGGAGTTCCCGCAGTTGACGGTGCAGCACCAGCTCATCGACTCCGCCGCCATGATCTTGGTCCAGAGCCCCACCAAGTTGAACGGTGTGGTGATCACCTCCAACATGTTTGGCGACATCATCTCCGATGAGGCGTCGGTGATTCCTGGGTCATTGGGCCTCTTGCCCTCGGCGTCGTTGGCGTCGTTGCCTGACACCAACAAGGCGTTTGGCTTGTACGAGCCGTGCCACGGGTCTGCGCCCGACTTGCCGGCCAACAAGGTCAACCCAGTGGCCACCATCTTGTCGGTTGCGATGATGTTGAGATTGTCGTTGGACTGCGTCAAGGAGGCCGAGGCGTTGGAGAAGGCGGTGAACGCCGTGTTGGACTCTGGCGTCAGAACCGCCGACTTGAAGGGTTCTAGTTCGACCACCGAGGTGGGCGATGCCATCAGCAGCGAGGTGGCCAAGATCTTGAAGGCGGGCGCATAATAGAGCTCGTTTATGAAAACACGCGAACACGTTTGGTTCAGATGTAGCTGTAGTTGCCTGTCATTGTCTGTAATGGTCTTGTCTGTAATTGTCTGTAATTGTCTGTAATTGTCTGTAATTGTCTGTAATTGTCTGTAATTGTTTACCATTGTCTGTGATTGTTTACCATTGTCTGTGATTGTGGTTCTACCGTTCTTGCTTATGAGAGGTATCACCTAGTGTCTATATCTTTACCGTGCCGTTGAGAATGTCTGAGAGGTACCCCACCGAGTCGAGCCTCAAGCTGGCATCGTGATCTCTGGGCTCGCCGAGAAAGTCGGCCATGAGCGTTCTGTCGCTCGACGACGACGTCATCGTGGTGTACTCGCCCGGGTGTTCTGTTTTCAGAGTGAAGTGCTCCAACGCCGTGGCAAACTCGTTCGACGAAAAGTACTCGTCCTCAGAGCTCGACAAGTTCGGCGTCCCGAGAACGATCAGCGGCACCTCTCCAGAAAACTTCTGCGCGTTCGTATCTTGAATGTCTCTTTGTAAGTCACCAGGCTCCGATAACGTCTTCTCCAGACCAGAAGTACCGCTGGGTACGGCCTCATTCTGCTCTGTCGAGTCCATACTGGCTATTCTGCGAGATGCTGGGATACTCTCAACCGAGAAAATGCGTCTGCTGCCAATCTCTGAGTCCACTGCAAAGTCGTCCTCGAGGCTCGTCCCGAAATCACTGATGAAGTCGGCCGCGTTGAATGACTGGATCGAGTCTTCTCTTGACACATTCCACAAGTAGTCAGGGATGCTTGCTTTGGTTGGGTTCAGAACATCGCGGCTTGGAGGCTTTTCTTGTCTGAAAGACCCGTATTCCACGGTCGAAAATGTACCGTCGGAAGAATCAAACTGATGAACGGCAGGCATCATTGGCAAGCGGTGGTCAACGTCAATGACATCCAAGGTGTCCATGTTGGCCTCCTCCTTCATGGCCCTGATCTCGTCCTGGAGATTCGACGAGTTGTCCCTGATGTAGGCAACCCAATTCTGCTCTCCATCGCTGTAGAACGTGCTCACAGGCACTTCGTCGTACCGCTTGTACTTGTCGTAGATCTCGGGCGAGATTCCGGAGGCGTTGATATTTTCGAGGGCAATGGCGGTATCTTGGCTGGAGAAGATCTTGCGCTTTGGTTTTTCCTGCTTGCTGGGTTCGGCAACGTTCAAGTCTCCATCCGCTGCTCGCCAAGATGGCTGCACACCATTTGGAGCGTCAGTAGTTTCAATCATTTCGGTCATTGCAACGGTCTCGGCTGGTTTGACTGTGGCCACCGATTCATGCGAATTAATTCTCGCGACAGATACAGATTCCAGTTCCGGTAACCATTTGGTGAAGTTGTGGTAGCCGTTCTTAATGTTTGACTGGGCCTCAGCATTGGACTCGATGCCCGAGGTGATGTCGAGTTCATTCGTGCTCTTCAGCTCAGGGAACATCCGTGGTACTTCTGACTTCTCTCTTGGGTAAATTGTCAAGTGGTTGTGGCTCAGGTCGCTTGCAGCATCTTGACCCGCTGGGAACTCAAAGTGCGTGTTGACATCAAGAGACTTGTCGGTGTACTGGGACGATGTTGCGGTGTTGGTTGACACAACCCGAGATTGTGGATCATTCTGAGCTGCAACTGCAACTGGAACTGCAACTGGAACTGCAACTGGAACTGCAACTGGAACACGAGCCACTGGCATTTGAGTCTGGTTGGCAGGTGCAGAATTATGGACAACAGAACTCACCGCCGAAGAGTCCCGCAAGCGAGGAGTAGGAGTATAGATTTTCTCGTACTTCAGCTTCTTGCCCTTGGGAATCACCGTATCCGGGATTTTCTTCTCCGACGAAGGAATTCTCTGAGTTGCAGGGACTTGGTTCTTCTGAGTCGAGGCATCTTCCCCGTGAGTTGCCTTGTCTCCGTCTGAATTCTTCTTTTTCAACTTTCCAAACACCGAAAGCAAGAAGGACTTGCGGCGAGAGAGATTCTTCCGTGAAGGTTTCTCCTTGTTTGTGGGCTTAAGCTCAACGACTTTTTGGGCCGTTGGAACAAACTCCAGCTCCATAGTGGTCTTGGGAGTCTCGGGATAGGCGTTAATACTCAACGATGCAGCAATATCCGAACTGACCTTTGTTTTTCCAGAAATTGTGGACAGACCATTATGAGAGGCCACATCTTTGGATGTCTCACCGCGTTCTTCAAGCAAAGAGTTGATAAACTGCAAGTTAGCTGCCGTGAGCACAGAAGACAAGAAAGTCGATCTAAACATCGCCTCTAACGAGTGATAGAGCGATTCCTTGAGCGTGCCACGGAAATCATCCACCGATACAAACTGGTCAACTTCACATTGGTCTGGTTTGTGGCGACTGTAGCCATTCAACTGCAAAGTGTGGTCGTTCAAAAGGCTGATGTTGTAAACGAAAAACGCTCCGTCACTGTGGGTGAAAACATCCTTGACATCATCTTTGCTCATGTTGAGCAAAATAACAATAGGAGATTTGGATACCTCAGACTCGTAGTCAATGTTGTCGTGAGCACAGAAGTATGTTCTAAGATGGGTCTCATTGCCCTTGAAAAGATGGAACGGCACCGACTTGCTCAATACTTGTGCCTTGCTGACGAGATCCACTATGTCCTCGCATGTAGCCAGACCATTAGCGGCCGTTGCAACTCTGTAGTTCTCCACCGACAGAATTGACAAACCCTCTCTATTCCTGAAGTAATTCTTGCCGTACGCGGTGAAGCTAAGAAAGTTGGACTCGTTCGCCTCGTAAGAGCGAACGATCAAGTTGTCGATGTCACACCAGTACTTCACCTTGAGATTTGGGAAGTGGGAAAATCTAGGGAGAGGTTTGGCATTAATGAGCGAGTTCATCAACACCTCGGGCAACAGCAACGCCGCTTTCTGGTTTGTTTTTTCCTCGATCTCAATGAATAGCAAGTGGTCAGAGAAAATTATCAATACCTCATTTTGAGGCTCCGCAGCTGCATTCAATGTGCTGGAGAGCTGGAAAATACCAACCACCTTGCGGTCCATCCAACCATACTGAAGCTCAGAGGGCCATCCTGTGGCAAGCTCCATAAGCAATTTTCCCGAAGGCGTGAACACTCTCTGTCTGGTTTTCTCGGATTCAGTTTCATTGTACCCAAACGAGTCAATGATCTCCATGATGGTATTGAATTGATGTTCGAGATGCTCAGCCTCGGCATCCTTAGCGTCATCTTTCCCCTTCTCTTCGTTTATCGTATCGTACAATCTCTTGATGATGAGCTTCATTCTCGGGAGCTCAAAGATGGAGCCTGCAATGACACTTTCGATGCCCCTCACGGTGTACCCACCCTTGTTGATTTCTTTCGACTCAATAGCATATTGTCTGTTGTGCTCAATAAATTTTGAGTAGTGCGAGTGGAACTTGGATAGGTTTGCCTGGTGTCTGACAAATGCATTGTAGAAAAACGGGAGCATAATGGCAAGCACGTTGAACACTTCGACGTACCCATATTTTTCTGCTTTCACCAACGCATCGTGGGCAATGCAGTTCACTCGAGTAACTTCGTCAATTGTTGGAGGAAAGACAACGTTTACTTTGGCGATCCCCAAAGTGGAAGTGGACGATGCATTGAGAACACCCACACGCAAAGGAATGATGAAGTCCTGCAAAATGCACACCAAGTCCATGGTGTAGTGAGTCTGGATATCGAGTAACTCTTTCACGATTGCTCTCACCGACTCGCTGGCGTGCAAAAAGGGCAATTGCGGGTTCGTCGGTGGCTTGTACTCGTAGTCCATGGTCTGCGGAGAGTACTCTAGAAGCGGGTCAAATAAGTAGTTCATCTGGTCCCCGAGAAGCATAACAAGCTGGTTATTTTCGTTGACGATCTTTTGGCCACCCTCAGGGTTCCTGTTGTTGTAAACCACATCTACCACCGTACTGGAGATGGTCTGGTCCTGCAAAATTCCCATATCAAGAAGCTGGGCACCCAATTGCTGAGGCGTGCGCCCAACGAGCACGTCCATGCGGCTAGCTAGCGCTCCTGCGTTGGTTTCATCCCACTCCAGCGTGACAGGGACCTGGCCCTTGTTCTTCCAGAGTTTATTGTAGTTCTTCAAGTTGGTGATGGCCAACGCCCTGCGGACGTTCAGGTCGCGATGTTTCGGGTCCAAGTTGTCACACGCTGGGGAAAACCGTGAGCTCGAGTCCAAGATTAGGTTCTCGAACACATTGCACCCGAACTTGGTGATGGACATGGTGGATAGTTTGCTTGTGGCTTCGTTCTTGTACACCATGGTGACAACTGGGCCAAAGAAGTCATCGTGGCCAGCGAAAAACGCAGCATTCGGGAAGATCTCCTGCCAGTGGCTGATTTGCTTGGTCAACGGCTCTTGGGCTCCAAAGATGTCAAACTGGCCCGAGAGTGGGCGTAGCTTGAACTGACCCGCTTGGTCTGTGGTTGCGAGATGTCGAGGATCGCTACCTTTCGAGGTGTAATTGCGGTAGATGTTCATCGCTGAAGGTATAGTGTGATCGGAAATGTAGTACGATCGGGAGATGTAAAATGATCTGCCAGTGATGGATCTGGAGGTTTACCGCCGGAGTGTATGGTTTTCCGTTTTCGTTGTATAATGTAGGCAGATCTCGCCCGCATGCGGCGAAACGTAAACAAACATAGATAGGTCACGTGCGCGGAGCGGGCAATAATGGGGCGCTGAAACGGGCTCACGAAAAGAGCCGGAGCTGAAATCAGAGCTGCCTCAGCGTTTACGTCACTGGTGCACCCTCGTGATCTATGAGGCGTGCAGCGATGTTTTCTGGCCCGGCTGTTTTCACGAGGTGTGGTAAAGGCGTGATGCGCCGAAGCTATGGTGCGTGCAGGCGCTTCTGCAGTGCATTTGTTCTTTTGGATGGGGGCTTCAGTACTGGCCAGTAAGTTGGGTGGAAAAAGCAGGACTCCAATGGGCTGGAATCTCCGTATGGGCTGGAATCTCCAAATGGGCTGTAATTCTCGACTGGAATTCTGTTATAGGCTAGAACGGGCTGGACTCGCATAAGTCAGAACCCTCAAAATCTCAGTACGTGGAAGTGTCCGTCCTTCGTTCAGTCTTTCGTGTATTTCCTGGGCCCTCTGATGTTTTCTTCCGTACGTATGTCCTCTGCCACCATTCATATTAGCATAATCATTCAGTCATTGCAATAGCCACTCTCCTCTTTTGCTTTCCGCTCAGTGGCCAAACGTCACCGTTTTAGGGTCGAGCGGCATCCCGCTGGCGTCGACATTGTTGGCCTCAAACCTCTCCCGCAAATATCTCACACGGGCGTCGTCAAACGAAAGGTTGTGTTGCAGCATTAGCCGCCGGATCTCGTCTTTGGCTGCTTCATCAAGGGTCCGTGGATCGTGGTTGCGGATGTTCTCATTGATGTCGAAGTTAGCGCTGGAAAACCCGTTTTCCAAGTCGCTCTCGAACCCGCCGTTTACCGCAAGCCTAGACCATCGTCTGTTGTTTCGCCACACCTCGAATCTTTCCGCCAACTTGCGCCTGAAGTGGAAGACCAAAAGCGCACCGACAATCACCAATGCAAGTGCTAAATGGTGCGACTTGACTCGTATTGGGTATGTTGGTGAATCGGCAGGCTTATTGTCGTCTGCCATGATGGAAAAGGGTGAGTTGATGTGATTATTAAAGTAGTGGGTTAATTACAGGGACCCACGGGAGTGCATTGTGCAGTCTGGGTCGCGCACCTTTGACATATAGTAGTCAAAGAAATGACAATTGCGAAGTGACCTGAAATGTGAGCTATACAGGGTGATTATGGCAATGTGTGACATATTCAATTGCCTAATTACACCCAACTGGCTTCTTTCAACTGGTCAAACTTTTATTGTTCGAGATACATTACAAAAATACAACGTCTAGTTCATTTCCACATCGGCCTCGGTAACCACTGGGGCAGCATCTGCAACGGCAGGCTCGCTCTCCACCACAGGATCGTTCTGGATCTCCTGCGCAGCCTCAGCAGCAACATCCACTGGTGCATCGACTGGTGCAGCCACAGGATACGTAGCAAAAGAGATCTGCAAGTCTCTGCCTCCGTAGTTGTAGCCGTCCAAGTTCTGGATGGCCAGGCTGGCAAGGTCGACCAACTCGAACTCCACAACGGCGCTTCCACTTGGTCTGCCCTGCTCGTTGTACTGGATCTCAGCACGGGTGACCTTGCCGATGGTCTCAAACAACTCAAACAAGTCGCTCTGCGTGGTGATGTAGGGCAAGTTGCCGGCGAAGATTATGGCGGACTCAGGACCGTTACCGGTGACGCCCTCAGTGAACTCGGTGTTCTTGTTTGCAGGTGCAGCCCTCTTAGGTCTCTCGCCCACGTCTCTGCCCGGACGAATGTCGATCTGTCTGCCATCGAGATTGTATCCCTGGAATTTCTCAACGGCAGCAGCAGCCTCCTCAGGAGTGTTGAAAACAACAGTGCCAAACCCTCTGGATTTACCCCACTTGGTCTGCATAACGTCGGCTCTCACGACATCACCAGCAGTGCGCATCAAGTCTTTCAACGTTTGCCAGGTGGTCGAGAAAGGCAAGTTCCCGACGAAAACCTCGGTGCCTGGCTTGACGGGCTCGTTAGGGTTGAACCGCTCCCTTCTCTCTGGTCTCTCCAGTCTCTCTGGTCTCTCACGGTCTTGTCTTCTCTTCTCCTCTGGAGGTGGGTAGTCCTGTCTGACAAAGATCTCACGGCCGTTCATTTGGGTGCGGTCGAACCTCGAAATGGCGTTGTCGACCTCGTCTTTGCTCGAGAACTCCACAGTGGCCATGCCCCGCGAACGTCCACGGTTCATGACGATGTCTGCCCTCACAATCTTGGCGTCGCCTCCAAACATGTTCTCGATCTCCTGAGCAGTGGTCTCGAAGGGAATGTTGCCGACGAAAATCGAGTTGTCGTAGTTGCGCTCGACCCTCGATCTCAAGTCGTCAGCGCCTGCCACGGTGGATGCCTGCTGAGCAGTGAGGCCCCTTCTTCTTTCACCTCTGTCGCCTCCTCTTTCGCCTCCTCTGTCGCCTCTGAATCCACCTCTTTCTCTTCTAAATCCGCCTCTTCTGTCATCCCTTCTGTCTCCTCTAGGGGCCTGGTAGTCTCTTCTGTTGGAAGAAGGCGACTTGGACCGGTTTCTCACTGGTGATCTGGAGCGATCCTATAAGTTAGCAAAACGTTCATGGAACATGGGTAAATAGTGTGATGAAAAGTAGCCTTGTGATTGGCTCCATCCATATAATATCTCTGGCTTCCAAAAACAATAACTCCCATTCATATCGGCGATATATGCCTCGGTTCACTGACATATACGCATATCTAGCCGCCCAAGTGGGAAAGGCTAAGATCTGAATCAATTTGCATGATTCAGTGCCATAAAGAATTCAGGATCAACGCACAACACCCAAGATTCGCAACATACTCTTGAATAGTCATCAATGTCAATATCATCCATGGTTTTATCGGAGTTGAGAATAGTATCTCGAGTCGTCGATGGGCGACTTTTTCAAGCACCACCGGGTCGCGTCACGTGATGCGGTCGATAAGGCGGTCGGTGTTTAGTGTGGAGACGGCTTGAGGAGGGACGAAATTAGTGAAATACGTATTTTGAGTGATTTTGTCGTGGCATTTAATGTTGCTAGCCTAGAATGGTTGCGTCCCTGAATTTCGAGGTGGGATACTGGTCCATAATTCCGTAGACGCAAAACCGCAGATCGAGCGAGACAAGTGAAAGCAATGGTCACTTTGGTCGGACTTAATTGCCTATTTTGCAAAGCTGCTGAGCAGTAACAATGTATATCCTTCATGCTTAGGCAAAACGGCTGTTGTAACTTCGGTTCTTCGTCAGGATCGCCAACGTGTGTAGGACGACCTCCAACCGAACTCCATATCCAAAGGAGGAATTCCAAGGAGATAGATATCAAACCTGCCAGTCATAATAACCGCTGTCGTTTCATCCTTACCTTTCCGGGAACGGCAACACAAGTCGCCTCTCCACCTCGGTTTCCTTGTTGACCTCCTCCTCGCCGTCAAACTTCAACCGCACAGTTCCGTCTTTCTTCTGGCCCACAACCACAGCAGGGTAGAAGGTGGTGGTCTCTGGGTACCGCGCCAACACTTTCGTGCCATAAGGGTACAGTATAAGGTTGGGCACCTCTGCTTTCGACGGAACAAGCAAAATCTCCTTGTAGTTCGCCTTGAACGTCTGGCCCGGGTTGTTGTTTTCATCAGGCTCCGGGTCCCTGATCTCGTACTTGGTGCCGTCGCCCAAGATCTTGGTCACCTCACACTGGATCCACTCCTCAAAGTGTCTGTTCTTGAGCTTGTACGCAACCTCGGATCTGACCATGATGGGCTCCAGCGGATCGTATTTCGACACCCAGTACAGCCTGCCGTACTTGGAGTTGCCCTTTTTCCCATTGGCCTTTGTGTTTTTCCCGCTGGTTTGGATCTTGGATGATCGCAGAGAGCCGACCGCTTGTTGCTGCTGCTGGGACTTCTCAGCTTTGGCTATAAGCGTCAGCAAGTTCTGCTGTGACGTGGAAATGAGGCGTTTGGCTGTTCCGATGTTGAGGATGTGGTCATTGATCTCGCTTTTGAGCGCTTCTAGGTCTCCCTCAGACAAGCTTTTGAGTTTCTTGTCGTCGTAGGAATCGAAGATCTCGTCAAAGGAAAGCGACTCGTTTGCGTTGCAGATATCCTGGAGCGATGAAACGACAATGTCCCAGTATCCGTCTGTGTCTTCGACAGCCATTTTGGAGGTGAAGTGTGAAGGTAGAGTTTGGAGTTGGTAGGTGTGGAAGTGTTTGCCCAGTGCTTGGTTGTGTGCAGTACGTTGAGTTGGCGTCTGGCAGCTGGAGTGAAGGAAGAAAGCAGGGGCGGGAAATATGACGACTTGGGGTTGAAGCGACTATTCTTGGTAGCGCAGTCAGGGCTGTTTTGTTTTTTTGATTTGAGGCGCGTTGTGTGCGGTTTGACTGGACTTATAGTAGGCGAAAGTGGGCATTTTGGAGAACATCCACCTGGGAAGCCAATGGACAGTTTGGAAGGTGCAACCTGTTTTCTGCGTGTGCAAAGCACTTTGATGGTGCTATGAATCAGGGCGTTTTATTTTTATTACGAAGTTTGCTGTTTTTGCACGGCATTGTTGTGTCGTTATTCTGGTGCATTCTGGCAAAAGCGCACAATTTCCGTAACGTGCAGCCAACTCCCCAACCAAAACAAAACACCTTCTTGCTCCAAAATTACAAAAACGCCAAACCGTAAGTCCATTCATTGCCGCCGTCCGAGTTTCGTCACCAACTTTCAATTATCCTGATTTCGCCTACTTGTGAGTCTTGGTCAAATGCACTGCACTAAGCCATAGCCGCAGGCGCGCTAAACACCAAGCGTCGTAAATGTCTGTCACCGTCAGCACCAGCAAAAACATGGTCCAACACCCCGAAATGCTCTATTTTAAAGACAGCCCAGACTATTCGAACTAAACGCACCACTCAAGGTTTTCTCAGTTTCCGCTCGATTCGCCTGCGTTCCCGGTTCCACCCGTCCCCAAATTTCTTGGTATAACCCCCTGCGCATAGTGCAACTCAGACCATGCAACATTCACCCTACTCCAACCCAAAATGCAAATTTGGCATGCTGCACTCACGCTAGCGGAGCTCATCCAACTTATATCGTTGTCCTTGATTTACCGTCACAATCGCTCGAAAAATTCCGTCGGCGGACTCTCGTGTGACTTTACTGTGTTTTCCCTGGTATCTGCGGCAGCGTCGGCTAGTTCAGGGTTGGCGTATAGATTCCTGGAAACCATCGAAAAAGAGTACAGGGAGCGGTATCCCGTGTATCCTGAGATCCACGCAAGTTTCACTATGGCCATGGTTCAATTGGCGCAGACAGTTGTCACTTTTGCAATTGGGTGGCAGGTGTTCTACACCTACCGCAAATCGGTTGTGGGTGACGAGCTTCTCAGTTTACCGTGTAAAGCGCTCTTGCTAGTGCTTGGAGGAGCATTTTCGTGGTTTCTTTCGCTTTATTTTCGGGGTAGGGCCACGATTAATGAGCTAGACCTCGCCGACTTAGCATGGACCATTGGGTCGGTCGCTTTTGGCGCCAAGCTCGTTTCACAGGTGACAAACAATCTTTTCTTGGAGCGGTACGCCGTGATGCACCGCCATTTCATCTTGTGGCAAGGTCTGTCGATGTTGTTGGCGGTGGTCGGTTGGTGGTTGGCGGGTGCCTCGGATGTGCAGTGGCACGAAGTTTCTGCCAACACCACATCAAAATTTGCATGGTACCCAAACATAATCTGCTTGGCGCTTCTAGCATTGCAGTCTAGAAGGAACACACATTCGTACATGCCGCTCTAGGAGAGAACTGAATGGTGCCAGGCTACTCGAGCCGGCATGAGAAATAAGCATAATGGATCAGGGAGGCGATCTGTACGGTAATTTTTCTCTGACTCGTGGGTCATTTTTCTCGATTTTCTCCTTTTCTATCCTCTTTTCTATCCTGTTTTGGGTCCTCCTCCTCCGCTACCTCGACATCCAAGTGCCTGCACAGACCCGTGCAACCGCTCCAGTGCCAACAACTTTTGCACCACCGGTCCAAAATGAACATCCGCCCCCTCTCGACTTCCGCGCGATGTCTCGCCAAGAAAGCTACAGAATCAGTTAAACAAAAGCACTTGGGCCGTCTCAGCAACAACCTTCTGTCTGGAGTGGTTGGGCTTGCCAATGTTGGCAAGTCGACATTCTTCCAGGCCATCACCAAGTCCACCCTCGGCAACCCCGCCAACTACCCGTTTGCCACCATAGACCCGGAGCAGTCGCAAGTGGTAGTGGAGAGCGAAAAGCTCAACCACCTCCAGAGCCTCTACGGGTCGCTCAAGAAAGTGCCCACGTCGCTTACCATATTCGACATTGCTGGGCTAACACGCAACGCCGCCAGCGGGGCCGGGCTCGGAAACAAGTTTTTGGCCGACATCCGCCAGGTCGACGGCATTTTCCACGTGGTGCGGGCGTTTCGGGACGACGAAATCACCCACATCGAGACGTCGGTGGACCCGACCAGAGACATGACCATTGTGACGGACGAGCTCATCCTCAAGGACCTCGACTACATTGAGACCGCGGTGGAGAAGGCGCAGAAGACGCTCAAGAAGCCGCACGTGGACAAGGCGGCCGTGCAGTTTGAGCTCGACACCTTGGACAAGCTCCTGGAGGTGTTGTACCTGGGGCGCAAGGTGAGTGCCGAGGAGTGGAGCGACAAGGAGATCGACGTGATCAACCCGCTCAACCTCCTCACGGCCAAGCCCACCGTGGTGTTGCTCAATGTCAACGAGCACGACTACGCGAGAAACGACAACGAGTTCAAGAGTGCGGTGGAAGGGTGGATCGGCGCCAACTGCCCGAACGACCAGGTCGTGCTTTTCCTGGCGAACTTCGAGACCCACCTCAACAGCGACGACCCGGCGCAACTCACGCAGTTCCTCGGCAATTACCCCGGTTCCACCAGCGCCATGGCCCGCATTGTCGACTCGATGCGCCTGGCGCTCCACCTCATTCTGTTCTACACGTGCGGGCCGAAGGAGGCCCACCAATGGACGGTGAGAGCTGGGCTGACGGCACCCGAGGCCGCAGGAGCCATCCACACGGATTTGCAGAAGACGTTCATTCTGGCGCAGGTGTACAAGTGGGAGGACTTGTCGAAGGAGGAGGCGCCGTTGGATGAGGCTGCGTTGAAGAGCAAGGGGAAACAGCACCGGTGCGGCAAGACGTATGTGGTGGAGGACGGCGACGTGCTTGTGGTGAAGGCCGGCGGAGGCAAGTCGAGGTGAGAAGGAAGTGAGAAGAGAAATTGAGAAGAGGAAGTGGAGTTGAGATCAGGAATTGAGATCAGGAAGTGAGAGGAGAAACTGAGAAGACAAACTGAGAAGAGAAAGTGACAAGAGATACTGAGAAGACAAACTGAGAAGAGATACTGAGAAGAGGAACTGACCACTCCAGCACAAACTTCCCTAATACCCGTCATCCTATGCTGGCACTATAAACTCATGTACATAGCAAAACACAGCCACACGGACCCGACGGACTCCAAACGGTCTTTTCATCACCTTCATCTGCGTTCCCCACCCTCATTCAACGGTATTTCCTATTTCGTTCAGTGCTCGCCTATGTGCCGAGCGGGGACAATAGCGGTGTGTGGCAACCAAGTGTCTCCACCAAATAGGGCATTTTCCATGACGGTGACAGATTCGCCAGCCGTGGGCAATTTCTTGGCGACTCTGGGGCCTCCACCTGGCCGTAGTGCGCAAACAGCGGAAGAAAAAACGCACCGGTCCAAATTGGAAGCGCACGTATAAACATCAGTGCGTAGGAAATTTTTCCTGACCACCTCCAGGCGCCTGTTTCTCGGAGCACAAAAAAAAAAATAAACGACGATCCATCCCGACGAGTTGGGGACGCCTTTAGAACTTCCGCTTGACTGCCTTCTCACACTTTCCCGTCTTTCCTTTTTGGAGCGACCACGACTTATCGCTATCTTATCTGGGAATTCGCTCGCACCGTCCACCAACCACCACCCGGTTTTTCTTGAGACGCTATCCCATCCATCGCCACCACTGCGTGATTTCCCCATTTCAGCGGCCCCAGACGCAAATACCCGTTCCCGCCGCCTCTCCGACCCCCATTTTTTGTTTTCCCTGGTGTTTCCCCACTAGCCTGCCCTTGTTACATGGTGGTAACAAGAGCACTCCAATCCGCATCCCCTACTCGTCACAAAATGCTCGGATCTGTTTACAATTACGTTTTCGGCTCGCGTGCCGCCGACGTGCACCACAAGCTGTACGCCACCTCTAACCTGATACTTCCCCACGAGGTGTCGGGCCTGTTCCATCCTCGCCTCACCAGCATCTTCCAGCAGTTGGACGCCATTGCGCCGCGCTTCACCATCCGCGGCTCCAGCATCCGCATCTTGCTGCTGCCCGACGAATTCTACTCGACGTTGAAAGCCAAGATCGCCTCGGCCAAGTCTCGGGTGTTTTTGAGCTCGCTCTACGTGGGCAAGACCCAGGACGAGTTGGTGGCGTGCTTGGCGGACGCGTTGGCGAAAAACGACGACTTGAAGGTGTACGTGCTCACCGATGCGTTGCGAGGCACGCGCGAGGCACCGCACCTGCCGTGCCTGGCGCTGCTTCTTGTTGGGCTTGTTGAGAAGTTCGGCAAGCATCGGGTCGACGTGAGAATGTACCACACGCCCCACTTGAGTGGGTTCAAGAAGAACTGGGCCCCGAAACGTGTCAACGAGGGGTTTGGCTTGCAGCACATGAAGTTGTACGGGTTTGACGACGAGATCATGTTGAGCGGGGCAAACTTGTCGGAGGACTACTTCACCGACCGCCAGGACAGATACTACTTGTTTTCCGACAAGAGATTGACCGAGTACTACTACCAGATCCACTCGGCGGTGTCGAGCTTGTCGTACCAGCTCTTGACCACGGCGAAACCAAAGGGTTTCCAGAACTTCCGGTTGTCGTGGCCCACCTCCAACAAGTCGTGCGAGCCAGACTTGAACTTGCACCGCTTCATCAGCGACCTGTCGCACTTGTTGGAGCCTTTGTTGAAACAGCATAGTCTCGGCTCTTTTGAGCAGTACTCAGACACCGACGACTTCGACACAATCATCTACCCCGTGTCTCAATTCAGCCCATTGTTCAAGAAGGAGCACGACGTTTCCACCGAAAAGCCCGCCGTCTTGCGTATTTTGTCCTACTTGGACTCGCCCAAGATCCGCTGGTGGTTCACCGCAGGCTACTTCAACATGCTTCCTCAGATCCAGGAGAGATTGTTGAACGGACATGCAGAAGGAACACTCATCACCGCGTCGGCCAAGGCCAACTCGTTCTACAAGTCTCCGGGCGTGTCGTATTACATTCCGGAGGCGTACCTCTTGATCGCCAAAAAATTCCTCGAGCAGATCAAAACCAGAGGAAAAGACCACTTGATCAAGTTGTACGAATGGCAAAATGGCATTGTTAATACCGCTGGAGGATGGTCGTACCATGCAAAGGGTATTTGGGTGACCGTGCCCGACGAAGATAAGCCTTCCATCACCGTGATTGGCTCATCAAACTTCACCAAGCGTGCCTACTCGTTAGATTTGGAGGCCAACGCTATAGTGATCACCAAGGATGCCGACTTGAAGTACCGCATGCGGGCAGAGATCGACAACTTGATGACGCACGCCCACCAGTTGACGTTGGAGGACTTCAAGCCAAAAGCTGTGGAGAACTCCCAAGATGAGCCGAAGGTTGATGCTCAAGGAAACCCAATAATGCCTCCTACAGTGTATGCCATAGATGAAGACAGAAAAATCAGTTACGGTGTGCACTTGGCATTGAAGTTTTTTGGAGGAAAGCTCTAAGGAGGGACCAAAATTTAGATCAATGATACCCGACATGACACTTCCAATGGCCTGACTGGCCGAAGTGCAGTATCTCCGACTCCAAGGATGTTGAACACTGGCGTTTGTAGCATGATAATAAAGAATACTCTATCGAGGTGAGTTCGACGAAGCTTCCACCGTTGAAGTAGTTCTGTGACAAGCTGTATCAGGAAATTCGAAAAAATTACACTGCGTGTATGTTATGTAATACGCAGATTGCCTATCTCGGCTTTTCCAGTCTGGATTTACTCGATTTCTGTCTGTTTTTCTGTGTTTAAAAAATGAAAATTGACCACGCCCGGTGAGAAATCCAATGGCAAAAATATGTATTTTGTCAAGTTCAGATGTTACAAGGCGGTAGAAACTTGGCTCTTTAATCACAATACAAATATACAGATAGTGAATATCAATTGTGTTCCTGATTTCGAGACAAAAAATCTCTCTAATACCTATTTCCCAGTCATCCACATATACTTCTTCAACAAGAAAGATCCGTGATAGTTTAGTGGCTAGAATTACCGCTTGTCGCGCGGTAGACCGGGGTTCAATTCCCCGTCGCGGAGCATTCTTGCGCAAGTGGTTTAGTGGTAAAATCCAACGTTGCCATCGTTGGGCCCCCGGTTCGATTCCGGGCTTGCGCATTTCTTTTTGCATTTTCAGCATTTGTGTTTTGGGAAAACAATCTGAGGTAGCTGATTCGTTTTATTGGTGCCTGATGGAAGTGGGAGCCTTAGTGTACCGTTTGCAACGCGGTAATTCTGAGCATGACTCGCGCCACTTTGTGTGTGCGCGAACGGTCTCTCAGCGTAAACGTGAGCACCAACATTGCGAAAAAAACCCGTATTGGAAATCTCCACCATCCGATCTTTTCAACTCCCATAATGTCTTTCCTCAGGCAAGCTAACCTGGCGAGCCAAATCGGTAGCATTTCAAAGAGCCCGTTCGGGTTTCTAAACCAGATCCGTACCGCCACGAAAAGAGTGTCCGGATCGAGAACAAACAAGAATGACTCGGCGGGTAGACGATTGGGTCCAAAAGCATACGAAAACCACTTTGTTCAACCGGGACAAATCATCATGAGGCAGAGGGGTACTAAGGTTCACCCTGGAGAAAACGTGGACATCGGTAAAGACCACACCATCTTTGCTTTGGAGCCAGGGTACGTGCGGTTCTATTTGGACCCATTCCACCCATTGAGAAAGTACGTGGGTGTTGCATTGAAGAAGGACTTGGCGTTGCCCACTGGCCACTTTGAGCCACGTGTCAGGAGATTCGGTTACATTCCGCTCGAGGGCGCTGAGGCCGAGAAGGAGGAGGCCCACATGTCCAGAAAGGAGTATCTTGCGCAGCCAGAGTTGCAGCGCAGAGCACAAAAGGAGGCCGACAACGCTGCAAAGATCCTTGCCACATACACGAAGATTGTGCTGGAGAAGTTGCCCGAGTTGTCTGCGGAGCAGGTGCACGATGGCGCCGCCAGATTGCAGTTCATCGCTGCCAAACTAAAAGCAAACGAGTCTGAGGTTTTGGCTGCCGAGCAGGCCACATACAACCATGTTTTCGACTTGGAGCTAGCCGTTGCCAGAGGAGAAGCGTCTGCCAGTGAGTTGGCCGCCCAGAGCGAGGCGTACGCCAAGTTTGCAGCCGACTTTGACGCCAAGCTCTCGGTGGACTTTGCCGGCAAGATCTATGCTACCTTGAGTGCAGACGAGCTTGCAGCATCTCAGAAGTCCGTCCGTGCGCAGTTGGAGGAGTTCAAAAACAAGGTGCTTTCAGACGCCGACAAGAGAGCCGTGCATGACCTTATTGCCACGCCCGGAGTGTTCTCGCACGGCGAGCGTTTGGAGTTGAAAGACACCTACTTGCCCAGCGTGTTGCCTGAGACTGTTCCAGGCACTGTTGTGGAGGTGAAGGGCAAGAAGCTCCCCAAGGGTGCAGTGACTGTGCGCACGTTCAACGCAGCGGAGAAGACGATCGACACTGTTGTCAGAAGCAAGGAAGCGTTTCTTGCCTAGGAAATCTTGTATATACTAATGGAGACGAAGACTGAGGGTGAAGCGGTAGAAGTGAAGAGGTAGAAGTGGAGAGGTAGAAGTGAAGCGGTAGAAGTGAAGAGGTAGAAGTGGAGAGGTAGAAGTGAAGACTGAGAGTGAAGAGGTCGAAGTGAAGAGCTGAACATAGAGGTCAAAAAAACCACAACCTCCCAGTTACGGGAACCCAAACCTAGAGTTCCGTAACAAGACCACCCGAGTCTCAAAACGGCCTAATGGCATTGGGAGCCGTTCGACTGCAGAGAGGAGGCCATTTCCGCTTAGCTGATAGCTGTGGGCCAAAAATCCGCGACTACTCTCATAACCTGCGCGGAACCACCTTGCACAATTCCGCAGCGATAGCTGCATATATATACCGCCGCTCGCTACCGCCGAACTGTTCCACCTCAAACCATGAAGGGATTGCCCATTGAAACATCCAGCTCCTCCAAGAAATGGAGGGTGATGGTTGCTGCCGCGGCAGCGCTTGCGTTGGTGTTTTTCTCCGCAGACATGTTCAGTTACGTGCGGTTCTACACCGCATCGGAAGACCCCCAAGATGTGTGTCCGCTCGGCGAGATTATGCGGCCGGAGTCGTTCTATAACGACAACTCCACCGTGTTGCGGATCTTGTACGACCGCGAGTTCAGAGAAACCTCGGTCGACCACTGGTCCAAGGCGGTCCAGGTCGACACTCAGGTGTTCGACAATCCCCCCACAGTGGAGTCCAACCCAGGGTACTGGAAGAACTTCAACGCGTTCCACAAGTACTTGGAGGACACATTCCCGCAAGTGCACGCGAAATTGGAGAAGTACACCGTCAACTCGCTCGGGTTGGTGTACTACTGGCCTGGTTCCGACCCCTCGTTGAAGCCGGTGATGCTCACCGCTCACCAGGACGTGGTTCCGGTGCAAAAGGACACCTTGGGCGACTGGACGTACCCACCATTCGAGGGCCACTGTGACGGCGAGTACTTGTATGGCCGTGGCTCCGCAGACACCAAAAACGTGTTGGTGGCCATCATGGACACGTTGGAGCTCTTGGTGGCGCAGAAGTTCGAGCCCAAGCGTGGAATTGTGGCCGCGTTCGGCTACGACGAAGAGGTCTCCGGTTTCTACGGCGCCGGTCACCTCGGGCGGTTTTTGGAGGAGAAGTTTGGCCAGAACGGCATCTACACCCTCATCGACGAAGGCGCAGGATTGACCATCGACAAAACCACCGGGTCGATTGTGGCGCCGGTCGGAACGGGCGAAAAGGGCTACTTCGACGCCGTTGTTGAGCTCACCACCCCCGGCGGCCACTCGTCGGTGCCCCAGGACCACACGTCCATCGGCATCATGGGCGAGTTGTCGTTCGTGATGGAAAAGGACCCCTACAGCCCCATCTTCACCCCGAAGAACCCGACCTTCGCGTACATGCAGTGTTTGGCCACCCACAGCGGCGACCGCATGTCGCCCGTGTTGCGCAAGTCGATCTTGCGTGCTGGTGTCGACAAGCTTGCCAATGCGTTTGTTACCAGGGTGTTGACACTGGATTTGACCACTCGCTTCTTGGTGCAGACCTCGCAGGCCCAGGACATTGTGCGCGGCGGCGAAAAGGCCAACTCGTTACCCGAGAGCGTGCGGTTGACCGTGAACCACCGGGTAGCCATCGAGTCGACCACGGCAGAGATCATGGACCACTTTGTTGCGCGTGTGGTCGAGGTGGCCAAGCGCCACGACGTCGGATGCGAGTACGCGGGCAAGGTGTACCGGGAGGCGACTCCGAACGGAAATTTCAAGATCCACATCAATGCCGAGGCGTTGGAGTCGGCGCCGGTGACGCCGTTTGGCGACAATGCGTGGAAGCACTTGGCGGGGTCCATCCGCCACATCTACGAGGACTTTGTGTTCAAGAACTTGACCCAGCCGGTGATTGTGACCCCGGGCATCATGACGGGAAACACCGACACCAGACACTACTGGAACTTGACCAAGAACATCTACCGGTTCACGCCTGTGTTCATGGAGAACCTTCTTAAGGAGAGCCACGCCCATAGTGTGGACGAGAAGATGGGTGTCGACAACCACTTGCAGTTGACTGCTTTCTTCTACGAGTACTTGCAGTTGGTGGACGGCGAGAGTGCCAACAACTAGACCCGGTAAGTAAGAACAAAAGAAAAGAACATCAAAAGAGTAGCTATTAGCAAATCGTATGAGATCGTACTCCAAACGATATGAGTTAATATGACAAGTAACAAACCAAAGGATATCAATGATGGGATCGAACACCAAAGGATATCAATTCATCGCATGAGATCGGACACCTAAGAATATCAATAGTCGCATGAGATCGTATTGGCTCCAACTGTATTAGACATGCTGCGAGCACCCAATCGAACGCCGTTAATGCTAACTTAATTGTTAGCTGCACCTCGCTAAATTCCGCCGCGGAATTCTCCCCGCGGATTTTTGGTCCGCCTCCACTGCACATGCCCGATACTCTGGTCGCGGAAATCCATCACCACAAGTCCGCTTCCTCCTGATAAGCGGACCACCTCGTTCAAACTCCGCAGCCGCTTCCTTTTCCTCCTCAATTGCTCTCATTTCAGATCCTGAAATGTGGTTTTTGTTCTTGGTGGCATCCGCTCTTTTGACGGGCGTGTTCTACACGCTCAACTCCAGCCAATATGTCCAGACATTATCGCAGCAACTGCAAGCGCCAACTTGTCCGGTTTACGATCCGTTGGCGCCACCCAGCTTCCATGCAGACAATTCGACAGTGTTGAAGATTCTCTCTGACGACAAGTATCGATCGTGGTCGGTGTCAAACCTTGCTGGCGCCGTGCAAATCGACACCCAAATCACCGATAACCAGCCAGAAGTTGACGACTCGCCCGGAACGTGGGTGCAATTCCAGAAGTTCCACACCTACTTGGAGAAGACGTTCCCGCAAGTGCACGCCAAGTTGGAGAAGACCACCGTCAACACGTACGGGTTGGTTTTCTACTGGGAAGGCTCGGATTCCTCGTTGAAGCCGTTGATGCTAACCGCCCACCAGGATGTGGTGCCAGTACAGAAAAACACCTTGGACGACTGGACTTACCCGCCGTTCGAGGGCCATTACGACGGCAAATACCTCTATGGCAGGGGCGCATCCGACTGCAAGAACTCGTTGATTGCGGTTTTGGAAGCGGTGGAATTGCTTGTCAAGCACGGATACTCGCCCCGCCGTGGCGTTGTGTTGGCGTTCGGATTCGATGAGGAGGCCTCGGGGGTTATTGGCGCCCGCCACTTGAGCGAGTTCTTGGAAGAGAAATTCGGCAAGGACGGCATCTATGCTGTCATCGATGAGGGCCCCGGTGTGGTGTCCGACCCAATGACGGGCCAGCTCGTGGCCGGGCCTGCAACGGGCGAAAAGGGGTATGTTGACATCCAGGTGGACTTGTACATGCCGGGCGGACACTCATCAGTGCCTCTCGATTTTGGAGCTGTGGCTATTGTGGGCGAGTTGTCCTACAACATCGAGCAGGACCCGTACGCACCCACCTTGGTACCTGAGAACCCAGTTCTTCCGTACTTGCAATGTGTGGCGCTCAATAGCGGCGACAAATTGTCGAAATCGTTGAAGAAGACAATTCTCAGAGCAGGGTTCGACAAGGTTGCCAATCTGGAGCTTGTGAAGCTTTTGGGCCAGAACAAGCTCACAAAGTACTTGGTCCAAACGTCGCAGGCGATCGATTTGGTGAGAGGCGGCGAGAAAAACAACGCATTGCCGGAGGACGTCACTTTGGTGGTTAACCACAGAGTTGCCGTGGGCCAGAGTGTGGAATTTGTGAAAGCCCACTTTGCATCGAGAGTTAAGACTTTGGGTGAAAAGCACGACCTTAACGTGGTGGCGTACGGACAGCCACTCTACACTGTGGAGAGCCCCAAAGGAACGTTCGAGATTACCTTGTTCTCAAACTCCTCGTTGGAGTACGCTCCAGTGAGTCCTTCCAACGATACCGTGTGGGAGTACTTGGCGGGAACCACCAGACACGTTTTTGAGAATTTGGTGTTGAAGAACTCCACAGATTATCCGTTGATTACCACCCCAAGCATCATGACTGCCAACACCGATACCCGCTACTACTGGGGGCTCACGCGCAATATCTATCGGTACTCGCCCATGATCATCAACTCTTCTGAGAACAACATCCACAGTGTCGACGAGAAAATCGAGTTTGACGGCCACTTGCAGTTGACGGCATTCTACTATGAGTACATCCAGAACGTGGACTCCGCTGCTGCGGACAACAAGTAGTGGAATACAAGAGCGCTGTTGGCGGAATCTGTAGGATAGAAAATGCACATGAGGTCGGCAGCTGCCGCTTGTTGAACGGCATCGAGTGCATATGCCTAAAGACCGCTGCCATCGCTGCCTTTGACTCTCGGCGAGGTTCATCGAGTATGCAAACATGCTTTTCAACTCTCGTTGTAGTTGAAGTTCCCACAACATGCAGCGTGGGCATGAGTTCATCGGTAACGCAGCCCTTTCGCCGAGATATTTCCGCCCGAAACCCGAAGCTCTCCTCATTCGGCCACTCTCGCTCAACTCAACCCCCTTTTCTTCGCCTTTTTTTTGTTTTCTCATCGCCTTCTCTTGAGTTTCTCTTCGCTGCATCCTCCTTCACCTTCTCCTCACCTTCTCGTTCTCCCTCCCTACAGACGGCCCCGTATAACTTTTATTGCCCTAATTAATGTCCTTCTTCTCTAAAGGATTGTATCTCAAGAACTTCTCAATCAAGTCCACATGGGTCAACACCATTCGGCGGCAACAATACCTCTTCAATTTGAGCTGATCCAAAGCGTCTCCTTCGGTCAAAGTCTCGTCCTGCAACAACGTCAAGTAAGTCTCCCACTTGTCGCCCACGACTTTGCCGCACGAAAAACACCGGATGGGAATGATCATGGTGGTTGTTTTGCGGATAAAATTCTCGCTCGCATTTCTGTGGGTGGAGCGCTCCTGGGCCCTGGTGTACGGGTGCGCATCTCGCATCGCAGCTTTTTTCGACCTACTCAAGTTACCGTTTCCATCCCGTACTCCAACTTCATCGCTAATTAAATATGCCCGACTTTCTAGACAAGTGGGCGGTCACCATGGTGTCGGGTGGAAAGCCTGTGGTGTTCCCGGGCCATCTGTCGTTCCCCGCGGTCGCATCGCTCGACGGGAAGCACTCGATTGTCATTTTAGCCCACCAGCTCAGAGTGTACTTTCTCCAAACAAGACAGTGCATCCGGACGGTCGACGTCGACGTCTCCGACGCCGTGGCAGCCGCATTGGACCCCGGAAACGACAACCAGCTCGTTGTTTTCACGCCGCTGCGCGTTTTCTACGTGAACTGGAAGGAAAGACTAGACAACCCAGTGGTGGCCACCCAGCCGCTCGAACCGGCGCTCCCTGGCCTCGTTGATGTGTTCCACTTGACCGAACACGCATACTTTGCTGTCACAAAAGACGACGAGACCCTCACCGTGGTGAAAATCGACAGAGAGCTCGCCACCACCTCTAAGTTGTTCAAGGCAGATCAGGTCACCCACCACGCGGTGTCCAAGCAAGGGTTCAAGTTGGCGGTGGCGCTAGAGTCTCAGGCGGTGGCCATCTACGATCTCACATGCTTGTTCTCCGACATTCTGCTGCCGCAAACTGCCGTGGCGGCCACGATGGAGAAACACACATTGGTGAACAAACCAGTCACATGCATGGCGGTGAGTGACGACGGTGTGGTTGCGCTTGGCGGCCAGAACGGAGTCATTCTGCTCGTGTACTCCGGGTTCGGCTCGGAAAAGGCCACCAAGCTGCTCCGCTGGCACATCGATCCAGTCAGGTGCCTAGCATTCTCGCATGACCAGCAATATTTGGTGTCGGGAGGAAACGAAAAGGTGCTTGTGTTCTGGCACTTGGACCTGGACCGCACCCAGTACCTCCCCAGACTCAGCGGCCCGCTCGACCGCATTTTCGTCGATGCTAATAGACCCGACCACTACCTGGTTGCATTGAGGGTTGATGACCCCAGTTCGGCGTCGCCCGTCCACGAAATCCTCACCATTCTGGCGTCCGACTTGGTCTCCCGGCTCTCGGTGAGCCCTATCCGGCCCAACTTCGCCAGCTCTGCCCGTTTGGCCGAGGCCAGAATCCGCAAGAAGTTGGTGAAGACCCCGGTCAACTTGGGCTCGGTGAAAAACAACGTCACCGCTCCGGTGGCAGTGCACCCAACTACACGCCACCTCTACTGCGCCACAGGACCTGCTATCCAAGCTTTTGACGTGGTTAGGGGAGAGCAGGCGTTCGTTCAACACGCCGCACCCCAGATCTCTACCGGTAGAGTGAAAAGCGAGCACAATGTCGCCGACCCAACGGTATCTGAGGTTGCATTCACCAGCGGGGGTACCTGGATGGCCACCTTCGACAGCATGCCCACGCTGGACTTTGACAATTTGATGCTGAAGGATGATACCTCCTACGCCTTGAAGTTCTGGAAGTTGAGCGACAATGGCTGGCAGCTTGCGCTGAAAGTGGTCGATCCACACGGTCCTGGGGTAAGTGTGGGCGCTGTTGTCGCTGGTATTGACGAATCGTTCACTACTGTGGACGTGAAGGGCGGTGTTCGCGTTTGGCGGCCAAAAGCTTCCGTTTTGACCGGACAAAACGGCCCCAACGGTACCTTGAACCAGAAGAACACACCCGCCACCGTGTGGACGCTCCGTCGGTCTAGCCGGCCCACTGCACACTCTGCCAGAGTTTCTGGGTGTTATTCCGCCGACGGGTCGCTCTTGGTGGTTGCACACGGATTTCTGCTCACAGCAATGGATCCACATCTGCTCCAACCAATCGCGTTCAAGTTGCCCGTGTCGGACCTGCCAATCGAGAAAATCGCCATTACTGGCTCCCACTTGATCATTGCCTCGCAATCACGGCTTGTTTCGTTCGATTTGGTCAAGGGCAGAGAAACGCAACTCTCGGCAAGAGTGTCCAATGTTGGTGTGGGTAACTTGGTGGCAGTGGACACGTCAAGAGAGCTTGTTGCCGTCGCCACGAACCACTTCACCACCGACAGCGACGTCAAGCTCCAGGGCAAGTTGATGGTGTTCAAGCCCTCCAGCTTGGAACCTGTTTATACATCGTCATACCCTCTGGCCATCGCATCGGTTTCCGTTGCGTCATCCGGGTTTGTTGTCATCGACACAGAGTCGCGTGTGGGTGTGTTGGCTCCTCAGATGAAGAGCAATCTCGCCGACACCGAGGACTTGGTCTCGCAGATGGAGAAAGTGTTGGTTTCTGCCCAGGCAGCGGCCAATGTGTTGCACGCCCGATCTGCTGAACAAAACGCCCAGAAACAAGCTTCTGAACAAAGCACGGACAAGTGGACTTCACACAAGCTCATCGACACCGCTGTGTTGCAGCCGATTTTCAACAATGTCGAGGGAGTCAGCATGGATACGCTTTTCGAGAAGATTGTGCGTGCTGTTCAGTAGACGGCCACGACTTGTTGGATCATATAGACTTTGCATCAAAATGTACATTACCATAGGCTAGCGTTGCTCACCCTAAGAAAGTGTACTGTAAGGAAGTATTGCTCCAAGTTAGAGTGTTGCTGTAAGTAAGTGTGTATTGATTACCATACTACTGCTTCCCATCTACTTCGACTGCAACCTATTGTACATTATTACATTATCGCCTGGCAATACCTATATACTGAGTCCGACCCTATTTACCACCACTTGCTGTCACGCTGGTCGCCCCTTTGTCTCTGGAGCGCCAACACTCCCTCAATCTTGCTCAATGCTTCCTCCAAAAGGTCCTTACGCTCCTGCAACTCAATGTGCTTCTTGATCTTAGGATCCTCCTTGGCAAAGCTCTCCATCTGCTCCTTGGACAAGTTGCCGAAGAACTCTTCGTCAAGCTTGCGAGGGAAGTTATAGTAGAAATCGCTGAGGAGCTCCACATTCAAGAATAAAATAGCAGTTGAGGTGAGCTTGGTGGAGACGGCATCCAAGAATATCTCAGGACACTGATACTTGTTGTCTTTGCTCTTGCACTTCTTTGAGTTCTTGATGAACAGATACCGCATCTTGAGAAGCTTCGCGCGCTCTTTGAGGAAAATGGCATATTTACCCTTCTCAATGAGGTTCTTGGAGAACCCGAGAGCCTCGTTAGAGTCCACATCAATTGATCCCTCCTGAAGTTTCAATTTCTCGAGGTAAGTGACCACCTGTTGTAGCTTCCGGCCACCCACAGTATTTTTGAGAGAGGTCTGAGCGAGGTCACACTGCGAAATCTCTTCCTTGATAAGATTGACGGCATTGTCCTTGCTTGCGGTCCACTCTCTGTCTTCAATCTCCACCTCATACTTGTAAGGTTTGATGCAGTTCTCGACTTGATCAGCGGTTGAGTAATACTTAGACTTGAGAACAGCCTTAGCTGCATCCTCGACAGCACTGCGAGCCATTGGATGGTTGGCCAACTGTGTGTGATCCACAAGGTTGTCAATCTCTGTGACAACAGCATTAGTGACTAGCGAAGTCGACATCCTGCCAACGCCTAGTTTGGTGAGAGAGCTCGTAGCCAAGTCCAATTTCTTGTGCCAATAACTATCTTCGTCAATTTGAGCTAGTTGACTCAACTCACGTAAGTCAGGCTCCGCATTCAAGCCGAGAGAGTCCAATCCATTGAGCTCAAAGGGCTTGTTCCAATAACGCTCGGCCAAAAGGTCCAAGACTTTCTGATCAAGCTCATTCTTCAACAACGCACGCAACTCGTTTCTTGAGAAGTTGCGACTCAACTCTTTTGTTGCAACCTTCAACAAATCGATGTTGTTGGCCAAGTAGGTTTGTGGAGTCAAGGGCCTGTCGTTGAATTCCACCTTGAATTGGTATGCGGTTTCTTCCAACTCCTGCTGAATAGCCAAGTGTGTTGGTCTAAGAGACGCAGACATGGACTTTTCCAACACTTTCATGAGTTTTCTCTTGAGCTTGCGCGACCCCGTAGTGGTTCCGAGGAACTCATCCTTGTGGTCTTTAAGGTATCCAAACTCGAAATTCTGTTGGGCCACATAAGCTTGGTAGCCATTGATTTTCTTTCTGTTGAATAGTCCGACAGCACCAGCATTGGCCATGTTGGGTGCCTTTGTAATCACTCCAACATAACCCATGCGCAATGGGTACTTTCTGTTCAATAAAATCGCTCTCGCTCTCTCCGGGTCAACCAAGTCGAGCTTTGTGATCACACCCACAGTTCTTTCACCGCGTGGATCAGCGATTTTTGCCGCTCTCAATGCTGACGAGTTAGCCAAGTCAACATCAGCGGCCGAAATCGCCAATATAATATTAGGAGCCTCGAGGTATCTGTTGCAGAGAGCCCTAATTTTCAGCTTAAGCTCGGCAGGCTGGTCAGCAGCTTCTACCTGAATGTATCCCGGTAAGTCAACCAAAGATAAATCGGGAACTCTTGGTGACCGAATAGTAATTTGGATCGGATCATTCAGAATACATTCCGAAGCTGGCACCGCCATGTTCAAGTCGAAGAGTGTCTTCTGGACTTGCTGGAAATCCGTCAAGTTAAACAATTTCAACGCTGGAAACTCGGCGACCTCGCTAGCCGAATCAGGCAGGTTCACAAGCGTCAACTCGATTGGTCTTCTGGTGACCATGTTGGAACCCTTAGGCAAAAATTCGTGACCGACAATCAGTTCCAACACCGACGACTTGCCGCTTGACTGAGAGCCAATCACCACAATCAGCGGGAGTTTAAGGGTCTCAGACTGGTTGTCCACGGCGGTGAGGATGTTTCTGATCTCTATCATTTGGCGAGTCAAGTTGAGCATCTCGTCAGAAGTTTCGTCGTGCTCCAAATCAAGTTCTTCGTCCTCATCCTGATCGATCAATGTTTCTTCATCCTCAAATTCGTCGTCGTCGCTTTCAGCCACTACCGTGTCGGCATCATCATCTGTTGTTAATCCCATTGCTGCCGCCGTTGCACCCACCGCAGCCGCGCCGTCGCCGCCATCGCCATTCCCGCCGGACCCGCCGTCACCTTCTCCTCCGATCCCCTTGATGAAATTCCCCGTCTTGTTGAAGAAATCGGCGGTTAGGTCCTTGATGGTGCTTAACTTGTCGGACGTGTAATTAGACGCCTGTTCGACCTTGTAGGCAACATAAGAGCCCCCGGCGGCAACAGTACCTCCAATATATGCTGGCAATTTAGCCGCTCGGGCCAAGACCTTGACAAATCCCAAGTTTCTCCTGAAGTTTAGGGTGTTTGCCATTGACTGGTTGAGATGGTGTCTGTGTAGGTTGGAAGTGAGCATCGGGTGGAACTGGCGCGAGGGCCGGACGAACATCAACGTCCGCCGTATGTTGAGCCCCACTCTTGAGGGCAACATGATGTTGTTCCAATTAGTCGAGTTTGTGTGGGGGGTTAAATCGGGTAGTTAACTATGGAGTGTTTAGTGGGATGATAGTGCGATGCGGGATGTACGGGTGTGTTTCTAGGGTAGTCGCTCACATTGTCTCAGCAGCTGGAACGAATGAAAATGGCGAGCAAAAAATATATTTCCGGGATAGTCTGGACCGATTGCTGGACTTCTGGTAGGTTGGCTGGATCCAAAAAAGAAGGGTCTGCCTCCTGCCAGAATTGAACTAGCGACCTTTGCATTACAAGTGCAACGCTCTACCACTAAGCTAAGGAGGCAACCTGCACCTGGGAGTTCCAATTTACTTAGGCAAAGTACGGGGCGAGCGCAGCCGTACCTCCCGCGTTTTAAGCGCCCCGCATGGTATCACCAACTGATCAGCCTATTTTAGAACTAATCCAAACCAGCACAACAGGGGATTAATATCTGAAGCTCAAGACACTAATAAGTACGGCACGTGCCTCAGTAGCGTTGCTAGGTCCCAATAGGCGGTACTTCCACACTAGACTCCATGATGTTTTGCAAGGGGCGGCTAATTCTAGTTCAGCGCCAAAGCACAACAGCCAACCGAAACCAATTCAAACCTTCTACATTAGCTTGCGCTGCTGCTTACTAATTACTGCTCACAGGTCTACTATCAAGCTTCCCACAATTCCAACTTCCCAGTTACAGAGGCGGGAAAACGGCGGCTATAGCATTCAGGGCGGAGTTTGCAGCAAAACGTGAGGAAGCGGCATGGTTCGACTATCTCTGTCACGCTGGCCGGAGTTAATTTGCAGAGGAAATATTATCAGCGGTTCGGCACAATGCACAGACCCATCCCCGTTGCACCACGGGGTAAATTTGCTTTGCCACCAAAAATGACCACAGCCGGGCCCGTCGTGGGCACTTAGCCCCGACATTTACGAAGGGATGTCAGGGTGTGGCTGCACGCACCAGAAAGTCATGACTTTTGGTCCGATCTTGGCTGCAGCTCACCACCGTTCGTGAAGCCGGGGTAAGTCGGCGCAGCGGCTGAGTCGATCGCGGGTCGGATACTTTTAGCTGCGGCGAGCGAGGAAGCCTCCACCGAGTGGTTTGCGTAGCGAGGTTTTGATTTTCTCCATGGGAACAGCGCTGACTCACAAGTGGGGAGCTTACAAATGATTACGACCCCGTCGCCAAGCAGGGGTTGAGACCACTGGCCCTGGTGATGGCACGCCATGGTACCCCGGAATCGAGGATGGGCTTGAGCGCGCATGGTCACGTGACAATGTGCCAGACCTGAGTCACTGGTGGTGCCGGTTGCGAGCGCCGGAGCAGCACATTTTTTACCCATTTTGTGCATCCCACACAACGCGGACGAATGGGTGGTGAGGGGCTCCCTGATTCCCCAATCATACAAGCCGACGTAGCCTAGAATGCACACTATCAGGTGGTGTACTCGTGTGGCCCGTGTGACCCTACCGCGTCGGCCAGACCCATAACTCAATTAATGTCTTGGGAGACTTCTGCAGCAGCAGCTATCCTGCAGGTTCTGCAGCGAAAATCAACTGCTTGCTCCGCATCGTAACCTCAGAAGGTTTACGCGAGAGGGCCGAGAATTTATATACCCTTGTGTTCTCAGGTGTTTTTCTGCCCGTTCCACTTTTTTGCTTCCGCTTGTCGCCACTCACCCCCCTCGTGGTTTTTACCTACATATTCAGGCACACACACACGATATTGGGATCTCTGTTGTTACATTCGCGATCCCTTTCTCCCCTATTTATTGACCATGAAGATCCTCGTGGCCTACCGCCAGTGGAGGCGACCCCGGCACCTCCGCAAACGCTTCTCATTCCACAGGCGACCTGACAAGCCCGCCTCGTCCACGTTGCTCATCAACTCCCAGCCGCAGGTGTCCTCTCGCCGATCGATCGAGAAGCTGATTTACGATCCGGAGCTCGTGGAGATCGTGGAGATCGTAGAGCTGAAATCGGCTCTGCCCCCAGCATATGACGAGTGCGTCAACTACGCTCCTCCGCTACATCCGCCGCCACCGCCTAGCCCTTCTGCTGGTACAGATAAGGAGCGTGGGCGTCCGCGGGAGTTGCTCTACAAGCTGCAACTAAATGACATGATGATGCGGCGGCCAAAGGGGCCGTCGCCAGCAGCACGCAAAACAGTCAAGCCGAAGGCGCTAGACGTCACTAATTACCGCGAGCTTTCTTGCGGCCAGGCGCGTGCATGCTCGTGGGAACAAGGGATGGAGATGATAAAATGGGCCACCGTGATGTGGCTAGCGTTCACTTGTGTAATGCTGGCATTTACATGAGGGCGCGATGCCCGGGCGCATCTGGGCTTTGCTACTAATCTTAACGTTGCTATTTACATGAGTGTAGACGCGGTGGCCAGGTGGTGGTGGCATGTAACTCAACCGCAAGCGAGGAGGCAACTCCGTAAGCGACAGCATGAGGTCGCTCACAACAGCTGAGCTCATCTCTGCAAAGGCGGTAAAGTTTGGCGGCGCTATTGTTCGATTGTTTTGTGCGATTTTCCACCATCGCAGAGCAACCGCCATTTTGCGCTGGTGATGAAATCCGCATCGCAGGAAAATTTCACAACACGATCTGGCCCGCCCCAGGCGATGACGTCCTCCACAAATGACATCACACGATAGAAGATGCCACAATTTTGGTCAAGGAGCCCACGACAAATTGACCCGCAGCAACCATCACATTTGTTCCCACAAAGGGCATAAGTGGAGCAGCGCAAACTGAGAGATCCTCCGGAACCAGATCTAACCGTCCTGCACACACCCGCATGTGTACAGGCCCAAGCTGCGGGGGTGGAATGGCGCCCAACTGGGTGCAAACGACGAGTGGACTGACCAGCTGCCTGAAGCTGCTGCGCACCAGCAGGGCCCGCATGTTCGGTTGCGTGTTTTTAGGGGAACCCGACGGCGTGAAGGAAAGTTAGACACATAGTGGGCGCAAGCCCCTCCTGCACACAGGCCGGGTCAGCTGTCAATATTGGATGCATCTGCGATGGATCCGGGGCACCCGCAGCGAAATTCACGCAAAGTGTCAACAGAACCCATGGAAGCCGCTGGCCGGTTTCCAACGGCGAAGCCGCGGCAATTCGGGGTGGCCAGCAAGTTTCGAGAAATGAGCTCACCAAAATGGCTCGCCGGCACTCGGAAACCACAATCGTCAGAAGTTGCAACCGTCACTCGGCAGTTGCGGTGGATCGGCTGCCGGTTCGAACAAGAGCCACAACGGCTAAAGTGGTGGCAGGGTCACGAACACAATAACAATCACCAACACAATCGCAATCACAATCACAATCACAACCGCAATCACAATCGCACACACTCGGATCCGAGGTGGACAGTGTCGGCGCAATTAGTCACCGATGCGGTTTCGGTGGATCTCGGCGAACGGAGTTTGCGCGCGGTGGCAACAAAAGTAATGTCCGGGTCTACTCCACACTTCGGTCCAGTCTACACTCGAGTCAAGTCTACCCTCGAGCCTAGTCTAGTCAATTTTACACCGTCTTCCAGAGTCTATCAATTTCATTAACCAATAAATATATATGCAAGAAGTGAAGCCGTGAGCCGTGAGCCGTAAGTCGTAGTCGCGAGGTGTCTAAAATACACTCTCCATCAGGAAAATCGCGTTGTGTCGTTGGTGGCGGTGCGCCAGCTCGGGCAACTCGCGGTGGCCGTGACGTTTCAAAAGATCCTCGCTCGAGATCTTAAATCCGTTGCCTTGCGCCAATGTGTAGCTGGGCACATCCACCTCGTCCTCCAGTTCGGAGTCCGAAGTCGACCGCGACAACTCGGGAAGCTCATCTTCGTTTTCCTCCTCGTAAATCACCAGGAGATCGTGGCCAGCAGACAAGTCGATCACGGGAAGCTGCTTGTAGGTCTTGACAGAAGCCAACGCTGCCGACAGCTGGACAACCTCGGCGGTTTCATCCTCTTCCTCCGACGAGTAGTAGTAGTCGTCGTCGTCGGATTCCGGGTATGCAGCGTAGGTGTCTTCGTCAGACTCGGAGTCCGAGTCGTCAAAGTCCGAGTCCAGGTCCGAGTCGAGCTCGTACTCGGTAACCAAGGGCCCGCTGCTCACAGGCACGGCATCTCTCTTGGGAAGCGCAAACGACACCTTGGCCGAGCGCTTCTTCTCTGCTTGCACGGAAATGTGGTCCATCAAGTTGTCCAACATGTTGGCCTGGAGCACCAACGTGCGCAACGAGGTCTTGGGGTTGGCGGCCTCCTTGGTGAGTTTGGATCTGACCTTGGACGCCAAAACGTAGGATTCGGCGAAGGTCATAGACATTGCTGGGTGGGTGTTGTGGGCAATGGTAGTGTGGGTATGGGCAATGGTAGTAGGGGCAATTCTGGGCAAGGTATGGCAGTCAGGATGAGCTATGCGAGAAGTGATCGATGCGAATCAAACTGCGGATGAGAATGTCCAACATCAACAGGATCCAACGCTTGCTTTATACAACCGGTCGGAGGCATTAGTCAGAGGCGGTCCGCTTCGGATGACAAATTTACCGCTCGGATATAATGCAGGCCAGAAGCCCATGCGCAGCACCTGCATGCCCGTGCATGGGCTCTCTACCCCGGCCCGGATAACCACTGGAGTTAACCTGCTGACTTTTCGCGCCACTGTGCAGGCTGGGCTGATTGCACCCCAACTGGGGCCAGAAATCGTCTTATTGACGCATCCCCTGAATCTATCAGACCATCAACCGGTACACTCTGGGGTAAATGGTCTTAGACTGCGAATTTGTGGGGTGGGCCACCCTCTAAGCCGGCGGTAGTGGGCCCGGTGGGTTTATTTCCGTCGGCGCTCGGTTGCTTGCTTTTGGTGCTGACACGGCGGATCAAACCCACGCTAGATTCCCCGTGTGTGCAGGAGGTCCGTTGTGGCTGATGGGTACCATCATCGTTTGTGAGATAGGAGACCATTCGGGGTTCGGTTTTTGGTCTACCATCACTTTGGGTTCTATCACTGAGTCTGCCGTTTTGATCCGCGTTACTCTCGGCATTGACATTGGTTGTCCATTGGTTCCTTACTCCCTACGCCAACTCGCGGCCATTCATTTCTCATTTCTCATTCTCTCGTTCTTTGCGCTTACTAAGCGCATGTGCACTCCGCGCGGCTATACCTCACCACCGCGTTGCTGACTCAGAATTGCTCATACCAGTGCAAATTGTGGAGAACCCAGATTAGTCATAGTTTGCAACTTGGATTTGGCCTGGATGGACCCTTGAATGCTTGCGGGATTACTGTGGATGGAAGATAGCCCTCATGTGGTGAAGCCCATCATCGGATGCGGGCCGAAGTACCGCGGAACAAAGAATAAGAGAGAAACGAAAAACAAAAAAAAAAAAAAAAAAAAAAAAAAAAAAAAAAGAAAAAAAAAAAAAAAAAAAAAAAAAAAAAAAAAAAAAAAAAAAGTTTGCACCTCAGACATCCTGTGCCGGGGTAGAACAAGGAACCGAGTTGCTTAGCCACAACGCAACCAACACCACTTGTCCTCCAGCATTTGGCTTCCGACTTTCCCGTCATACTTCATCCATCTTTTTTTGCTCTCGTCTTTTTTTGCTCGTTGAGTAGGCTCGGCCCCAACTTTGGCCGGTAGAACCGTCTGTGTGCAGTACATCACGGCCCAACGATGGCAAACCTGAGCCCGTGGATAGCGCCGACGGAGACTCGGGGTTACCGCATTGGGCCGAGTTCTCCGAGCCGTTGCGATGGGGACCCGCTGCACAATGCGCATTTGACATATGCATGGAATGCAGGACATTGCCCATCATTGCTGGGAACCCGCGCGCGTCCGCATCGAACCCATGCACCGATCTAGTGCCAAACGGTTGCAAACTCGGGTGTCAGTTAGTGATCGTGGAAGATTTTTGTTGAAACAGTAAGGTGTCTAAGAGTGTGTTGGCACGTTTCGCGCAAATCCTTTCCGGCCATCGAGGCTTGATCCGGATTTCTGTTGCTACTTTCCTTGCTACGTCTAGATCTCATAAGCGAGAAGTCCGGATCGCGCGAAACATGCTCAATTGCTCCCAAATGTACAGAGGGCAAGCTTATTCCTTGTGCTAAATTTACTTTTCACGTTCTAGATTGCAAGCGGGGCATTGTCTGGGGTTAGAGACGGAACTACAAAGCAGAGAAAGCACCGCGAGCAAAAATGACACCCTGCCCAGCTCAATGTCTGCACCGCGGTGAAGAGCAACTCGGCTATTGAATGTCAGAAGTTCCAGACGTGGTCGGCGGTGCCATTGTGCCGGGATTTTTGCTAGCCACACCAGCAATGGGGCGTTGGCGGAAACTCGATTTTTCACCTATATTCCCTTGTGGCCGATTCTAGAATTGCGACGCTTGAAGCACATCTCGTCCCAAACAAACATTTGAGGTTTGCTCCGGATGTTGATTTTTCAGTGTCCGGCGGAGTTTCCGGAACGGGTCAATGCCGAGCGTCTGGAAACATCTCGCAGCCGCACCGAACCGGCCCATGCAAACTCCGCAAACACCGCACAATCTCCGTGGTTCGCAAAGTTCCAGGCAGTGCGGATTTATCGTAAAACATGGAGAACTCTGAGCTCAGCCTTAATTGAGGCGCGGCGTAGAACCACCGGAGTGACATCAGCATCAATTTGGGTCCAGATTAGGAATACGAGGTCGCACGGCGCTGTTCAGATGTACGGTGAGGTTTAGGAGCATTCGGAGTTTTGATCTACGAAGTTTGCTCTCACTGTTTACAGGTACCTCGGAGGTGAGTTGTTACCCCAGACTTGAAAAGCCAGGAAATGAACGGTCACGTTCACCAACAATCAGAGGTCGAAAATGAAGATTCAGTTCGGAGATGAACAGTTGGAGATGAACAGTCGAAGTTGAACAGTTGGAGATGAAAAATCAGTTTGGAGCTGAATTGACTTGACTTGTGACCCGTAGATTGATTCCGGATCCAGTCTCGATGCATCTTCTCAGACCAGCAGAGCCGATATCCAGTCTCTTGCAAGTATAGCCTGACACAATCAAATCAGCATTGAGATTTCCAGCGGGCTACATTTGGTTTTCAAGCACACCGCAGCAGACGCGTCAACACTCCATTCGGTTCGTAGACGTCCTGTAACTTCCACTTGGAAGCGTCCCTGCTGGTCAGCCACTTGATGCAAGACCTGACATCCACTTGATGCAAGACTTCTCAACCATTCAATCCAAGACTTCTCATCCCACTTGATCACTCTTCACGCTGTTCAAGCCGGTCAGCCATCATCCCCAATCTCAATCTTCCTACGTCTACACTTTCTCTCTTTGAATCGTGTATTAGGCAGCTATGGCGCTTAGTCAAACAAACCGAAACCCATGTCGTCGTCAGACTCCTCGGCAGCCTCCTCCTCCTTCTCCTCAGCAGCAGCGGTCTCAGCAGCAGCACCAGAAGAAGCAGCAGCACCACCAGCAGAAGCAGCTGGGGCAGAAGCGGCGAAAGAAAACAACAAATCCTTCAAGTTCTTGCCCTCCAAAGCCTTAGCAAAGACATCGGTCCAAACACCGTCGACAGAGGCGCCGGCGGCGGAGGTAAGAGCAGCCAAGTTGGCGGAGGAGAACTCAAGCTCGGCGTCAGCCAAGATAAGAGCGGCGTACGAGACGGAAGCTTCAGCAGACATTGTTGGATGGAGAATGAATTTTCGGTGGAGAAATTTTCACTTAGCGAGCGGTGATCGTGCACGTGATGCGCGATCACGTGGGATGGCCGAAAGCAGTCACACCGCTGCAGGCAGGACCACCACGAAACTCAAGGTGAAGATGGATAAGGGACAGAGGCAAGGTAAGGTTGAGTGCGAGGCAGTGTTGGACATATGGCGTTGAATATGCGGTGGATTTGACCATTTGTCGTTAAAAAGTGCCGAGGTTGAACGGCCCAGACATCTTCTGAATAGCCTCTAACAGTTGCAGGAACTTTTGCAGAAGAAATGTGCGGCACCGCTTAATTGGTACGAGAATATGCTTACGTTTGAACGGTCCAGCTTGATATTGGCGAAGAGATCCCCATGTCGTCTGGTTATGGTTGTTGGCTAATTGAACACTTGTTGTATATGCAGTACCATTACCTCCGGCTGCAATACGGTGCCAATTAATTCACAAAGCGACTGAATCAATAACTCTAAGAAGCCACCGGATATCTTTCAGAGCGGGCTTCTTCAATTTTGCAATTCTTTATTATTTCAGATCACATCTGGCTGCGCTAGCACAAAGTAGTGGAGCCAGATGTGAAACTCCCATCGTAGACAAAACACCGACAAGAAACGCCCCAATTGCCTTCTCCCACTTTTCTTTACCTCAATTTTTGCTTTCTGTCTCTATCCTCTTGATTTCCTCCTGATTTTCTGCTCCTATTCCCTTTTGTCTCTTTCTCTCTCCTCTTGGTCTTCCTACCACTTCCGAGATCCATGCAGTACCTACTCGCCTTCACCTCCACACTCTTTACTTCCCCAGATATGTTCAGATTGCCCGGGCTTTTCCTGGTCGGGCGGCCAATGGCGTTCACGTCCAACATCAGCACGCTGCTCAAATCATCGCTATTCCCGAAAATCGCAAGTTTCCGCCTGCCCGCATCGTTTCTCTCGCAACTGAGATCTTACAGGCTGCTGACCTGGAAACGCTACAACCGCCACTACCAGCTCCACAAAATTAACTGGAAGCTGCTTGCCAAACCAGCGCTTTTCACCGGCGCTTTCTGCTTGGCCACGTCATTCGCCGTTCCGGCGCTTTTCCTGGCAAAACCGCTAGCGTTTCTTCGCAGGTCGCCAAACATCATGATCTACTCGCTAATTGCAGTCAATATCGCCGGATTTCTCGCGTGGCGAACCCCTGCAACCGCCCGGCTCATGTCCCGATACGGCATCTTGCTTAAGGACAATCTCTGCTCGAACTGGTCGCTTTTGGGCCTGGCGTTCTCGCACCAGGACGGAATGCACTTGTTGTTCAACATGTTCATGTTATACTCGTTTGGCACCACGCTATGCGCGTACATCGGGCCGGGCAACTTCCTCGCCATGTACTTGAACTCGGCGGTGGTGTCGTCGTTCTTTTCGGTGGCGCTTCCGACGATTTTGCGCACGTCGTTGTCTGTTGGGTCGTTGGGTGCATCCGGCGCCATTCTCAGTGTGTTTGGGTCGTTCTGCTACTTGTTCCCCAAGGCCAGCATCGGGTTTTTCTTCATTCCGATTCCCGGCGGCGCGTGGTTTGTGTATTTGGCCACGGTGGCGTTCAATGTTGCCGGAGTGGCCATGAAGTGGGGGAAGTACGACTACGCCGCGCACTTGGGCGGGTGTCTTGCGGGCATCGTCTACGGCTGGTGGTACGACCGCATCCGGAGGGAGAAGCTCCAGCGGCGTGTTGTTTGGTGAGTTTCCGCAGAAAAATTGGAGCATCCGTGGTGTTTTTGGACCACAGACTCAGCAGCGAGCAAGAACACACTGGGGCTCGACAACTCTGCCCCGAAAACGACTCTCAGGTTCTCCTTTACAGATCTCCTCTCAGGTTTTCCTTTACAGATTCCCTCTCAAGTTCTCCTCTACAGATCTCCTCTACAGATCTCCTCAATGCGTGTGAATAGACTAGTGTACAGCGGAGCTTGCTCCTCATGCAAAGCCAGAGTTCCCTTAGGCAAAGGAAACCGACTTCTTCTTCGGCTTGGGCTCTTCCTCGGTCTGCTCCTTGCTGGCCGCCCTGGCGTTCTTTCTTCTGGCCGCACGAGCAACATTCGACTTGTTTTTGATCTCGGCCTTCTTCGACTCCAACTTGTCGGATTTCTCCAGCTCCTTGCGCTCGATCTCCTTTTTTTTCAACGCACGGATCTCCTCGAGCCGTCTGGACTTCTCCAACTTCGACTCGTTGACCTTGTCGTTCTTGTCGTTGATCGACTTCACTAGAAGATTGAGCTTCAAGCTGTCGTGGTCATCGACAAACTTCTTCCCCTTCTTGCCACTTCTCGCCTTCACTCCAGGCACAATTGCTCGGTTCAACGCGGGGATCTCCAACTGCTCCTCGCGGTACTCCTTGCCGTTTTTCGCGCCGTAGAGCCGGATTTTCGCCTGCTGCTTTTTGACGGTTTGCTTGGAGGGCTTGCGAACTTTGGCCCTCTCGGTGAGCCGGGGCTGGTTCTCCAAGAGGTTTCTTGCTTGCGAATCCGAGGTCACCTCGGACTCTATGGACCTTGTTTTGTTTTGGGTGACGCGCCGCTTGGCCGTTTTCGACTGTCTGACTGCCATTTTGTGGGGTGGTTGGAAGTTGAAGATGTGAAAAATGGCATCTCATCGGCGCCGCGCACGTGACCTGGCGATGGAGATGGCGAACACCACTGGAATGATTGGCGTGGTTTATATGATTTTTGTTTTGATTTGTTTGAGTCTGTTATGTATTTTCTTTTTGTCTTTTCTTTTGTCTTATCTTTTTGTCTCTTCGGTTTGGTCTTTTCTGTTATGGTAAACCGATTTGTGCTTTCACGCATCTCGCGACTAAACTTCAGAAATCTTAAATCAAGAAAAGACGAAGAAAATGGAAAAATATAAAATTCATTCAATCACATTCCAACCATTTCTCTATCTTCATTTCTCTATCTTCATTTCTCGCCTTTTGTGTTCTCCCCATCACAGTGCTCTACTCCCAAGTAGATCCTAGTCGCACTCGCCAACTTCCGTAGAAAAAGCGGAATATGCAACTGAAATGACACCCAATAGGCACCAAAATCCTCCGCTCTTCAACTTCCCCTCCATTCTCCCAACTATCTCCTTTGTCCCTTCCTTTCCCTCCTTTCCCGTCTTTCTCTCCTCGCCTACCCTATTTTTCTTCCCTTTTTCGTCCTTCCCCATATTCCTCGTCCTTCGGCAAGTTCCGCTGATAACGCACCTGCACACACCACACCGCACTATATCTAGCCCGCTATATCTAGCCCTCTATCTAGCCCTCTATCTCCATACTCACCCTTTTCTTTCCACCCCCAATGTCGGCTCATCCCGCGCGTTTCAACTGGAATGTGTTCCCGTCCACAAAACTAGAGGCGTCCCAAATGCTGACCCCTTTGGGCTGCATGTACACGCCGCTTTCGCCGGCCACTTTGTTGGCGCACGGAGAGGTGATCCGGTGTTCACTGTGCTCGGCGGTTATCAACCACCACGTCAAGGTGGATCGCGTTAACGAGATGTGGTGGTGTCCGTTGTGCTCAAAGATGTCGTATTTCCCCGACTCGTTCAAGTTGCCGCCCAAGGGGACTGGCGATGACGACTTACCTGGCGAAATCAGACCCACTCCCCATGGAACCGTCGACTACATTTTGCCCAGGGACATTTCTGCCGCCTCCGAATCTCAACCGTACGTCGCTGCTTACGTCATCGACACCTACCAGCACACAGACACCCTTGAGCTGCGAGAGTTCGACACGCTAAAGAACCTGGTCGCCGACAGCTTGCGGTTGCTCCCGGAGAACTCGTTGGTGCTCTTGGTGACCTTCAGCGACGTGGTGGAGATCCACGTGCCAGCACAGAAAACCAGCGTGGTGTTCCTGCCCGAACTTCTTTTCCTGGAGAAATACGACTACGGCAAGATCTTCAAAGATGGCCGGCTAACCGAGAAGATTTTGGAGAAGTTGCTGGTCCCCGGCCGATTGAGCGGCTCAATCGAGGAGTCGTCACTCTATATGGGCGGCTTTCTTGCGCCAAACCTGTCGGATTTGCGAGACTACGTGCGGTCGCTCAAACTGAAGCTCACCCACTCATTTAAACCACCAAGAGCAACAGGGTTGGCGATCTACATGCTGTCGTTGCTTCTCAGCTCGGCTTCTTTCACCGGGCTTGTGGGCAAAGTGAATGTTTTCTGTTCAGGGCCAGCAACTTCAAATCCAGGCAAGATTGTCGATGAACTGAGTCCGTTACGGTCCCACCACGACGTGGCCAACTTTAATGCTCCACATTTCGTAGCCGCTTCCAAATTCTACCAAACGTTGTCCTACATTTCCACTGGGTACTCCATCGATGATGCTCAGACGGCAGTTTACACCAGCAGTGGGAAGATCGTCTCTTACACAGTTCCAAAGGGTGCTCCGAGATACACTTTTGATATTTACACCGGCTCATTAGATCAGGTGGGAGCCTACGAGATGAAAAGCTTGGCGCTGGCAGGATCCGGCAATATCGTTTTGACTGACGAGTTTGACAGTCCACGATTCGCTCAGCATTTGCGTGAAAACACACTAAACATCTTGAAAGTGAAGCACAATGCTACCCTTTCTGTTGCTACTTCCAATGGCCTCAAAGTGATGAAGGCAGTGTGTACGGGAACTGAACTCCAGTCGACATACCAGCTGGAGAAACATACGGCATTGCACCACGAGAAGATTTCCGATACTGTGACCCAGTTTGACTCCAGTATGAAGAAGAAAAACTTCACAAACCAATGGTATTTGGGCGACGTGAATACCAACGATACAGTGGCCATTTACTTTGAGCCCGAGACCGCCAGTTCTTCTTCGCTGTTGGACGAAAATAACGGTGCCAGAGAAGTGTATGTGCAATTTGAGACAAAGTACCATGATCTCGAGTCGGGCAACACGTGCTTGCGTGTTACCACTGTCAAGAAAATCACAACCTTGAAGATTTTGGCCGAAAACAAAGTGAAACTCAGCAACAACACCTGGAGACTCGTAAATACCAAGAGCTCCATTCTCAAAGAGAAAGCTTTGTTAGAGAGCTTCGACTACAAGGCGTGGCTTGTGCTTTTCACCCGATTGCTCATCAGCAAAATCGACACCACCATCGGCTACGAATCTTTTGAGGAAGTTGTGAACGATGTTGATTCGGCATTGATCAGACTAACCAAGTTCTTCGGCGGGCTTCAGGTTGACGCGAGATCAGCGCAAAATCCATACGACTCCTTGAGTCTTATATACTCCATCAGTGAGAGTTTCAAAGAGTTGCCTGCTCTATCCTACAGCTTACGGAGGAACCCTCAACTCATTCGAATTTTCAACAGTTCGCCTGACGAAACGGCGTACTACCATCACTTGTTCAACAAGAGCGAAACAGAGACGTCGTGCACGATGATACACCCCAGATTCTATAAGATTGGCTCTGGGAACGAGCTCGAACTGCTTTCGTTGAATGTGACCAGCTTGGATTCATTAACGAAGAGCCTGCAATACTTCGTGTTGGACTCCATCTTCAACGTCATCATCTTTTTCCAGTACAGCGAACCTCAGGACAAACTACCACTTCACAACTCCAACAATGACGACTTGATCTACGGAGACTCCGGTATAGAGTCCTTGGACAATGCGTTGGAGGTGGTGACAACCAAGCTTATTGCAGGAAGAAGCATCATTCCTCGCATTGTTCTCACCCAGACGGGACATTCACAAGCAAGGTTTCTTTTGGCAAGACTCTATCCTGTTTTCGACAAAGTGGACTCCGAAGAACCACGGGCTTCCAGCTGGTGGCAATTCTTCTCGAAACTGACACCTTCGAACACGAATTTGATGACCGATGACGTGAGTGTCAACAAGTACTACGAGGAGCTTCTTGAGAAAGTCCAAAACTACCTGATCGAAGCTGATTACTAGACGTGGCATTACACTAATTAGTCACTTCTTTCAAGAATTTCACCACGGTGTCAATAAGGTCATCCTCCGCTCCAGGGTCAGACGTTGGTCCAACGTTGTGTGACGCTCCCTTGAGGATCTTGCTCAACTTGCTCCAGACTGCTGGATCAGTGTTCTTCCTCCAGCGCTCCACCAATGCCTCACGATCAACATGCTCAGGAACAAACTCGTCTTTCTCGCCGTATAATACCAACAAGGGCTTTGTGACCACACCAAATGACTTCTTGTAGTCTTCGTCCGTCAAGTAAGAAGAGAAGTAATCATCGTCGCCTCTCTGGCCAGCTAGTGAGTTAAAGCGGTAAGCTGTCAATGGAGAACCGAGAATGATGTCCAGGGCTGCTTTGGGAAGAAGCTCTTTGGGGTTCCCCTCATCTATATGACGCTTGGCGATCGCAAGTAACTCGTCAACTTTCCCCTTTGGTGAGAACGATGGGAACGCCTCCGCATCGCTCACGGGAGCCTGCAAAATGCCACCATCAAGGTCCAGCAATACATCAAACGATTCCTGCTTGCTGTATTTGGTCAAGTACTCAATTGCATCCTGACATCCCGTGGAGTGGCCCATAAGTACAACCTTAGAGTCTTGGGTGCCTCTCTCAGTACGCAAGTACTTGACCAACCGACCAAGTTCCTTAGCATCGCGAGCCAAACTTCCAGTACCAAACCCGAGGTAAGACGAGCTTATCAATGCTTGCACAACGACCCATTGGGACCCGAATTCCTTGGTGACAGCGCCCGCTAGAGGAGGCACATATGGCACGGTCAAAAACCCGTCGGTGAGGCCGCCAATAAACACCAAGAAGTTTTTCGGTGTTATTGCCTTTTCACCAAACTCAATTGCTGTGTGCGAGTTGTCGTACTTGTGTATGACCACCGAAGTCATGATGGAAGGAAAAGCTGCGAGATGATTTGAGGACAAGCCAGTGAGGATTGGCAATCAGTGCGAATCAGACCAGGTGGTTATGTGCAGGACGATAACCATACCCACGCTTATCACTTAATATACTTTTCCATCCCAACGTCAAGAAATTGATTTCTAAAATTGATCGGGTAAGACCTTCAGGTCCGCAGATTTATCCGCCACGCCACCAGTACTGTGATTGAGTCCCACCTCTGGGATCAACTTGGTGCTAAGGTTGATGGAGTGTACGGTAGTGAACATCACCACACAGTGGAGAAACACACAGTAGGCCAAGAAGAGCATCCGGGTGAGTCGCGTGGCCAAGATGGAACGTGTCACAAAGATAAAGAGCCGCTCAAACGGAGAGAGCCGCGAGTTCACTCTTTCTTGCTCCCGTCTTCTAAACTCTTCTATTGGATGCAATTTCGACTCGTAACTGGCACGGTAAGGGTTTTCCAAGTCCACCGCGTTTGCCTTTGGAGTTAAAAGCTTTCTGCCAGTGTTTTCCAGCTCGGCCCTCTTAATCAGTGCCATGTAGCGTGTCTTCTCGTAAAGATCCTCGTTGTCCGTCTGCAATGCCTTGTTTTTCCGCTTCAACTCTGCAACCAAGTTATACTGCTTCCTCAAGTCGTCCTCCAACTCCTTATTCTTCTCTCTAAATCTGTCTCTTTGCTTGGTGATGATCGGGAGAATTGACGACTCGTCGACATTCGAAGATCCAACGACACTTCCTCGTCCTGTTTGTCTAGTCATTCTGGTCATGCCCGACATAAGACTAGCCGTGTCATTGAATGTAGAGCCAGACGCCTCTTGAACGTTTGCTAAGTCGCTTTCAAGTCTCAAATTCAACTCTTGCAACCGTGAGAGCTCCCTGTTGGCGTTCTCCAACTGGCTGTCCAATTGGCTGATCTGGGTGTTGAAACTGTCATGTTTAGACCTGAAGTCGGCAAGCTCACGGGTCAAAGCCTTGTTGCGCTCGATGAGCAAAGCGTCAATATCGTTCTGCTCCATTCCGCCTTCACCAAACTCGATCTGGCGCATCAACAGCAACTCGTGCTTGATCTCATCGTAGTCGCCAGTCTGGTCAAGCCTGTCCTTCAAGTTTTTGATTTCCTGAGCGTTCTGTGACAATTCTCGGTTCAAACTCTGCAATTTGGACTCATGCTCCTTGTTGGCAACCTCTGCCTGGCCCTTGATCTGATTCAAACTGGCAATGAGAAGGGCGTTTTCGCCTTCAAGTTCGGCAACTTTCTTCGAGTGCTCTTCCTTCACGAGATCCTTATCTGACTCCGCCTGGGAGATCGTCAACTCCCTACGCAAGTCCTCGTTGCGTCTTTCGAGCTCGAACACTCGCTTTTTCCAAGTTTCCAAGTCTCTGGTCGCCATGTCCAACTCGGCCAAAGCCGACGCCGACGACAAGCCCAGCCCACCCAATTGCTTATTTTGCGAGTTGAGCTGCAACTCAGTGACCTCCTTGGACGTCTGCAACTCCTCCACCTTGGCCATGTAACTTGCAATCTGGCTGTCGTGCTGTTTCTGGATGCTGTGCCAGTTCGACTCCTTTTCGTCGATCAATGCCTTGAACTCTGTCTCCTGCGCCTTCAACTTGGCGCCTAGAAGCTCGGCCGACTTCTGCTCATTACGCAACAACCGCTGTTTGAGGATATCGTAGTCTGCTTTCCGGGAAAGCTCCTCTTTCAACTTCGCAAGCTCCTGCTTGAGGGCCGACGCCTCGTTCAGCTCTATGACGGCGTCCAACGAGATCTCCAAAAGCGGCTTGGGGTCGGGCGCCTCAGCTATGAGTCTGTAGAACCCAAAGAAGAAACTCTCGACTTTCTTCTGCTTCGTGGTCAACGAGTCAATCTCGTTCTGGTACAACTTGAGAAGCGGCTTCAACTCGGCGAGCTTGACGTCGTCCTCCAACTTGCGGAACTCTTTTGTTTTCGAAGCGAGCTCTTTCCTCGACGCTAGCGACTGTTTCTGTTGGTTCTTAAGCTCAATGCCTTGCTCGTCGAGTTTCCTCTGCAAACTCGACAAATCAATCTGCGTCCATGTCTGTAAAGCGTTCTCAAACGCATGCCCTTGGGTTCCCGCCGGTGCGTTTTCTGACATCGAGTGTTCTTGGAGGATAGTAGGTTAGATTCGGAACAGAAGTCTCGAAATGTGTGCAGGCTAGACGATTAGGAAGTAAATAGTGGGCGGCAAGGGGGTGAAAAAATATGGAGAGCGGGAGGCCAGCGGAGGTTGAGGTTACGGTTTTGGTGGGTTATGTTGATTCCTCAGGTTTTGTGGTTTTTTGCCGCCGGTTGTTTGTTTGTGTGTTCGCTCCCTAGTTGAATCCCTCGCTAAGCGAAATCTGCGATCCCTCCGGTTTAGAAGCCTCGCATAACTGCATTTACGAGTGGGTGAATCAGCAGCAAGGGGCAGGACCAATTGGAACTAATAGTTTCATAAAAAAAATACAGAGTTCGTTGGTCTAAGTGGGTCCCAGTTGGTACTTTTTGCTTGAAAGAGGGAACCTTGCGTGAGGCAATAACGGACACTTATTTGCCAAGAAGTAGCCGCGCGAGTAGTCCAAGAAATGTTTCACTCGGGGCCAGTTATTATAAATAGTAATTGTGGCCACTTGTTCCTTGTTTGTTCTTCTGTACTTCTCTTTTTCTTTGCGTTCTCCCCTTTAATTTCAAATAACCTAGATCGGAATGTCGTAGCCGCCTAGGGTGGTGTTGTCTACTTGAACCCCCTGTCTATTCTGACGCTTTGAGGTATTCTACCCGCGATTGAACCCAGCCTACTGTTTTGCAGCACCGTTTTCCGTCTCGGCTAGAGTTTCTGGCTTCAAGCAGAATGGAAGTTGCAGTATCCTTGTCGAAGCTGAAATTAACACACAATTTTGATACTTGCAAAAGCCAGGAAATGCTGCGGTAGAGCTATGCACCCCCTTCTTATATCTAATTTCTCTGTGTTCTGGTGGAAGCTTTAAGTTCTAGTGGATTCTCTGGAGTATCGGGTACCCGATCAATTTATAAGTGTGGTGGATTTATCTCAGAATTAACCACGCCCATCGTGAAATTAGGAACTGTCAATCTGCAATTACTCATCCACAAAGCCCCTCATTATATCAATTCCGTGATCTACTAGCAGTTGGCCTATGTCGATTCTGTCGTCTGCTAAAGCTCACCTAACTATGGGTGCGAAATTCTTAGGGCTTGAGCCCCGCATCAACGCCCACACTACTACTAACCATCTCCAGCGTTCAGTGTGCTCAAGCTATCAAACTACAGCTGTGGACCATATGAACTATATTACAATTAAACTGGAAAAGTAACCAAATGCGATTAGAGTTTATACAAGCATTTACTCTTCCTCCTCGTCGCCCTCCTCAGAGGCCTTACCCTGGTTCTTTCTCTTGCATCTACCTGGTCTGCCACCGCCGTAAGGAGACTTTGGAGCAAAGTCAATGTGCTTCTGGGAGTCCAATCTCACCATGAAAGATGGGATGTTGACGATCTGCTTACCGACGGCAATGTGTCTCTGGGTGATCAACACTCTGGCGTGGTGGATAGATCTGGCCAAACCCAACTTGAAGACCTGGGTCTGCAATCTTCTCTCCAAGAAGTCCTCGATTCTCAAAGCCAAGACGTAATCCAACTTCATCTTGTCCTCGCCCAAGACACCGATTCTCACCAATCTTCTGATCAAAGCGTTACCCTCGAACAATCTCTTCTCGTCCTTGTCATCTCTGGTCAACAAGTCACGGGCAGCTCTTCTGATCTTGGACAATTGGAAACCAATTCTGTAGATCTCTCTCTTGTTCTTCAAACCGTATTCACCGGCCAACTTCAACTCAGCGTCCAAACGAGCAGACTCGTATGGCTGCTTTGGCACGGAGTAGGTCTTAGAGTAAGTTCTTGGAGCACCTGGAGGTTAGCATTTGGTTCGGACGAGCCGAGGGTTGGGGCTACAAAACATTTCCATGCTGCAAATAAACTGCCCCGTCCGTACTGCTAAGTGTGGACAGGGAGTATTCCCAGCGGTAGGTTGTAACTGAAGTGTCGGGGTTCAGTCACGCTCCCAGAGGGAGTTGAAAAGTTTTGAGGGCCCGAATCCTCTAGACATTGCTGTCTATTGTTGTGGAAAGTGAAACATACGAGGCATGTTAACTTGTTAAGATGTAGTAGAAAATTTTTCAGGGAAGCAGGATTTTCACTCTACTTATAGATTTTTCGCGCGCGGAAAATTTTTCAGAGGCGTGCGCGGGCGAAACCGTGCAATGCGGTCACGTGAGAAGAACCAGACGGTTTGCTAATGTAGCGAAGTTAATGGTGGTAAGAGTGAAAGTGGGGATGTTCAGGTGGGCACCTTGATTTGAAGCTGGTGAGGCTGTTTATGTGTTTCCACACGGTAGGCTGTACGGATGTGTGACCATCTACTGCTACCAGGATATCTCGTCTTTTGAGTGTTGAACGAAAAGCTTAAGAAAAAACTTATACATGACAGTACAAGCAAGTGTTGGAGAAATGATGAGCCTGACCAAGGGCATTTCCGGTTCAAGATGGTGCCAATCCTGATGTCTCGATGAGATGACCTGCGTACAGGCAACACGATGAGTAGTCGTAATGACAGGAGGACCATAAGAAAAATCCGAGCGAAAGCGGCTACAACTCAATTGGCCTTATTTCGGTTTCCTCGAGCAATCTCTTCCTTCCTGTGTCTCCTTTTTGCCTTCTCCTCTCTCTTTTGCTTCCTCTATCTTTTCCCTCCAACCTCTTCCCCTGGTGATGGCATCTCCATGCAGGAACGCATCCTTCCCCAGACTGACATCCTCAAACTACCGCCAAAACATCCCCGCCAATGAAATTCGTGGCATTAATCTCCGGCGGCAAGGACTCGTTCTTCAACATCCTCCATTGCAAGCAGAATGGGCACGAGCTCGTGGCGTTGGCCAACTTGCACCCGGCCAATAAAGACCACGATGAGATCGACTCGTTCATGTTCCAGACCGTGGGCCACTCGGTGATACACCACTACGAGGCGTGTGTGGGGGTGCCGCTTTACAAACGCGCCATTTCTGGCGGCTCCACCAACGTGGCGCTCGAGTACGTGCCGACCCAACACGACGAAATCGAGGATCTCTACGAGCTTCTCCAACAGGTCAAAGCTAAACACCCTGACGTGGAAGGCGTGAGTTGTGGGGCCATTTTGTCGCACTACCAGCGCACAAGAGTGGAGAACGTGTGCGGGCGCCTCGGTTTGACGTCTTTGGCGTACCTCTGGCAACTGGACCAGGCAGAACTCATGCGGCTGATGTGTGAACTGGATTTGGACGCCAGGTTGGTGAAGGTGGCCGCTGTTGGGCTCACCGAAAAGCACTTGGGCAAGCTGATCCGCGAGATGTACCCGATCTTGACCAAGTTGAACCAGATGTACGACGTGCACGTGTGCGGCGAGGGCGGCGAGTTCGAGACGTTGGTGCTTGATGCGCCGTTTTTCGTCAAGAAGCTCCGCATCAACGCCATGAAGGTCGTGCAGCACTCGTCCGACGTGTCCTACGTGTCCCAGTTGGACGTTGACGTCGTGGACAAGGACGACGTTGGTGGCCAGCAACCCACAGTGCCTGAGTTGCTCCTGGATGAGTTTGTCCAGGTGAAGGAGGCCGTTATGGAGCTAGCAGCGCCAAAAACGCAACCAACACCACCAACACCACCCGCACAGTTGGCCCCCGCTGCGTTCTCCGTGCTGCCCCATTCCGCGTCGCTCCCGACCAGAGTCTACATCAGCAACATCGTCAGCACCGCGCCCACGCTTGAAGAGCAGACCGCCGACGTCATGGCGCAGATCAACCACCGTCTCCACCAGCACAACCTCACCGCCGCCGACATCCAGCACGTGTCGGTGTTGGTGCTGGACATGGCGCACTTTGCCCGCGTCAACGCCGTCTACGGCCAGTTTTTCGCCGACATCTACCTTCCGCCTTCTCGCGTGTGTGTGGAGGCAACGTTGCCCGCGCCGCACATGGTGCAAGTGTCGTGTGTGGTGCTCAGGCCGGCCTACCAGAAGATGGGCATCCACATCCGGTCGCGGTCGTACTGGGCACCGCAGAACATTGGGCCGTACTCGCAGGCCATCGTGGAGTCTCGTGCCACCTTCAAAACCGCCACGCTTTCTGGCCAGATCCCGCTCTTGCCGGCGTCGATGGAGATCGACAGCGGTGCGCTGAGCGTCGACAACGCCGTGCTTGCGCTCCAGCACCTCTACCGGGCGAAACTGCTCGTTGGCGTGCGCCACATCGCCTACTGCGTGTGTTACATCACCGACCACACTGCGCCGCAACTTGTGGCTGACGTGTGGCGCAACTACGTCGACGACGTCGAGAACGGGCAGGACTTCTTCCTGCGGTTGCTCATTGTGCAAGCATCGGCGCTTCCTCGCGGTGCTGACGTCGAGTGGGGTGCGCTTGCGTACGAGAAAGTGGTGGGCATGTACGACGACGATGACGAGCCCGCGACGGCAAACCCGGAGATCTCCGGGCTCGTGGAGGGCTTCAAGACAACGGCGGTCGCCGTCGGCGATGGCCACGTGGTGAAAATGGTCGGTAACGACTTGCTGGCGGCGATGGCGTTCTTGCGTAGCCCGGGGCTCGGAGAGTCGCACGTGACGTTTCTCTCCAAGTTGGACATCGTGCACAAGCTCTCGAACATGGGGCTTTCTGCAGAGTGGGTGCCTGTTTCGGGTGTTTGGGACAGCGACGGCGAGAGTTACGCCTACGCTATGGTGTGGATCACCTAGGAGGTGTTCATTAGTGGAGGAAGGGAAAACAAAAATGAAAAAGAGAAGGGGAGAAAAGGGCGGGAGCAAAAAGAGAGCGGAAATACAAGCTTGCCTCATGACGCCCGCGATATACTTAGCATAGAGGTCCGTTGGTCGAGGTGTTGAGGTCGATCCGACATTTGCACCCGTTCGCACTCTGCACACGATCAGAAGTACCCACAAGAACCCACCAATCCATAGTGGCTACAAAGGCGAATTATTTCTCATGTACTTTTCCTACGTCCAATTTGCGTCTCTGTTTACTATTTTCTCTTTTCTTCCTTCTGTTTCTTTCTCTTCTGTTTTTTTCTCTTCTCCTCTGTCTCTGTTCCTGCTGTTCTTGTCCTCTCCTACTCTTCGCAGTGTGCACGATGATCAGAACCGAAAAATTCACCTCCACAGTCTTCCTCCCACAAATGCTACCTCGCCCGTTCCCGGGTCTACGAGCGGTCCGCCGACCTCCTGGGTCCCGATCCGTGTACGTGATGAGCTACGAAAAACGAAAAAAGCCCCCGGCAAAATCCAAGCTCGAGCGTCTACTGCGATGGGCTGAAAAGGACTCCGACCGGAAACAACGCAAACAGCACGACGAGTACGCCCGCCGCTTGAACGAACTCAAACAACTCTCGCAGGATATGCTGGCGTACGTTCGCCGGCGTGCCGCCAAGGACGACGAAACAGAGAAGTTGAAGCGTATCCCACTACCCTCAGAAGCAGAAGCCCACCGAATGGCGGCTAACGCACCCGCCCACCTCGCCCCTGGGAAGAACTCGGCCACTTTTGACGCCAGCAAGACCTCCTTGGCCACCTCGGCGGCAGACTTGCCCGCGTCGATCCACGACAAGTTGGGGTTGGCCGTCAAGTACTTGGTGGCTCGAGAACACCAGAACTGGGGCGTGGTGCTCCACCAGCTCCATCAGGCGGGCGGACTCGGCGATGTGCCACCGAAAGATATCCGCAAGTTGGTGTACGCGATCCCGAAACCCCAGTTGAAGCACGTGTACCCGCAGTTCAAGCAGCTTTTGGCCCAGGCCAACATCCCAGAGTCGCCCAAGATGGTCAACGCGTACTTGAAGAGCGTCATAGCCGGCAACTCGGTGTCGCAGCAAGACTGCGAGCTTGTGCAGAAGCATGTGGACGAGCTTCGGGCCTCCACCAAGAAGGGGAAGCTTTCGCGAGAAACGTACGAGATCTTGGTCGAAACGTACGGGAAGGCCAACGACGTGGCCCGCATGAACAGCGTGGTCAAGGAAATGAAGGCGGCGGGGCTCCAGCCGTCGCTGGCCGTGTACTCGAATGTGCTTTCCACTTGCGTCTACAAGGCGCGAGACCACAAGCAGGCGGTGCAGCTCTTCGACCTGATGAAGTTTTTGGCTGGTCTGTTGGCGCCGGGCTCCAGAGAGTACCAGGACATCATTGTGTCGCACGTCAACAACGACGACATCGAGAAAGCCCTCGACTTGTACCAGGAGATGCTCACGGGCAACATCCCACTCAACCAGAGCATCCTTGTTGCGTTGGCGAGGGGATGCATGTCCCGAGAGCCGCTCCGGTTCAAGGCATGGGACTTCATTTTCGAGATCTACAACAACCGCTGGGAGCCCACCGTTCAGACCTTGGAGTATATGCTCTACTTGGCTGCAAAGGATGGCGACTTGGCGTTGGCACGAGCATTCTACCAGCAGCTCAACATGTCGGGCGCCACAACGCCCCGGTCGTTCTCGTTTTTGCTTTTGAGCTACACACGGAGCACAATCGGGCGACCAGTGAGCGAGTTTCAGCCTTTGGCCATCACAGCCCACGACGCCGGACGCAACTTTAGACGCAACATCTTGGACCTCGTTGACTTCTCACCCAAGTTGGACAATCCGCAGCAGGCGGTGCCGTTCCTCCCGTTGGACGTGTTGACGAAAAAACTGGAGGTTTTGGCGGAACTGAGTGCAATCATGGCACATGCACTCATGGTGCACCCGGGCCACGTCAACACCGAAAGTGTGAACACGTTCATGAACGTGGCAGCGAACATGGGCACTTTGGACGAGTTTCTCGAAAGATACGAGGAGTTTACATTCTTGGATAGGGCTGGTGTGGACGCATCAGCAGACCGAGCCACTGAACCTGAGATTATCATCGAGCCAGAAATCTTAGAGTCGTTCGACACGCAGATGGTGGCTAGACTGGAAAAGTTCACCACGTCGCCCATCTTGAAGCAGGTGGTGGAATCCCGCAAGGGCAGTTTCAAGATCCCAAGAAACACCGTCACCTACATCATTGCATTGAAGGCCGCAGCGAAACATAAGAATTACGTATTTGCGCAGACCGTGTGGCAAGAAAGAGGAACATATAGAAAATCGGCGAACTTCAGGAAACTCCCGAGAAGCGTCAAGGACGACCTCGACTTCAGCTTTGCCAGCAGCATGGTCAACTGCCTCACCGAGCTTCAGCTCTTGGATGATGCCTTGGCCATTTTGGTGAGTACAGAGTACCAGTTCAAATGGACATGGAAAGAGTTGCGGGCACTTTATGCTGCAGCGGTAGATGTTGGTCACAACAGCATCACCAGGACTGTTCGTGGTATTGTCAAGAGAGCACAGGTGAACCACGAGGGGAAAATTAGAAAGAAAGACTACAAGAGGTACGTCATGGAGAGAGGGTATTAGAGGAGACGCTAGAAGGTGGGACTGCTTGTAAATAGTGTACATTATGTAAATAATCCACATGCTCCTCCTTTGCCATCAATTGTCTATGTACAAGTTCTATTTACAGATGATGCTGATGATGCCTTCCTTGGCAATAACTTTCTTAATGGTCTTCCCGTCGATGTGCTTTGCAGCTTCAGTTTTGGTCAAGACGTGGTCCACGATGACATTCTCGCTGAGATCAGCAAACGTCTTGTCGGCCTTGAACCCTGCTCTTCTCTTGCCATTGACGATCACATTGAAATTGATTTCCAACGATGCAATGGGCTGAGAGTCTGGGAATTTTTCAAAGAAAATCGATTTCCAGGACTTTCCAAGTCCTTGGGCAAGCCCTTCCCAACACTCTTCGGCAACCGACGGAGTCACTGGAGCCATCACAATGAGTAGTTTCTTGTATGCGTCCATGACGACCTCGGAGTCGATATTGGGGTGCTCCTTGATTGTCTTTTGAAGCAAATTCGTCATTTTCATGTAATCGGATATGATCGTGTTGAATGACAAGTCCACCTCAATCGCCTTGGCGATCTTGTTGGTGTATTTCAGAATCTCGTTGTACAATTCGAGTTCTTCATGGGTCAACTTGTAAGTCGCGTGGTTCACGCCGTTGAGAGTCAAGTTCTTGTATTCTTGCCCAAGTTCTTGTTTTGGCGCCTTTGCAGTGTAGAGTTGGACAATGTCAGTTCTCAAGTTCAAAACTTTTCTCAACCATTTCTCCACACCTTGAATCTGGTCCTCGTTCCAGTTCAAAACATCAGACACTGGAGCAGAAAACAAAATCTGCGCTCTGACGGCATCAGCTCCATATTTGGCAATGCAGGCCGCTGGGTCCACTCCGTTATACTTGGACTTCGACATCTTCTCAAAACTCATATCGGGAATTTCACCAGAGGCTATGATCTTGCCAGTAGCTTGATCCACTTCCTCGGGTTTCAAGAACCGCCCAGATTTGGGATCCTTCAATGTTTTTCCATGCACCATGCCCTGGGTCACAAGTCGTCTGATGGGTTCGTTATTCCATTTGCTTCCGTCCCAAAGGTTGCAGTCCGCTAAGAATTTGGACACAAAACGAGAATAGAGCAAGTGCAAAATCGCGTGCTCAACTCCACCAATGTACATGTCCACAGGCATGTGTTTCGATGCTTTCTCGTAGTCAAATATCTGCTTGTCGTTTTTCGAGTCGGTGTACCTGAAGAAGTACCAAGACGAGTCAATAAATGTGTCCATGGTATCTGTGTCTCTTTTAGCTGCACCTCCACACGATGGGCAGGTAGTATTGACAAAGGAGTCAATTTTCGCCAACGGATTACCCTTTCCAAAACTCTCTCCTTCAAGTTTAGGCAACAACACAGGAAGGTCCTCGTCTGGAACAGCAACAGGTCCACAAGAGCCGCAGTGGATGATTGGGATTGGTGCTCCCCAGTACCTTTGTCTGCTTATAAGCCAATCTCTGATTTTGAACTGGGTCGACTTGCCACCGAGACCATGGGAGTGCAAGGTGTCCATTATTTTCTCTCCAGCTTCCAGTGAGGTCAAACCAGCGAATTTGCCAAGTGTCTGACGTCCGTTAGGAAGCACACTGGAGTCATACAACTTGCCGTTTTTAGCTGTGAAAACTTCGGTGTTTCCTTGTGCTTTCGACTCATCAAGGTCCCCCACTGTGTGACATGGAGCAATATTAGGATTGTGGAGTTTCCAAAAGTCAAAGTCTCGTTCGTCGTGAGCAGGACATCCCATTACGGCACCGTGCCCATAAGACCCGAGAACGTAAGGTGCTGCGTAAACAGGAACGTTGAACTCCTCGATTTTCTCTCCATCGACTCCAACTGGAAGTGTCGCGTTGATTTGTGGGAGCAAGTAGCCGTCTTTTGACGTAGGGTCATCATTTTCACCCATCTGAGCAATGAAAGCGGCCAATTTAGCGTCGCGTTCAGCCGCTTCCACAACAATTGGATGGTTGAGTGCAAGTGCAACAAACTGGACGCTGAACAACGTGTCTGGGCGAGAAGTGAACACTGTGATCGAATCGCCCAGCGACGTCGGGAGCACAATCTCGGCTCCGTGACTACTGCCGATCCAGTGCTTCTGCATCGCTTTCACTTTCCCTGGCCACTGGTCGAGCTGGTCCAAGTCGTCTTGCAACTGCTCGGCGTACTTGGTGATCCCAATGAACCATTGCTCCAAGTTACGTTTTTCCACCACTGCTCCCGATCTCCACGACTTGCCCTCGGAATCCACCTGCTCGTTGGCCAAAACCGTCTGGTCCACAGGGTCCCAGTTGATCTCTGCACCCATGCGGTACGCGAGCCCCCTCTTGAACAAAAGCGTGAATATTTTCTGTGTCCACTTGTAGTACTCCGGCAGCGACGTGTTGACCTCTCTGTCCCAGTCGAAATCCGCCAACATCAAGTCCATCTGGCTCTTCATCTTCTCCACATTCAGTTCTGTCCATGTGGCAGGGTTGATTCCCCTTTCAACAGCAGCGTTTTCAGCGGGAAGCCCAAAAGCATCCCACCCCATCGGATGGATCACGTTGTAACCCTGGAGCCGCTTGAAACGGGCAATAACATCGCTTATGGTGTACACTCTTTGGTGGCCCAAATGGAGCATTCCCGAGGGGTAGGGAAACATGGAAAGAGCGAAGAAAGGAGGGGCGTTTTCGGGTGTGGCATGTTTGGCTGGGTGCAAGCTTCCGTCGGGTGACACATTTCTCCATGTCTGAGTCCACTTCTTGTCCAACTCGTTGAGTTTGATGGGTTGGTCGGGGTTGGGCGATGTTGGGGTACTGAAGCACCTAAACTGCAAGGAAACCGACTTTGCTAGTCCAATTTGGGACGAGCATCCTCGACGAAGCATGACTTGCCTGTTTAATTGGGAAAGACCGTAAATTCTCCGGGATCGCTAGAGGCGGTTAGGTTGGTGAAAATCGTGAGAACATACTACTAGTCATGGCTGGTGCAGGACACTCGCCGATTTGCACCCAAAACCGACATTGAAAGGACATGCAGTAAAAATACACTATAGTACATGCACCGCGCAATTATGCGGGTGCCGCTCGCCGCTGGTTCTCTAGCGACTTCAACGACGTGAAGAGAAAATCGCAAAGACCCGAATACCCGAGCCGGTCGAGGCTGTTGAGAAGCGAGATCTTGATATCATAGTAGCTCATGGGAAGCCACGTATTGTCGGGATCCTGTCTCAATTGCAAGACCGACTCTTCCGAGATCGGGCCGGGGTGGCGCGTTGTAATGTTCTCCACTTGGTCTTCGAGCTTCCACACGAGTTCGGCACATATGTACACCAAACTTGGGTTCTGGACCACTCCACCCACTGTCTTGAGCTGGATGAAATTGGAGTAGCTGAAAAAGTTGAGGGCACTCACTTTCTGTAAGAATTCGTCATCGAGAAACATCCCTGTGCTGAAGGTGTCCGCTTCCTTCTTGAGAGCCATGTCTCTCCACACGAAGTTGATGGAGTCCATCACATAGTTATTGCGCAAGGCTATTGTCTTGGAGTCTTCGTCCGGTATTGGTACACTCTTCAAAAACACGAGGTATCCCAATGCTTCCGAGAGTATTAGCGGATTCGTTGACACGATCAAGAGACACATCAACGTTGGTGGTGGCACTAGCAGGCCGGCAGTGGGCCATGAGTGATCTAAGCTCGTATCTTTGACGGCTTTGAGCACACCAAGAAATTTGAGTTTCGATTCAAGATTGAAAATTGCCCAAAGAGCCTCGGCCAATGCGAATAGGTGCGATAAAATGTCCAGGAGGCAGCTGAGGTACTCTGGGAATGAATCCCGTTCGAGAAAAACGCTCCTCCACTTTGTAATGATGAATGCAATCTCCTCAAACAAGAGTCCTGCAATGTTTGTCCATTCCTCCTTTTGTAGCAGTGAAATAATCTTCACAATGGCAGACACAAGCACGGATTTCTCCCACGGCAAGTGCCTAAGTAGTCTTATTTGCTTCTTCAACTGATCTTTATCCACCGCCAGATTATTGATGTATTGGATGCAAGGACCGCTGAGCGTCTGTAGGCCCTGGAAACGAGCAAACTCGAGAAGCTGTGTAAACACGAGAAGGGAGTTGTTGCTTCCTTCGCCGAAGATGTGAGATTGCACGGCATGCCTGAGCTTTTTCGCTCTCTGGTCATTCTGGCCCGCACCTAGTAGGTAGAGCGCCAAATAGAGACGTCTGTACTTGTTGTTTTCGGCCGAGGTCAAACTGAGCACGGAGCTCGGGTTGGGGAGGTCGATTTTCTCGAATTGAGCGATCAAGGAGCTCACCGAGGTGACTGACATGATCAGTAGCGCGTCTCCCAGTTGCGTGGGAAGCAAGTCATACAGTGGACCTATTCTTCTTCGTTTCGTGCCCTGCAGTTCGAACGAACTGAAAAACCTTCGAAGCTGTCTCTCGACTTCCAGCACTTCTCTCAGCAAAGTAGTCAGCCCTTGGAACTTGGCGAGGATCTGCAGATGCAAGTGGGAATTAGGAACTCTCGCGTCAGCGAAGTTTCCCGTCGACTTGAAACCTTCCATTACTGCACCAGACTGGACCCTCTGTGTGCGATCTTTCAACCTGATGTGGGCCAAAAGCCCATGGAGAGAAGGGTCTGAGGGGAACTGGGCAGACAAGTCTGCCACGAGCTGCAAATGCCACGGTCTAACGGCGCTCCTTGTGGTGATGGTGGCCACCGCATCGCTGCTGGACGTGGCCACCACGATCAATGTTGCAATGTACGGCCGCAGAAACTCAAACGGTAAGAGACCAAACAACATGGGGAGGAACCGTCTCAACACGCGCAACACGCCCTTTCCGAACGACGGGAGCGCACACACGAGCCACTCCAACAAGCGCTGGATGGTTGCGATCAGAAGCCGCTTCAGCTTGTGCTGTTTGCCATTCTTGTAGTAGATTTCAGGGGTTCCAACCGCCCCCAATACACGGCCCACCAACTCGGTGGGTAGTAGGTGATTCCCATCGGGGATGAGACACTCCGACGCCAATATGTTCTTGTTAGACGCCGAAGTGGTGGAGTGGAGGATGCCATCAAGAACCGCCAGCAACTCGGTGGGCAGTAGGCCGTTTTGCGCCACTGTTTTCAGAAAACGGTGCAACGCATCGGTTCCGTCCGGCCCGGCTAGACCTACTAGGTCAGATATCGTCAGCAAAAGGTCCGGAGACCGCATACGGGAGATGATGGATGGTTGATCGGTTGTGTATGGAGAGCGAGATAAACAAACACGGTCACGTGGAGACGGACGGTGGTTTGTGGGAAACGAAACGAAAGGGAAGTAATTGGATGAAGTTGGTGGTGTGCTTGGGGTGTATGTGAGTGTAGTGAAAAAGATCTTTTGGTGTTTTCTTTCTTTTTGGCTGGTTTGAGTGGCTTGTGTGGTGGTTTAACTTTTGGTGGTGGGTGCGAAAAGTGGGTAGATGGTGCGGGTTTACAAATTCTGTGGAGAAGTGCAACATTGGGGAGAAAACGTACACTGCGGAAATAAAAAAGAGGAGAAAGCCAATTAGATTCCAGGTCGGTACATAGTTTGTCAGCCTGCTGTTCACATTGAAATATCGTGGATATTACCTCCACGGTCAATGGTTCTTGTACTTCTTTGCTTCACATTCGCAGCCAGATCCACTCGCCTAAATGGAAATACAAACCACTCAGCCAACACCACTTGAACAACCTTGAAAGACCCAAACACCATCAAAGACGTCGTTGTTTCCATCACACGAATCATCATTTCATTCAAATTGTCTGCCTTAATCCCGCCACCGACTGCGTTCCCGAATTTCCGCCCTTATCTTATCTAATGCGGTAATTGGCGCCCGCAGCCTAAATACCGCAGCCTATATAAACCACACCTGCCCCACTATAAACTCACCAAAATGTCTTACACCGTGATAGGGTACGTCGACTAGCATTAAAGGTCATCTTCTGCTCACTAACACCCAGTGCGGGCATCATCGGCCTTTACACCGTGTATGAACTCATTCAACGAGGCATTGACCCCCACGCTATCCTGATAATAGCCGACCACTTACCAGGAGACCAGTCCATCTATTACGCTTCACCGTACGCGGGAGCATACTACACGCCCCTTTTGGAAGACGACCAGCTCGAGTTTGCGAAGTACACGTACGAGAATATCGAGAAGCTCCGGGACTTTTTGGGCGGAGAGTGTGGAATTGGACGAGCACAGACCATCGAGAGCTCCGAGGAGGCAATAGCCCCCGAGTTGATCCGCAAACTCAGCTTCATTGCGGACCTCACCGTAGAGCCATCCTCGGTGGCCGGCTGCACAGAGTGCGTCAAGTTCAACGGCATTGTGTTCAACCCACCAGTAATGACTAGCAAAATGCTTGACAAGTTCAAACTGTTGGGCGTCGTTGTCACAAGAGAGAAAGTAGCCAAATTCCTGGACGTGAAATCAGACACAATCTTCAATTGCTCCGGGTTGGGTGCTCGGGAGTTGGCCAATGACGAGAAGGTGTTTTCGACCAGGGGCCAGGTGATTGTGGTGAGAGCACCACACATGAAGCAAGTGGTGACGGCATGGACGGCAAACACGCTGACGTACATCATTCCACGACCGGAGTCGAAGACGCACGAGGTGATTTTGGGCGGATTCTACCAACCTCGCCGACTCGACGCCAACACCTATGGAGACGAATCAAAGGACATCTTGGCCCGAGTCTCTGCCATGTGTCCTCAACTCTTACAAGATAATGCCAACGGCAACGCAGTGGAGGACTTGGAGGTGTTGAGAACCGTGGCAGGTGCCCGTCCGACCAGAGAAGGAGGTGTGCGTATCGAGAAAGAAACAACCGAATTCGGCACTATATTACATAACTATGGGGCGTGTGGCACGGGCTACCTCTGTGGCTTGGGGATGGCAGCGAGGTCAGTAAGCCAGTTGGACTAAGCGAGGAACGTTGGTGTCTGCTCGCTATATTCCTCCAGCTTCCCTGTACCAGCGCACTCCACGGTCGAAACTGACCACACACAACCCTTCGTTGGAGTCACCGCCAGCGCCTCCACGGACACCCTTTCTAATGAACGCGATCCCGCTGCAGATGCTCGTGTCTGTATCTTCATCATGCGTGGTATCCTCCAAGTCAGTGATGTTGATCGTCAACGTGGCCTCACGTTCTCTCAGCTCTAGATTCCACACTCTAATGCACTTATCGAACCCACAGCTGGCCAAGAACTGACCGTCTTCGTTGAAACTCAACCCCATGATCCAGCCCTCGTGTGCAAACCCGCCAATTGTGGTCTTTGACGAATGCGTCAGGGTGGTAAGCGACCCGACATTCTCTCCGTATTTAACATCATACAACGTGATCGAGCCAGCGGACTGGTTGTCTCTGGCGACTGCAAGAAGTGCTCCACCAGGTGAAAACTTCACTACTCGTGGAATAGACGAGGATCCTTGACCTTGCTCGACCTGCAAATCTGTCGAGTGGAAAGTGAACTCCTGCTTCAAGCTCTTCAAGTTGTACACCACAACATCTCCAGAACTGTACCCCACAGCACACAACGCATCACTTGTAGAGGACACACCGAGCGAGTTTGGGAATGATGTGATGTTGCTGGCGCTGAGACTGCCAACAAAGTCAGTGACTGTGATGGAGATACTTCCTTCCGTGTCGGAGACATTGAGGGCGTATACAGCCGTAGCTCCGTCGGATTTTGTGACCACAAAGTAGTCCTGTACTGATTCAGGATCCTTATAGAAGTCTGGGCTCCACAAGTTGGCGGCAAACACTTTCTTGGTGTCCACCAACTTGAAAGTGTCGAGGTCTTCATTGACGTAGTAGTAGAACGCCACAGAGCCGTCAAAACAGCCGAATGCGAGCAAAACAACTTTTGTGGTCAGGCTTGCAGGCACGTTCTCGTAGGCTGCCACATGGTGGATGCCAATTTCGTTGATCAACTTGTGGTGGGCAAACTCCAGCGGCTCGTGCACTTCATCTTTCTTGTTATCCCAGAACGCCGCGTAGCCGTCGGAGGAAACGGTGATGGTGTATTTGTTGGTCATTGCCACTGCCGTGATATCCAGCTTGTGGGCCTGGGAGGCCGTCACTGTGGAGATGTACTGTTTTCCCATAAGAAGACTTGGTGTTGGAGGAGAGTGCACAGTGGAGAAGTTGAGTCCACTAGGCAGTAGGCAGTAGGCAGTAGTAGAAAGTTAGAAGAGAAGTGAGGGGAGAGATCAATCAGGTATTCGTGAGAAAGAAAAAGAAGGTGGAAGATTACTCTTTTGGCGCTAATCCCTTCTTATTTATAATTTTCCCTAGTGAGTTTTCTTTTTCGACGTCTCATTTGCAGTTTTCTTCCCACTCTCTTTACCCAATGCGCACTTAATTTGCTGGCCGCACCAATTTCACAAACCACCATGTTCAAGAGAATCTTCCATTCTCGCCACGCACTTCCGACTCCCGAAACGGAAGCTTCAAGCAGTTCAGAGTCTGGCGAGTCAGAGATTGTGTCACCAGCAGAGATTCATACGGCAACGGAAAGTAGGCATTTTTTCCGCAGGCCCATTGCGGTCGAGTTTGCACCCAAATCTGAGAAACCTGTCCACGCGAGCAAAAACAATGTTCAAGAGCAAAATGACGAAAAAGAGGAGAAAACGACGTCTCCTGGATATCTACAGCCTCCGCACCTGCTGTTGAAAAAATCAAGGAGTTTTTCGTTCAGATTGAGGCCCAACAGTAGTTCCATGTTTAAAGTGCCCAGAAGCAAGTCAGTCCATTTTGCCGATCAAGTGCAAGTAGTGGAGTTGGGCTTGAGCAAGAAAAATGAAGAATACTTGAAGAAAGAGCCCGAGCCTCCCGATGAGGAAAATAGATCGTCGTCTTCAGTATACACAGACGACACAGGAGATTCTTCTGCTAGTGAGGAAACCATGAAACGGGTCGGCGAGTCGCTCGAAAAGATATTCAACGGTGAAACACAAAGTGCCCAGGTCAGCGAGACTGATGAAGCTACCGACGAGTCCAGCTCTCTCCAGGAAAATGTAGCTGATGATTCTGGCAGCGAAGCCAACCCAGAAAAACACGAGTCCATGGAATTATTGTATGGAATTTACAAGCACATGTGCCACACACTAGAGCTTGGCCCAAACGACGTGAATAAATGCACAGTATTCCAACTTGAGACAGACATCCACACTGGTCTTGATGATCTCGCAGCGAACTTGCAGTCCACCACCGATATAATGCACACACTCAGGTCCAAGGTCGAGAAACATGACACCGAGGCTGAACAGGTGTTGAATACGCTTAACATGCAGCGGAGTCAAATAGATGACTTAAAGAAGACGAACGAAAATCTCCAGGACGAACTTTCGAAGATGAGCCACCGGGAAGATCAAGCAGACGAGAAGATGCAATATGAATTGTCGCAAGCATATCTGGAGATTGACAAGATCGTGGCTCATTTCGAAACACAGATTTCTGAAAACCATGCGACGATTCAAAATCAGCGCATGGAAATTGAAAACCTTAAGAAGGAGAGTGCCAAAACAGAAGAAGGTCTTCGTTCTCAGGCAAGGGCCTTGATGTCCAGGAACAGTGAGGTCGAAGCACAACTTGAAGAGGCACTAAGTCAGATTCGAGAATCTGCTAAAACGAGAAAGGTGCTCGAACTAACAATTGAACGGCTCAAGAGAGATAAAACTTCAATTGAGGATGAGACCGCGGCCAAAGTGGATAAAATAAATCAAAGCCACGAAGACGAAATGAAGAAGTTGGTTCTCAAGTTTGACAACGAGTATGCCAGCTTGAATAAATATCACGCTCAAGAAAAGGAAAACTTGGAAAACGAGCTCAATGGGGAAAAGTTTGCCAATGCAAATTGGGAGAAGCTTCACCTGGAGAAAATCGCAAGCCTTGAGGTAAAAGTTGAATCCTGCGAGAATCTCAAACAGAATAATGCTTTGCTCAAACGAGAAGTCGAATACCTTGAGAATGAAAATAAGAACTTGAAAAGCAAACTTGAAGAAGCGCAGGTGGCTGAAGCAGAAAAAATCAAGAAAACTCAGGCGAATAACACCACTCTTCGGACCCAAGCCGTTGACTTGAATGCGCAGGTAAACAAGTTATCAGCGCAATTGCAGAACTCAAACTGTACCATTTCCAAGTTGGAGAACGACATCAAGAATCACAATATGAAAGAGAAATCTAAGCTAAAGCACTATCTGCAAATTCTCAACTCCAACACTTTCGCCGTGGAAACATTAAGAAAATTCATCAAGGCAACCTTCGAGGTGTTGACACCGATCTTTCATCCTGACTCCACCAACCAGTTCACACAAGCATTCTACGAATATTCCCAGGTTAGAGTGTTTGAGTTGACTCACCATAGTATGGCCACGTTGCTTTGCACCTTCATCTTGACTGCTATTCGAGACCTCGTGAAAGAGTGGATGAAAACAGAGAAAAAGCTCGAGGCAGAAGTTAAAAATCGGTTAGCATACCAAAGGGAGGTGTTGCAGACCTTCTCCAAGATTGCTCGCAACTTCAACGGAGGAGTTGACAAATGCAATTCCCAAATTTGCAAACAGAAATCCTCGCCTGCTAAAAGAGCTAGTAAGCGCAGATGTGGCCTTGATATATAAAGGGGAATGCGAATTTGGCTGCAAAAAACCACCTGGAGCAGTATAAATACCGAGTATCGCGCCGAGGTACGAGCTCAGATTTCCATCCATTTGTTTTAATAATTTCTTATTTTGTACTTGTCGACGTTTATTTATTCACATGAGTTTCCCTTGGTACTGGTGGTTTGTTGGCAAGTCGCTCCAGCCTGGTCTGGCCGAAACTAACTCGAGCAGAAAACGAGACAAGATACGTAAGTTCTTCAGCAAGCGCAAGAAACCTTCACCAATTCTAATAGATCCCAATCAGACAGAAGACCAGGCGGATCCACCAGAAGAAGTACCAGCTGACCCAGTGGGCGGCGTCAACGAGGAAGAGATCCAACCAAAATCCACTACAGCTTCGGAGGCTGTCCATCTGCAACCTGTCCCAATCACAATTGAGGAGGTCCCTGAGACAACGGCCAAAGGCTCCGAGAGCTTCACGTTGCTCAAGGTCTTGCGGCTCGGGTGGATGCGTTCGCAAGCTACGAAGGCCGCCCCTGAAGTCAACAGCGTGCACAGCCTCGAAAACAAGTCTGCAAATATGCCTCGGTCACTATATTTCCTACAAGATATTGGCCATGGCACAAGCACTACTGAGGTTAGTAATGCTACAGGAATGCAAGCGTGATTTCACTCGGTTGATTATCTCTCTTTAGCGTCATCGATATTTATTGTGAGCCGCAAGTCATTTGGATTTGCGATGTAGTTACGAATTGGCGGAAATTCACTGCTCTAAGTCAGCAGATAAACAGGCGTAACTATGGGATGACGTGGCTGAGACAATACCAGCTAACTAGAATATCGTGAATTTCGCAGCCCTCAACGACTTGGCCAGCTACTTATCACGCACCCGTACCTCCTCAACATACTCCTCAGCATACTCCAGTGCAGTTCTGATGAGGAAAATAAATCGAGACCCGGGTCCAAAACGATTCTTCGCTGATATTGTTCCATACGAGTCGTGCAACGAGACTGCTAAGATGACGGATATTCAGCAACACCTCCTGAAGCTCAATATCTTCAAGAGTTTCATCAAGGACAAACGAGGAAGTCTAGCCATCAATGATCGAGCTCAAGTTGTGGTTGCAACTTCGAACGTGGTCAAGACAACCATTGCAACAGCAAACCAGAATTATTATAAAGTGCTCAAGGGGGACCGCACAGAGTTTGAGTTCAATGACGTATCCTTCAACCACAAGGACAATCTCGTCGCTTTGGTCGGGGATCGTTCCATCACCATCTGCGACACCAAGCCTAAACCATTGTACAATGGAAGGTCGTCGGATTGGGATACTTTCTCCTTCAATATCGGACCGTTTGAAAGCTCCGTGAAGGCAGTGCATTGGCACCCAATGAGTTCTGAAGGATCGGTCATTGTGGTGTTGACAGAAACAGAACTTTTACTTTACGACGTCGTGGTGTCATTCCAAAAGCCGTTGGTCACATTAAAGCTCCTGAACTACCCCAAGCTTAAGAACGAGAAGGTGTCCTCTGTTGCTTTCGGCTCCAAGCACAATCTTGCCGGAATGATCACACTTTACCTCTTAACCGAGAGTGGCTCCGTTTTCGCTATCGCTCCCCTCGTCCACGGCACCCTCAAGATCACAGCAACGAAGAATCAGATCACTCAATTTGCATATGAAACGAAAACTCTCTTGAAGGAATTGAGGGACTCCTTCCCTCCCTCAGTTGTACTTGAGAACTCACAGTACGCTGCTTTATCCAGACAATGTTCGTTTGCAGAAGCCCTTGAAGCTCAAGTACAATTACCACACTTGCGTTCTTTGAGTGGCGAAGAGATGTTGTCTGTTTCTTGCAAGGGCCAAGACCTTGGCTACGAATTGCAAGGTCCTCTCATACAAGTTGCACCTGGATCTAAATTGCTTCAAGTCAGCTCGAACGAAAGCTTTTCCTTGTTGGCTACAGTCCACTCGGCCAGCTCTAGAGCGGTGTTCACATATGTGGCTCAGCTACACCCGTTGGTTATGGGGTGGAAGAACGAGAAGTCCAAATTGGCACCTCCGGCCAAGCCAGTCAGGCAGCAACTGGTCGAAAAAGGAAGACCGTACAGGAGACCATCGAAAGGTTTCGGATACTTCATTGACTCGGAGTCTGAAGAAGACGACGGAGAAGCCGAATGGAAAACGAAGAATGCATCGTATGAAGAGCAACTCGATCTCTACAGGCTCAAACTCAAACTCCATGAAAGACTCAACAGCGAGACGCAGAAATTGACAGCAGTCGCAACTGACGAGACACTGTTCACTTACCGCCCCAGCGATCAAATTTACTTCAAACAAGCACCTGGCTCAAGATTCTTGTGGGCAGGTTGTGGTCAACTTGTCGTGGCTGATCTAGATGATACCGTTAGAAGTCTTCTAGCCGACAACAAGTTCGAACCGAAGTACAGCACGTTTAAAGTCTCGCAAACTGCCACTGGTTTCTCTTTATACAACGATAAGCTGGGCTGTCTGGGTGAATACGCCATAGCTTACTCGCCGTCTGATCCAGTTGAGGTCTTTAAGTTGAAAGACAAATCCGGCAAGAAACTTAAGAAAAGCTTAGAGACGGTGAAAAGGCCAACCGAAGTTCCGCAAGATGATGTTGAGACTGGATTTTCTCCAGAAGAGATATCAATGATCATTGGTTCAAAGCAGTCTAAGCCACTTCCGCAAGTGACTCAGTTTGATCCAAAGGACATTGGTATGTTAACTCAAGTTAATGAATTGTCGAAGTCTCTTGCCGAACGCACAAGCGACTTCACCAAGTATTTACTTGCCATCCAGCAGAAGATCCAGACGCAAGTGGAGGTCTTAAGATTTCAAGCAGACAACCTTAATCAGCTTCGGAACGTGAAAGGAGACACTGAAAAGTTTCAGAAGAATAATGAAAAGGTTGAGAAACTTGTCGGCCGCCAAACAGAACTATTTGAAAAGACGGAAAGGATCAGGGAAAACGTACTTTCGAGATTAGATGCTGCCAGACAGGCTCAGAGTCTTCCAATTTCCAACGCTGAGAAGAGTTGGTTCAAGGAGCTCAACCACATGATATCAATCCTCAATAATGATAAAAGTGAGAGCCTGACGAGTTTGGCGCTTCAGATCGAGGATTTGAAGCAGAAGGTGACGAAGATGTCAACCGGTGTTCTGACAGAAAGTGACAAGGCTAACAATTCTATTGAACAGCTAGCTCTAGGAAATGAGCTAGTTAGAATCAGCAGGCTTTTGAAAGCAGAGGAAAAGGAGATTTCAACGCTACGGTCTAAAGTTGATTCTTGCCATCAGTTACTCCAAGCACGCGCTATTTAAATCTTCAAGTGAATTTCAGGTGAAGAAAATCGAGAATCGTTCTGGAGCAGAATTGTTGTGACCACTCCTCGAGACTGCCATAGGCGATTACCTCGTTGAGGAAAACGCCAATATGGACTCCGTCGATATCAATGGCTACTCGTTCCGGATGACTGGTTGTCAATCCTATTTTCTCGCACCATCGCAATATCTCATCAGCTAGGACCTCATGATCGCCGAAAATCACAAGAAGATCACCGCCTTTAATTACAGGAATCTTGTCCCAGTCCACCTTGTGCATATTGAGCTCCATGTTCACCATGGACGACTGGTTCAACCATTCGTCTCCATTGATATAGGCATAGCCAAAGTACTTTAGCATTGAATGGGATAAAATGTCATACCCAAGGTACCGCCTGAAACTGCCGGAGTTCTCCGACTTGGAAATGTTTAAGTAAGGAGAAATCGCCACGCACCCTTTCGGCCACACGACCTTCTTGCTTCTCGAGATCGACAGTAAATGTGTTAAGTTGTTGACAACCAAATTTCCGCCCGCAGAATCTCCAATCACGACGATGTTCGTGTACCCATCAGCCACCAATTTGTCGTATATCTCGTTTGCTTCATTGATCTGTGTGGGGTACGCATACCCACTACTGGTCAACGAATAGTCTACCAATAGAATGGAGATTTCCACGCCAAATTGCTCTTTGTATGCCCTGTAGATGTTGACCAAGGACATCATCTGATTTGGACTCATTTGCAACGCAAAACAGCCTCCGTGGAAGTATAACAAGATTGGAGAGTCTGAGTCACGCAAGTTTTTGCTGAGCCACAAGCTTTCACACGTGGAGTCGTCTCTTGATGTGTATTGCTCCAGGTATCCGGGAAGGTCAGCAACGTTTCCGGGGAACCATTTCAAAAGTGAGCTGATGGTATAACCTGAAAACTTAGCATCCCCAAGGGAGAGCAGACTTGCAAAATGCTTAAATGTACCGACCAAAAGTGTCTTTAGCAATGAACTTTTCATGTTGGCATTGGTATAGATTGTACCGACCGTGTAAAACTGAATTGTGAGCCATACCAAGACCAATGGCAAAGTAAGCATTCGTGCTATGACAGAAACCGAAACTGCCATGATTTAGACTATAGTTACCGTGAGGTAGCCCATACGGTTCAATTTTCAGGTGGTCAGGCTTATCCGGTAATGGCCATTGTGCACTCCCACATTATAGTTCCTCATCGGGTAACTTATAAGTGATTGTTCATGACGGCGGAGGTGGAGGAGGTTTTGACGCTGAAGGTGGAGGAGCCGGCTTAGTATTTGTTGGCGGAGGAGGTGGTGGTTTGGCATCCGCAGGAGGAGCAGGTTTGGCATCTTTTGGAGGTGGAGGCTTGGCCGAAATGGGTGGTGGAGGAGGTTTCGAAGATGCCAAAGATGGAGGCGGAACTTGGCCCGTATTTGAAGGAGGCGGAGGCGGTGTGTTCCGCACAAGTGGAGGAGTTGCTCCCAAAGGTGGAGGAGGCTGCTGGTTGAACCGTGGAGGAGGCACGCCTGAAGGTGGAGGAGCCAATCCGCCGTGGCCAGCATGCGTAGAACCGTAAGCAGAACTGAAATCGGAAGAGGGATTGTAACCGGGGTATTCGGACGGGTTTTGGGTAGGCTGAGTCCCATGTTGGCCAGGCTGAGTTCCATATTGGCCCCCATACTGACTTCCATATGGCTGACTACCATATCCATTACCGTAACCAGGCTGACTGCCGTATCCGTTTCCATAGCCATTGAATCCTGGTTGACTTCCAGAGCTACCTCCATACCTAGTCTGAGGAACCAGTGGAGGCGGAGTGTACAGGTCTGTCTTGTGCCGTTTCCATGGAGGAAGGTCTTCTTGTGGTCTCGTGTAAGCCGCAGAATTGCCATTTCCGGGGCTGTATGAGTCCACTCCGCCTCTGGGATCCTGTCTTGCATCTGGTCTGTCGTTTCTGAGCTTACAATCGCGAGAGTAGTGGCCCACATTGCCACAGATCCGACAAACAATCAGCGTGACGTCTCTGCCTTGCGGCTTCCTTTGGTTGAAGATCTCTGGAGGCACGTATGGCTTTGTTTCGCGCAAGGTTCCGTTGAGCACCGCCAACTCTCGAAGCTGGTCTCGCTTGAGGTCGTTCTGTCCCACTGGCGACGAAATTGCTTTTTCGATCACCTCGTTGGTCAATTTGATCGCTTTTGTGATCTTGGCACCCGTGTCGGCAGTGATGAGCACGTGTAAGTCGTCTTCTGGGCCTCTGCCCAGCGGATCACTCAGTTTCCCGTCCTTCACCGATCCTTTCCCTCTGATCGCTAGTTTAGCGCCGCTATCCTCTTGTAGCTGTCTCAAGGTGTTTCCACGTGGCCCCAACAACAACCCAACGAAGTTGATGTCTGGGTAGTCCTTGCTTGGGATGTACAACTTCTCGCTTGTCTTTGCCGGTTTCTTGTAGTCTGCGGGTGGATCGTAGTTGTGGATGGCCGACACCGCCAACTCCACCAAGGTGTGTCTTTCCTTTTCGAGCAGCTCGAGCACAACGGCCTCCCTTGTGTTTGTTCTGTTTCCGTACTGGTCGTACTGTGGAGCCGGTTGTGGGTCTTGGTGGAAGTTGGCGATTTTTGCCGACGGGAGTTGGTTCAAGATGGTTTTGCCTGGTCCCGACGACTTCCGAAGCAACTCGGAGATTTCCTCAATGCGGAAGTACTGCTGGTATGCGTCAATCTGCTCCTGGGTCAAATGGCCCGTGATGATGGTGTCTAGTTTCTGGCCCGCGATTTCGGTGAAACGCGCTTTTGTACCACCCCAGCGAGTTGGACGGGAAGTAGAGTCTGCCATTTCAAAGAGGAATTTCCAGGAATTTTGTAGTATGAGGGGGAAACTTGTGGTTTTCGTGGGCGGCTAGTTGAACTTTCTGGGTGTATGTGAAGAGGTGGACGCCTGTGTGCACTCCCACATTGTACAAGTGTGGGTGATATCTAGATCCACATGTAGCAGGAAAGAGCCACGGAGATGAAAAAAAAAAAAAAAATAGTTCTCACAATATGAGTATGCATTAGGTTGGCTGAAGCCTGCTATTTCTATAATTTTCTGTCTGCCAGCGTATATCCATCGCCATCTCCTCATCATGTCATGTCCATCACTTGCGAAACTCCAAAACACTGAGCACCTCCCACCCTGCTTTTCGATGAACAACACACTCGACGTTCCAGCCTCTCTCCCGCATGACTGCAGCCACTTCGTCCGGCTTGTTGCGTGCACAGAAAAGAATGTATGCCACGCCTCCATCAGCTAGGATCAGGTCGAGATTGTCAAGCACTATCCAGGTGACCTCCATGCCGTCCTCACCGCCTAGCAACGCCAAGTCAAGCCATTTATCGTCGGAGGTATCGTCAGGGAGTTCTGGCACAATTTCGGCGGGAACGTACGGAGGATTGAACACGAGCACATCCACCAACTTGCTTCGGATAGAGCTCGTCAAACTCATCTGACACAGCTCCACGGTGTCAAGTCCTGTTTCGTTGTTGAGCTTGGCCGTTTTCAAGATGGTCTCGCACGCTGTAGGGTTCACGTCGGTGGCTAGAAACACTCCGTTCGGAAATAGGTGGCTCTTCATGAACGCCGTCACTATGCCCAGGCCGGCACCGATCTCGCACACTATAGGGTGGGGAAATCTCTTTAGATAGTCAAGCTTTTCTTCCAAACAGTCAAGGAGGAGAAACGAGTCTTCTGCGGGCTCGTAGACTTTTTCGTCTAGGTTCTCGAAAAGCGGTGTCGGTAGCATATGGGAAGCAGGTGATTGGAGTGGAAAATAGCGATCAGCCACGCAAAGAGAAAAGCAGAGCCCCAAATTAACCAATCAGGCTCCTCAAGGTGGCCAAAAAAGCAAATCAACGAATCTGATCCGGAGGTGTGCTCGGTTCACAACCTCTTCTCACCTCCACAAGAGGTTGCACCTGCACCTACCCAATCCTCACCAAATCTAGTCCTTACTCTTCCCATAATGCAAGTCAAGGTGAAAACTTTAACAGGCAGAGACATCCCGGTGGACATCGAGCCCACCGACAAGGTGATCCGCATCAAGGAGATGATGGAGGAGAAAGAAGGAATTCCTCCCGCGCAACAGCGGTTGATTTTCAGCGGGTCGCAATTGAACGACGAAATCACCGTGCAAGAGTCGGGTATTCTGCCGGGTGCGTCGTTGCACTTGGTGTTGACGTTGCGTGGGGGAAATTGAAGTGGAAACAACGGTTCCTGACTGGTTTCTGGCGTGGTTCTGCCGTTGTTTTCCAAACTATTCCGTCCAACTCAACTTTCAGCTTTACCCGCTCTTGAGGGCCCATTTTTTGGCATTGGCCAAGAACTTGCTCACGTCGGGCTTGCTCTGCGGGAAAACGTACTCGACGTACACTTCCTCGACACCGTCAACGGTGCGTCTTTTCCTGACCGTTGTTGGGAATTTCTCGCTGACGTTCTGGAGCGTCAGCTCGGTGCCGTGGGCTTTCTCATAGTCTTTCCAGGCGTCAAGTATACGAATTGCATCCTCGCTGTCACTTTTGTCTCTGTAGAACTTGAAAGCCTCGTTGAAGACCTTTCTGGTCGCTTTCGTATGGAACTCTTCCACGCGGAATTGCACTTCGTCACTAGTGGCAGCCTCAAGCTCGTCCAACTGCTCTGGTGACAAAATTTGTGACTCAAAAAGCGCAAACGAGATCCACACGTTTGGGTTGGGCGACAATGCAAGCCAGTCTCGGTAAACACCTCGTGCTCTCTCGTAGAGCATTTCCTCCTTGAGATACTCAATGAATGAAGCAATGTAGCCGTCAACATCAAGGCCGCTGGTCCTCTGAAAGTCGATAACAGCCTCGTAGATCCCAATGCACCTGTCTGATTCCTCGAGAGAACGCTCAAACTCGACGTACTCCTTCAAAATCGTTACCGATGCGTCGTTTCCCAGCGTCAGGTCCCAAACGAGAGCTAACTCGAGCCATTTCTCGTATAGCTTGCGCACACGCAGCCACTCACCCAAACTCTTCTCCAATGCAATGTAATGCTTGAACACTTTATGCTTCGGGCCATTCTTGGAGGTCTGCCCAATAGCCTTACCCAAGATTTTGCGCGAGGCAGACAAGCCGTCTTTGCTGTTCCGGAGCTCAAATTCAGAGTAGAGGATCCACAATTTGGCAAACGAAAACCCCTGCCTTGCAATCACGTCGAGCGATTGCTTCCACGTTGCGCGAGCATCGTCAACCTTTAGAAGTGTCAATTCCTGGAGCCAAGCGAGTTTGATCCAGAGGAAAACGTACCGCCGCCAAAGCGTCAGCTTTTTCTTGTGACTAGGCGTTGTTTGAACCGATTTCTGGAGCAAATCCACGATCTCGTCCGCGGGTTTGGCCGCCTCTTGCAACTTTATGTATTCCCACCAGGAGTCGTAGTCTTGCGGGTCATCAGCCAAATCCTTCTCGTACTGTAATGATCGCTTGAGCCGGAGTGTGTCATCGTCACCGCCAACAGCGCCGTATTTTGTCTCGAACTCACTGAAATCCTGGAAAATGCCAGCTTTTTGCACCTTCGTGACGAGATCCAGATCTAGCACAACCTTATAGATAGCCCTTGCCCTTTCCACTTCCCGCACAGAGACTTCCCACGTGGTCCACGATCTCAAGTAGCTCACCAAGTTCTCGTCTGTATCTAGCGATCCATGCTGAGCTAGCGTGTCTATTCCCGATTCGAAAACCCCACGAATGCGAGCAATCTGAATCGAGTCTGAGCTCGGGCCGGACACTTCGAAGTTGGCCCACCGAAGCCAGATCTGGATTTCCCCCGGGAACTCCGCAACGTACCGAGTGTAGATGTTCCTCACGTTCTCGAACTCGTCGTAGCGCTGCTCAAATGCAATGTACGATTCCCACACGGGTCTTGGCGGTTTCCACGTGAGCCACCGCTCGAAAACGGAACGGACCCCACGGTAGTTGGCCAACGACTCTTCTGTTTGTACGTACATGAACCATAACTTGTCTGTTCTCGGGAGAGTGGTGACTGCTCTGTCCAACAAGTTTCTGGCGTGATTCACGTTTTTGTGGAGCAATTCGATCTCGATGTAGCGGACCCAGAACGGGACATGCTGGACATTGACCTCCAACGCCCGCTCCATGATCGATCGGGCCCTTTTGAAGTCATGGTTGTGGTCGATTTCCCACTTGGCGTATCGCATCCATTGGCCAAAGTTGAGTCTGTTTTTGTTGAGCTGCTGCTCGTACTCCTTTCTTTTCGCGAGCTGGAACGACCGTAACTCATCGAGATCCTGGATGGTCTGTTTTGGGCGCTTAAAAGTGGATTGGCGGATCTGGTTAGCGCCCTGTAAGATATCTGAAGAAGTCACCTGGACATCGGCCAGTTTCGATGGTTGGGTGTTGTTTGTGTCTAGAGCCAAATTAGGCGGTAGTGAGATAGGATTGCTCATGGGAATGCTGTGAAAAAAAGGAGGATAAGTGGTTGGTGGTTGGAAATGGAGTTGATGTGGATGGGATGTGTGGGAAAAATAAAAGCTGCCTTCAGCCAGATTCGAACTGACGATCTCCTCATTACTAGTGAGGTGCCTTACCAACTTGGCCATAAAGGCGGAGCTATGTGCCTGAAAATGGAACAGTGAGGACAGATGTGAGTGAAGCAACCACGAGTATTGACAGGAAGAAAATTGAGCGATACTGAGTGATTGCATGAGCACAAATATATGGATCGAGCCACTGAATTTCCGCCAACTTCTCACGCAAGTGTGCGTTCCACATCGCTACTCTCACGGCCCAAAGTCACGTGACTCAGATCACCTACAAATGGCTCCCCCATGGTACATCGACTACGACCAAACGTCAATGTCCGACGAAGATGAATTTCTCTCGGAAGAGTCGTACGAGTTTGAGTTTGAAGACGATGACGACGCAGAGATCGAGGAAAACCCGGAAAATGAGCACGACTCAATAGTATGTTCACCATCCCCCACACAAATCATTGAATACCCGCTAACCCACTAGGAAAACCAGTACTACTATGCCAAGGGCCTCAAAGAGGATTCCGAGAATGACGCAGCATCCAAGTTGACCCAGCTCATCGAATCGGCCGACCCACAAAACGATACCATCTGGATTTTCAAAAGCTACAAGCAGCTAGCCAAGTTGAGTTACCGCCAGCAGAAATACCCCGAGGTGCTTGGCTACATCGGCAAAATTATCGCGATGCTAACGCAGTTGAACGGGAACTATGCCGAAGAATCCGTCAACAAGCTTCTTGCCCGATACTCGGCCTCGTCCAACTCGTCGTTTGTGAATGAGATGTTCGACATTATAGTGTCTCACTTGGAGAACTGCGACAATTCGGGCATGTCAGGCCAGCGGCTCTGGCTCAAAATCAACATCAACAGACTCAACAACTTCGTCGAGTCGGGCAACTGGGCGCAATGCCACCTGCTTATACGTGCGATCAACTCTCGCCTCGACGATGTTTCTGAACTGACGAGAAACTCGTACGGGCTCGAGGTGATCGCAGCCGAAATCGCGTTTGTGATGAAACAGGGCGGCGACTTGTCCAGACTCAGCCAGCTCTACCGCCGGAGCAAAGAGATGAACGCCGCAATCACTCATCCCAGAGTAATGGGAGTGATTCGCGAGTGTGGAGCCACCATCCACTTCTACCGCAAGAATTACGACGAAGCTCGCGTCGAGTTCTATGAGTGCTTCAAAAGCTACGACGAGGCCGGGTCGTCGGCAAAGAAAACGATCTTGAAGTACCTCAGCTTGTGTTCACTTTTGACGGAAAACGAGGTGAACCCGTTTGAGTCGCAGGAAACGCAGACGTATTCACTTCTACCTGAGTACCAAAACTTGATTGAATTGGTGAATTGCTACGAAAGGCAGGACCTCGCGGGCTACCTCGCTGTTGTCAAGAAAATGGACGAAACTGGTGACGAGCTTGCCTCGGACAAGATTTTCCACCACTCACAGAAACAGATCCTCCACAATCTCAAGGTGAAGCTTTTTGCAAACGTTTTGGAATCATACAGTGCCATCAGGTACGACACCGTGATCCGGAAGCTTCAGTTGAGCGGCGACACCGAGCTCGAGGACCTTATAATATCCATGGCCAACTCGGGAGTGGGAGCTAACGTGCGGCTCAACTTCACCGACAGAATCATAGAAGTGCCAAGCGACCCGGAAACCTCGGTTTTGCCGGCCACTTTGGACGCTCACGCGGTGTTGACAAATCGAAACATTGTCGATCTGATGAGATTCCAAGGTGTGTTTGGCGAAGTCGGCGAGCAAGAAGAAGAGTCCATGCAAATTGACAACTCGCCTCAGTTGCTCGCCACAGCTCCGGAAGATGATAATTTACAGGTCCCACAGAGCGAGGAGGCTCCCAAGAAAAGCTCAACGAGAACCCTTAGGGTGAAAAACACCATCGCTGGCGAGGAAGAATGGCTCAACTATATGAGAAGTGCGATCCCGTCAAAATCCCACCACATAGTCAGCCAAAAGGAGCAAATTTTCACCGAGCAACAGGAGGGAAGCAAACTCGCTGCGCAGGCGGATAAAGACGCTCCGGAAAACGATGCTCCGGAAGAAACCAATCCGGGTGGTATTCTTGGATCGAGTCTCGATTATGCGAATCAAATGGATGAGGACGATGAAGAGGAGGCGCCCGCGAAATTGGACTTACTTGAGAGATGGTCGCTCGTGCTCTTTAACGAGATATACCATCCGAAAGCTACGACTTCGGAAAAGGCCACCAAGCTATATCCAACTATTCTGGGAGAAGGGAATAATAGTTGAATGGGTAACGACCGGTAGGCGGAGTGCACATTGCGCGTTCTCGCTATTTGGGTGGATGCAGCGAAGAGCGAAGTGAGAAAAAAAACCAACCAGTTTTCTTCCTGACGGTATGTGTCGGTTCTGAAATACAATGATTAGAATTAATATGCGTTATCGTCATGATTGGGCCCTCGGGCCTGGAAATGAAATCAGCTAACACGCGGATGAAGTATTTGTTTCCCAAGCACAAAACTAACAACCTAGGATGTAACGTAACCTGAGCATAGTAGAATAACCACGGTGCCGAAGAAAAAAAAACAGCAGCAAGGGCAAGTATTCGACTGCTTCGTCTTGTTCCAAGCTCAAACAATGCAAAAAAAGAATGGGAACTGATTTCGCCCAGGATCGAACTGGGGACGTTCTGCGTGTTAAGCAGATGCCATGACCAACTAGACCACGAAACCTGTTCTTGATGTTTTTTGCTGCTGGGCAACCATGTCCGAAGGGTTTAGAGCAATAACAAAGCTGGTTTTCGCCAACTTATCATGCCTTGAAGTTTTCGCAATGATTAGAGTTATACCACCTTGTTTTTTCCCTCGCCATACCGTGAGATTCGGTTCTAAAAAAGGTTCTGACCACTTCATACCTAAACTGGATCTGCACACAGGAACATTGGGAGCAAGAAGTACAACTTAAAAGAACACCATGGGCTGGCCCTGAGAGGAAAATAAAAATTGAAAGGCGATGTCTACACCGAAAAGACTTTACTACTGGGTGCTCAAGCTGGAAATTTCCGACGGATTGGCCGTGATTGACCTGGGCGGTACTCTTTACTACTCATCACTTGGAAAGTGGAACACCCTAGTTGACCACGCCAAAAAGGACTTTCGGAAGGCCAAAATACGCGTCGTTCTTCTTCCAGGAACGCCAAAGGTATGCACTTCGGCGATTTCCCACACCAAAAACTTGCTAGAGCAGATGCTAGCCAACCCACACCAGATTGATTCATTGCGAAGTGCAATTCAGTGGGAATACATCTTTGGAACAGAGCAGCAGCGGCAGGTTTGGGATTTTTTGGTCGACAAGATCCCCGTGGGCACCACGTCGTCGTATTTGCAGATCGCCGATGCGTTGGGCGTGAAAAGTGCCCGTGTGGTGGGCAATGCATGTGGAGCTAACCGTATCCCACTTCTCGTCCCGTGCCATCGAGTACTCAGGGCAAACGGTGCAAATACGGGCTACAGATGGGGCACTACTTTGAAGGACACACTTATTGAACTAGAAAAGGCAGGCTAAAGAAAGACGGTGGGAAGATATAGATGGTCAAGGGAAAAGAAAAGCGAAGGGAAGACACAGACGGTCAAGGGAAAAGAAAGTCAATGGGAAACGGGTGTGTTGACTCCTGGAAGTGCACAGCATCCATACCGTGAGGGAGGTCGTTGTGTGAAATTCCGTTGTGTGAGAGGTCGTTGTGTGAAACTCCGTGGTGGGGGATTTCAGAAAACAGGCCCATCATTGGTACACAAAAGCTGGACGAGGTGGCCAGTTTGCGGCTCTTTTTCCGTGGTTTCGGTCTGTTGGGCCCACGGGTCCACGCCTTGGGTGTTCTCATGTTGATCTTGCCAAAACACGAACTAGGCGGAATGTGGTCCTGGTAGTCGGATCGGTCGAAGAACTCGGGCTTGCAGTCCACGTACGTCTTGTACACGGACTCTGGCTTCCACTCACAGTCCAGCGGGTTCCGTCTGCGCTTATCCCGAGGATAGCTGTGGTTGCCGGCCAGAATCTCCAGTCTGTACTTGTCCTCCAAGTCAAACTCGTCCTGGATCGAGCTTCGAATGAGCGTGTGCGTTTTCTGCGCATCCTGGAGTGCCACTTTGTCGAATCCGGGCCAATGCCCTAAGCGACCTTGTTCTTCTGGCTCATCTTCCTGGAGTGCTCGGAGCGTGGAGTAAATGTATATTGTGCCAGCTGGAGGCGGCTGTTTTGCGCGTGGTCTGTTGACCTTTGCCACAATTGAGACGACGGTGTTGGGCTCGCGAGTCGGCAGCTTGAAAAGCGGCGATTCTTGGAGGAACGAGAGGTCCATGAGCGAGGCGTCCCACTCAATGTTGATGCTGTTTGGGGCGATGTCCATGTTGGCGAAGAGAAAGCACGCTGAGGAATTGGTGGTGCTGATATACTGGCCGCAATTCGGGTATGCCCATGAGGGTTGGGCGTTGGCAGAGCATAATGTTGTGACTGGCAGAGCAAACTGCGAATTACAAGAGACTGCGAAATGACGACAGGAGAGGGAGAAAGTGAAAACGACAGAGGCGAGAGGAGATCAAGGAGAGAGCAGGACTCGCTTACTCTCGGGATCTTTCTGTTTCTGCTCTCTCTGTTCTTGGATTCCGAGGTGTACTCCATTTACCTAAGCTACGACTATCGACCTTTATCTGATGCACGCTTCCCATCACAGTCCTGCTCAGCCCAATCAGTGTTCGTACTTAAGCAACATCACAGCATGCCACTATCTCAATGGCCTTATTGGTGCCTTTTCAAGTTTCGTCTCAACATAGAATACCCACTCACAGTAACAAACCTGTTCTCCCAACCTGTTCTCCCAACCTGATCTCCCAACCTGTTCTCCCAACCTGATCTCCCAACCTGATCTCCCAACCTGTTCTCCCAACCTGATCTCCCAACCTGTTCTCCCAACCTGTTCCCAACCTATTTTCCCGACTGCACACTCTCTAACTGTACTCTACCGCCACGTCTCGCTGCGTCCATAACTATAGTAATTCTGCAATTGGCACACTCTTTGGCTTCGCAAACGGGTGCGATCGAATGGGGCAGTTAACAGCGACTCCAACCGGCGGCAGAACACCTCTGCCTCCTCCGATTCGGCCAACCTGGCGTGGCGGAGCTCGGCCAGAAAGTTTCGGTTGTGCTTGTTTTTCAAAATCAGCTTGGGGAGTAATGTGGGCACTTTGCACTTCTCGCGCAAATGTCTAGTGTGGAGTTTTGTCCACCACAGCGCAAGCAACGCCATTGGCGACGAAAACGACAGAAACGACGAAACCGACGAGGGCCCGTGGCCAGAAATGGCGGCAGATACCGGAGTTGCAACGGCAGATACCGGAGTTGCAATTGCCACGGGCAAAGTGGGTTCGTTAGGTGAGTCTGTGGAGTGCAGTTTTTGGGTGGATCCCACCTGAAGATCCAAGTCTACGTCTAGGTCGAAGCAGATGTCGAGCATCGACAGGAACTGGCCCAAACTCGAATCCATTGCAAAAGTAGTAGCAAGGAGTGAAGAATGAAGAATAAATGGGTGCAAAATCAGGCACACAGAAAGGTCTAGACTAGGCGAGCGCAAAAAATACGGACAACCTGGAACAAAGGGAGGCAGGGAGGCAGTCAGAAAGCAGAAGCAAAGAACGACGAACAAAAAAACGACGAACAAAAAAAGACAAAAAAACAAAAAAAACCAGAGCACCAGCAAAGAACACCTAAGCCAAACCTCCAAAAACGTAAACCACCAAAAACGCCAGCGTGGTTGTCCTGCTTGTTGGCTCGGTGGGTTTCTCTCGGCATGGTTCGTTTGTCCCTTCCGTCGCACCACGCGGCCCGATGGCAACATCAGCCACGAAACCCACACCGCCCACATTTCGCCGCTTAAAACCCAAAAAATCCACTCCCACACGGGTTCGGCGGCAGCGCCATCCACGATTTCCGCCCTAAAATGTTTAGCCCGTTCCGCACCATCCACCGGAACAACTGTCGGTGTCTCCTGACCCTTGGCCGCGTTTCGCAGCCACTTCCCCTCAACGCGGAACGGAGGGTGCCCCCGGGTTCAGAGGGCCCATGGACAAACGCAAAATTGGCCCGTTGTTTTATTTTTTAGCGCCAGGATTTTTTTTTTTCTTCGATTGCACGTCGCTGCCTAGTATATTCCCCCCCTGCTTAGCATATCTTCCCCTGCCCCGTCGCTATTTTTATCTTTTCGTTTCGGGACCCCTGCCTCGGGATGCCACGCACTAGAACCGGTGGCCGCCTGCACCATGGCGCACCACTTGCGGGCCAAACTTGCGGCCATCCTCGCACTGATCGGGCTCCCGCCAATATATAATCAGCGAGTTTGCTGCCGCGTCTTTCCGCTCAAAATCCCCTCTTGCCCTTTGCCATGACCAAAGACGCCGTGTTGCCGCTGCTGGACCCTCGCAGCCCTTTCTACGTCAACTCGCCGCCCCACGACTCCAAACCGGTGCTGGAGTTGATCACCTACTTCAAGCTCTGGAAACACTTCATTGCCGCGTTGGTGGCGTACCTCAAGAACTTGGTGATGGCCAAGGAGTTCGACCTGAACTTGAACTTGCAGCTTGTCGGGTCCGTGCAGTTCCCGGGCCACCGGGACTTGGCCTACAAGTGCCTTCTGTCGGTTGAACAGCAGCTGGTGTCGCCACAAAGCTCCCAGCTGACCACCCCCAAAGCAGAGCAGTCCAAGCTGTTGGCGCCCGTCGCAAGCTCCGCCTCTTCTTTGGGGGAGGGAAAACGGCCCGCGTTGGCCAAAACAAAGTCGGCCACCAGCTTCTTGAAGAACCAGACGTTTGCCCACAAACGCACGGGGTCCATGCAGAGCATGAAGTCGGAGTCGCTGCAGCAGTCGCTTTTCGGCGGCAATGGCCAGCCCAAGCAGGCGCAGCAGGCCGGCCATGGCCACTCGCCGCTGTTCAGCACCCCGTCCGTCAATGCTGCCAGTTTTGCCCCCAAGTCCGACGTGCCAGTCAACCCAAGCTACTTCCCTCCCAAATCCTTGTTCACGTGCATGCCGCAGATGTTGTTGAACCACCACATGAACACGTACGCGGCGCAGGTGAAGTTGTGCCGCGAGATCTCCCACCGGCTTGTGCCGCGGCTCGAAAACCTCCACAAGAACCTCTCCATCAAGATCAAGGAGATCCGCTCGCTGTTGAAGAACGACTCGTTTGCCAACCCGGCGTTGATCAAGGAAGTCAGCAAAACCGGCGCCATCATCAGCACCTTTGTCGAGTCGGCCAAGCGGTACCTGGGTCCCAAACCGGTGATCAAGCACGAAAGCGACACAGAAGAGGATGACGCGGCGTCGATGAGCGACCCATTTCTCATCAAGTTGCGCCTCGACTACCAGCTCAAGAACCAATTGGTGCACGAGAACTTTGTGTTTGCTTCCTACGTTAATCTCCAGAACATCTCGCGCGACTTGCTCAATTACGTGGTGAAGGACTTGAATAGCGCCACCGAGAAGATGATGAAGCTAGTGAGTGCGGAGGCAGTGTATGCATCGTCAGTGGAGCTGGCGGTGTACAACTTGGCAGTCACACTTCGCGATAAGTTGAACAGCGTCGACTACGAGTGGAACCATTTCGTTGCCAATAACCCGAACTTCTTGAACGTATATGAGTCGATTCCAGGGTCGCCCAAGCTTGAGGCCAGAAGTTTTAAGGACGTTGTGGTGCCCTATGCAAACTCACTTCACAGCAAATGCTTGAGGTGTGGGTACATGTACAAGAAGCAGAAGTTGATCAAGTCCTACACGAGCTTCTTCTACTTGTTGACGTGCAACTATTTACACGAGTTCAAAGTGGACAACACAACGTCCAATGAGCTGGAAAGCAAGGGATCTCCACCTTCCAAAAAGAAGAATAAAGGAAAAGTTGGCGGGGTGGTGGGGCCAGAGGATACCCCGACAAAATCATACAACTTGAACGACTACAGGATTGTCATCAAGAGCGAAGATGACTTCAAGTTTGTCTTGACCAAAGTGTCGAATCCCTCCCACAAGTTCACGTTCAAGTGTCAGAATGAGAAGGACTTCAAAGACTGGTCGAGCGAATTGTTCGACTTACTCAAGTTCTCAAGCAATCACTTGAAGCGTTTCAAGTTCATTGAAGACAACTTGGCCATTAGGGACCAGACCAAGCCAAGCAAGTCGCCAGGATCCGAGCCCTCCACAACAAGAAAGGATATGAACTTGAACCTCAACAACTTATTGTCACACAAGATGTCGCTCCAGAAGATCCTGTCACCTAGTCTCTCTGGCATATTCACACCAAAATTACAGTCCCCTACCGAGACGGATGGATCGGGCAATAAGAACCCATTCGAGAACACATTTTCAGAAATTCAACACAACGCCGGCAACTCCAATATCCCAGGCGCGTCTCCAGGTGCTGGATCACCATTTAACGGGAGCGCTCTGCCTTCATCTCGCCCTATGACGCCAACAGAAGAATCAGCGGCGTCACATCAAAAGGAGCACGAGAACTACTTACGTCTACAGAACGAGATTTTGAAGCAACAGGAGCAATTGTTGGAGTTGAGCGTGGGCCACGCGTTGAGCAGGCCCTCTCTTTCACGCAATTCATCGTCAGAGTCGGTGGTTTCCGTTTTGGAGCAGGACAACAGCAACTTGACGCACTTCCTTGAGCAGAACAAGAACTTGATGGAAAATGCGGGTCACCACTTTGATCTGGAGCTGTCAGTGTCGCTTGCAATTCCAACGGTGACGGTTCTGAACCACGAAACAGAATAGCATAATAGATGGATAGAACCAGTTACGAAAGCAACAGAACGACTCTAGAGCCCATGCATGAGGACGCGACCGAAGGCAACTATTAAAGCCAAAAGCGGCGCCCCAAAAAGACTAAGTATACAAACCCACCCCTCTGGACGGTCGTCTCCAATTTTTCCGGAGGTCGCTTAAATTTAACAGCAACCCAAACGTCGCCACAGGCATGTTGCTATAAAAAAAACCTCCACGCCGCAAATATTCGCATGCGCCTCAAGCTAAGGTGCCTTACCTTGAGTTGCTGTAGTCACGTTTTGCCCATCGAGTAGCAGTCTGCCTGCAGGTAGCGAGGGAGGCTTGCCGCAGATAGTGGGATATAATTACACCCCAGCAGCGTCTCTTTCTACCAATTGAACGACGAAAAGCGCCAGACTCGATCGAATTTGTCAACCGCCGCCGTAATTGCAACTCGACCCTTTCTGACCGCCGCATCCAGCCAGAAAAAAAAAATTCCATCAACTACGTCCTCCATTTTCACATGTCGTACACCTCTGGGTTCAAAAAGAACGAGAGCGCCATTGCCTCTGATGCCGAAAGCGATGCCGAGCTCTCGAGCCATCCAGGTCCTCCATTGAGAAGATCGTCGTCGTTGTTTTCGTTGTCGTCCAATTTGGAGCCGCTCCCCAGGCCCGAACCAAAGGACTACCAGAACTTCTTGGACGACACAAGACACTTCTCGTTGATCAGAAACTTGCACATGGCCGACTTCATCACGCTTTTGAACGGTTTTTCCGGGTTCTATTCGATCATCTCGTGCTTGCGTTTTGCGCTCACGGGTAAGTCCCACTACGTGCAAAGAGCGCACTTCTTCATTTGCTTGGGGCTCTTCTTTGACTTTTTCGATGGCAGAGTTGCCCGCTTGAGAAACAAATCGTCGCTCATGGGCCAGGAGCTCGACTCGTTGGCCGACTTGATCTCTTTCAGTGTTTCACCCGCCATCATTGCCTTTGCCATTGGCTTCCGCTCGACCATCGATGTGCTTGTGTTGTCGTTCTGGGTGTTGTGCGGATTGACGCGTTTGGCCAGATTCAACGTGTCCACAAACAACGTGCCCAAGGACAGCACGGGCAAGGCCAAGTATTTTGAAGGGTTGCCCGTGCCCACGAACTTGTTGTGGGTGGTTGTCATGGCGGTGTTGGTGTACACCGACCGCATCTTGGACGACTTGCCTGGCGGATTGGTTTTCGAAGGAACGTTCGCCGAGTTCCACAAAGTCGCCTTCCTTTTCTTCATCCAAGGGTGCGGGGAGATCTCCAAGAGCTTGAAGATCCCTAAACCATGATCTCCAAGTCATATAGTCCCAGTGTCCTCAACGGATGCTCACGCTGTCACGTTTTGCTCAACACTAAAACCGGGTGCGGCCAAGAATCTCCACATAGCGAAAATCTGTGCCTCTGAACGTTCCAGACTGTAGCTCTTGGTAGTGCTCACGGTAGTGTTTTGGATCCAATACCCCCACATCGTCTGCCAGAAACTTCAACTTGTGTGACCGCTCAGAAATGTTAGCTAGCCGGCACTGCTCCCAGAAAACATCGTGGATGCGATTGAGTTTCCATAGACAGGCGGCCTTAAACTTCAAATTGGCAATTCCGCTCACGTCTCTTGGTTTGTCGGGTGTAACACCTAGTTGGGCTAGTTCGTGGTGGAAAAGCAGGAGGAGCGATAGAAGCTCGGGCAGTTGCGCGATGCTATCAACAAGGCGAGTGGCTAAAAGCTGCTCTGGCGTTTCACTAGCGATCTTCTCTTGGAAAGCATCGACGTCTTTCACGTAATTAAGGGCGTTAACGAGTAAGTTGCCTGACTTCTTGAACTGTGGAGTAGAGTAGTGTCTTTGGGCTGCTGAAAATGGGGGAAACGGAACTCCCCGATGCAGAAGAGACACCTTAACCGGATTCAAACACACGTTGGGGATTTTCATTATTGCCAGTGGTAATCGAGTCGATGATATCATAGTAGATGGAGAAGGCCCTTAACTACGGGCGGTACGGGTGCGAAACCGTGGAAAACTCTGGCAAAAAAAACCTTCTCACTCCAGATCTCCAACTCACCACCCCACCACAAAATGCTTGCATCCTCGGTCTTGCGCGCGGCGCCGGCCAAGTACGCCAGTGTGGCTCGCATGGCGATGCCAGCGGTTTTGTCCCGGTCGTTTTTGGCCCACGGTAAGAGATTCTACGCCGACAAGAAGGACCAGAAACCTCAAAGTATCTTAGACGACGATATGTTGGCCCGTGCTGGGTTTGAAGACCAACCAAAACCGGAAGAGGAACCGGAGAAGGGCGGCGATAAGGAGAGATCCAGCCGCCGTAAGCGCAGAGCGCAAACATCCAAGGATATCCAAAGAGAGAAATACGCCAACTGGTTCTACTTGGCCAGTTTGTTTGGCGCTTTTGCCGGCGTTGGATACATGTCGAGAGACTGGGATAGCGCCGAGGAACAGAAAACATTGGAGGCCGAGGACATCGACAACGGGTACACCCCCCAGCTTATGTACGGACGTCTCAACAAGAGAATTGGGTCGCTTTTCAATTTCTTCAGTGAGCCTGCGTTTGAAAACTTGTTGCCTCCACCTCCTCCAGAAGCTTACCGCCGCCCCCTTACGTTGGTTTTGTCCTTGGACGACCTCTTGATTCACTCGCAGTGGGACACCAAGCACGGATGGAGAACCGCCAAGAGACCCGGCTTGGACTACTTTTTGGGTTACCTCTCGCAATACTACGAGATTGTCATTTTCGGATCGAACTACCAGATGTACTCGGACAAAACCGTGGCCAAGTTGGACCCATTGAGAGCTTACATCCAGTATGCGTTGTTTAGAGAGGCGTGTCGCTACAAAGACGGCAAGTTGATCAAGGACTTGAACCTTTTGAACCGTGACTTGAACAAGTTGGTTGCAGTGGACGTCGAAGAGTCCGCTTTGTCGATGAACCCAGACAACGCCATCATTTTGAAGCCTTGGGACGGAACCCCAGACGATACCTTGGTGCGTTTGATCCCATTGTTGGAGTACTTGGCCACCCAGCCTATCAAGGACGTGCGTCCGATCATCAAGTCGTTCGACAAGGACAACATTTTGGAGGAGTACGCCGAGAGAGAGAAGAAGTTGCGTGAGCGGTGGGCGGCCGACAACAAGGATTTGTTGAGCAGGGTCAACAAGCCTAACGCCGGGAACTTCATTGCGTCGTTGTTGGGTATTCCGCAGAGCTCCGTCAACAAGGAGCCAAAGATGCCATTGGACCTCATCAGAGAGCACGGTCAACTCCAATACGAGAGCTTGCAGAAGTACTTGAAAGAGAACGAGGCCAAGTTCTTGGAAGAGGAGCGTAAGATGAAGGAGGAGTACGGCAAGATGACGTTGAACAAATTGATGACGGAGGGTGTGCCTAACGCGGAGGATATCGCCAAAGCACAGGCGGAAAAAGCCAGCAGAGAAGCGGCTGGTAACTAATGAGACGACTTTCTTGGATATAGCAAATACAACCTTGTACATTGGATCATGGTGTGGGAATGAGCGGGGGCTGTATGTGAATGTAGGTTCCATGTTCAAGTGGATGTCTAATGTAGTGGAAGGTTGAGGAAGTGCAGATCGTGAAACTGAGAGAAAAGGAGATGAATTTTCGTCCTTTCTTCACCAAAACGCTAATGGGCAATAAACTAAAGGACCCACTCAGAATAATAGCCAAAAGAAAAACGCAACCATTGAGGATGGATTGCACCCAAATACTGAGCGAAAAACAACCGTGATTGCAACCACCAAACACTGCAACAATAAGCAAACCTCAAACAGGAAAAAATGCTCCACTACTCAAACCTAAAGCGCCGTCTTAGCTTCTGGCTGCAGGCCCTAATTTGCTCAAATCACCGACGGTTGCAAAATCAGGACTTTATGAGTGCGGCTCAAGCCGGTTCCGGCGAAATTCCAACATTCTCTAAAGTTGGAAGTCCACGTGAGAACTCCGCATCAGTAAAGTCAAGTAGGACCCCGATCTCGGCGAGGAGACGTACTGCATACACCACATCACCTCCCGTTTGCACCAACGGCGATAAAATGGCAATTGTGAATTCAGAAAAAAAAATAAAATACATAGTTGAGAAGCAGAGCCGCTAATTAATTGCCCATGGTCTCTTACCCTTCCTCTTTTCCCGTTTCCCGTCGAATTGGTCCTGGTGTGTCTGGCTTCTTCCTGCAGGACGGGTCCGTATCGGCAGGCGCAGTGCAGTCAGCCAGTCATAGCGAAATATTTATCTAAACAATCAGCTCGGCCCGTCCTGCACACCGCCAGGCCCCAAGACCATTCGTACATTTTCACGTCTTTTTTGCTCTTGGAAACCACCACCTAATTTTTAGCGGAATCCCTAATCGTTTTCAAAAGCTGCCCAAATACCTCTGTTGACTGCTGGCAGCTTACTTGTTACACCCGCTTAATCAAACTTCTCACCACAGATCACCGGTTATTGCCATCCCCAGCTAACCGCCACAAGTCACCCTTTTGATTCCTCCTTTTACCCCTTTCAACTCACAACCGCGTGTAACGATTGGGAAAAACATCCAAACATGTCAGCACGTGGTCCTTCCATCGCCCCGAGAGCCATGTTGGCGCCCCTGCCCCAGGGTGGCGCTTCTTCTCCTGAGTCGTCATCGCCAGGCGGAATCGTCACCTCCATAGTCACTCTGAGAGAATGGGTGCTCCCCCCGCGGCCCAAACCGGGAAGAAAGCCCAGTGTGGACACGCCGGCGTCCAAGAGGAAGGCACAAAACAGAGCGGCGCAAAGAGCATTCAGAGAGCGCAGAGCCACTCGTGTGCAAGAGTTGGAGGAGAAGTTGCTTGAAGTCGAGAAGGAGAAAGAGGTCAAGGAGATGGGGTTGGTCAACACCATCAACAAGTTGAAGTTCGAGAACCAGTTCTTGCTCAAGTCGCTAGACCAGCTCCGCCTGGAGTTCAACTCGTTCAGAACCACCATGACCAACGGCGGCTCTCCAGCTCCTGAGCAGCAAGCATCTTCCGGCCCACTGGCCTCCCTCACGACAAACTCAGCCACATCCAATCCTTACAAGTCCGAGCTCAACCAGTCTGCGCAGCACTTGCTTAATTTCGCCAAGTCGCTGCCGGTCAACCACTCCACAGGCTCGCCAGCACTGCTGCAATACTCCGTCCAGCAAATTCTGCCCGCTCCCTCAGCGGACTCTCCTCCTGTGGTGCTGATGTTCCGCCCCGTGTTGTCTCAGTCTCGCCCTTCACAAATCACTCCACTCTCGCAGAATGCCTCACCAAACAAGCGCGAGAAGCACCATAACGAAGACTTCGACTGCGGTGTTTGCTTGAAAGAGCTGTGCGTGTGCGAAGAAGTTGGGTTGAAAACCTCAAAGTCTCTCGAGGAGACAGTGAGTAGCTTTACTCCTATGGCTGCTGTTGCCTTGCGTGGAAAGCGGAAAAGCACGATAAGCGAGATCGACTTCACTAGCGAATTTTCCTTCAAGAAAATGCCAGATTTGAAGCGGTTGCGCAAGGACTCCATGGAGCGCACTGTCAAGAAAGAGCCCGAAACGGCAAACTTGGCGTTCAACGAGAGCTCGCCAGTCGAAAACTGTGGGTTCTGCTCCGACGACACGCCGTGTGTATGTCGGGAGGCTGCGAAAGAGGCAGCCCGCTTGAACGCATCGTTGAAACCAAAGGAAGATGAAGAGCATGATGAGGCTGGTCCTACCCTGCTCCCGCCAATCCAGGTGTCGTCGTCGGCGATGCGCAAATCATCTTTGCCAGTGATGCACCCGGGCCCAACGCTCGAGATCCGAGAGTTTGCAAATTTGGGAGGGTCCGTGCCGACGGTAGTTGCTAAGGGAGAAGAGGCACAGGCCGAGTCGAAGAAGCCAGAGGAAGAGAAGTCGGGCTGCACCGGAAATCCCGGCCAATGTGGGCAATGCCAGGCGGACCCTATGTCTACGCTATTTTGCTCTTCTGTTGCCAGCAAGGCTGCCCAGGAGAAGCAAACTACGAGTTCGGACGAGAAGGCAGAGTCGAGCCAGGGCGAGGAAAGTCATGAAAACTCGCCTGGTCCCGAGTCTTCAGCATCGTCAAGGTCACAGAGCGTTGCGGCCACCACAAACCCCTCGACTCCGCTCCCCTCTACTCCTGGGGGAAGCACATCCGGGATTTTCATTCCGTGTGCAGATGCGTACAAGACACTTTCGAGGCACAAGCGCTTCAACTCGGTGGACTTCTCGTCGCTTGTTGGGCGGTTGACCACGCGAGGCATGCTTGTGGAGGTTCAATCTGTTGCCAACTTGATTCGGGAGTTGGACAGGAAAGTCTACGACTAGTATAGATCACGTTCAGTATACAGGGATATCGACCTACATGTACTCCACTAATGAGCGCGCGATGCGACTTCTTTGCAATAGACTAGCTACACATTTAACCGCCGAATTTACCAGCAGATGTTAACTCTGGCGAGATTGCCAGCAGCAAGTTTCCGCAGAACGCTCCCGCTTTTAAATCTCCGAAAACCGCTTTCAACTCGACGATTGACAGTCACCGATGTGCTAAAGCAGACCTCCAAGTTGCGCATTGGGAAAGCCGAACTCAAGGCATTGCAAAATGGCCAGTCGGACGAAATCCCGAAACGGAGAAACCCAAAAGTGCAAGACGTGGAGAAAATCTTTGGAAAGCGGCCAAAGTCGGAGGGCAAGAACCCACTGAAGAAGAGCAAGAAGTTGCGCGGGCCAAACAAGCAAAGTGGCCGCAGCTTGAAGAAAAACGCCGACTTGCAAAGAAATGTGGGTGGCGCCGAGTCCAAAGTGGTGATTCCCAGCAAAATCCCGTTCAAACAGGCGAAGGAACTCCACGTTGAGCACATCCCAAAGTTGGCCCACAAGCTCGACCGAGTGCTATTCTCACCGGGAGTCCAGTTCTTGCAAGACCCGAGAACTCGCATCTACAACTACGACCCGCACTTGGCGTCGATCGTGCACATCGACGATTTCGACTTCTCCAAGATCCAGGGGTTTGTCACCGTGTCGAAGGACGAAACACTACTCAAAGAGGCAATCAGGACCGGCAAGACCTTCTACTCGAGTACGCTGTCGATGACGCTGACACTCCACCAGTTCTACTTGTTTCTCAACAACTACACGGAGACCAGCCGCAACCGCTTTGACTTTCCGCCGTTTTCGAGAACGTGCACCACCCTCCCGCTGTCGGTGATTATCGAACCAAAGGGAGTGAACCCAGCCACCGACGAGACGATCTACTCTGTTTCGAGCGATAAATCTGCGGACGTGGAGATCTTGTTGGGCGCGATGGGGCACTGTCTCGAGGTGATGTTGACCACCAGCCCGGACGAGTTCCAGAAGTACTTGAAGGAGACGAGCGAGAAAAGAGATGAGACAGAGAAGGAGAAAAAGGACGAGACAGAGGAGGAGAAAAGAGACGAGACAGAAAAAAAGGACGAAGCAAACGCTAAAACGAAGAGCGAAAACACCGCCACAGAAAAAACACCGTCGCTGGATGCCGAAGATCCTGACCCTAGTTGTTCGCCTACTCCGAACGTGTACAACTACCTGACATGTGGAGAGTTCCTCATGAGGTCGCAACTCGACTGTTACGACCTGCGGCTCCCCGGAAACGGCACCTTCGACCTCAAAACTCGGGCCGTATGCGCCATTCGGCACGACCGCAACTCCGATGCGTCCGAGTCCACCTACCAGATCTGGAAGTTGAAGGGCCAGTACGAATCGTTCGAGCGCGAGTATAACGATCTCATCCGCACCGGGGCGCTCTTGAAATACGGCTTCCAGGCCAGAATCGGCCAGATGGACGGCATCCTCGTCGCCTACCACAACGTGCGGTCGTTTTTCGGCTTCCAGTACATTCCGCTTCTGGATATCGACCAGGTTTTCTACAGCGACAAGAATGTGCAGCGCAGAGTGGAGAACAACTCGCAGTTGGCGCCGGAGGCCGAGGATGAGCTCTCGTCGGTGGTTGCCGAAAGCCAATTTAAGGTGTCGCTTGCCATGTGGCAGGATATCATGAACTCTGTCATTGCAGACCTCAAGGGCACCAAGTACGAGAAGGGTGCGTTTCGGCTTGTTTTGAAGAGGAAACAGACGCTTGTGTCGAGCCACCCGACCCGGAAAACCCCGGTGTCCATCTTGCACGTGTATGCTGTTCCCTTGGAATCCGATACGGTTGCGAAATTCCAGCAGTTCTCTGACCGGTTTGAGACGTCATTCCGCGCAGAAATCTCCAACGCAGAACGAGCAGAAAACTTGAAAAACTACCAAACCGAACTCGACAAGTTCAACGGCGACGTCGCCACACACTCGCCGGTGCTAAAGTACACCGTTCGGGTCGACGTTTCCGTCGATGCCACCACCCTCTCAGGACCTGGCCGCCACCCGTTCCCACCGTCGGCGGTATCGGCGCCTGCATACAAGTACTCGATCAGGGGCGACAAGGCCAACAGCGTGGTCAAAACTAGCAACCACTCACCACCCCCAAAACTGTCAGCAACCTCGGCCGATGACTCAGACCCAAGTGACTCGATCAGAAACCAGTACCTCTCGCTCATGAAGGCGATGTCAAGCACCCTAACCATGGCGGTGCGTCCGGCATATAGGCAGGGGTCCGGTTCACCGAGCCTTGTGGATCAGATGCGCCGCTACTCCGCCGTGGGCAAGCGGCGCAGGACAAACTGGCACCAAAAGGAGAACCCTCCGCAGCGGTTTTCGCCCCACGAGGCGTGATGTACGGGTCTTTTACGGGTTTCCAGCCACGAATTTCCGCCATTGCTCGATTTCTCTTTTGGTTTTGTCTCGCCATCATACGATGCGGTTGGAAAAGGCCCTGCTCTGTGTGCAGTCCGCAATTACCTCACGTGCACTATTTGTTCGCCGCGCACGGAGCGGAGTAAGTGCATGGGCGTCACCAGGTTCCGGTTGTCCTGCCAGTTTTTCCGCCATTTGCACCCAAACCCGCATCGCCGGATTTTCACCTGACTCACTTATAAGGAAAACAGGTGCGGATTCTTTTTCAACAACAAGTGCGTTTTTCTCCCAGGAGGTTCTGATTTGCGTTTCCTCCACATATTCACGATGTTCTCCGATCATCCTCCCAATGCCACCCGCGACTGTGGCTCCACCATCAGCTCCTACAACTCCACCACCTCGCTAGACTCGCTTTTCCTGCGGTTCGACCAGGCTCCAACATCAACACAAACCCCCGTGGCCACTTCTCCCGCCCACCACGTGCTCAAGGCCAAAGATGTGTGCGATTTGCTCCAGAAGTCGTTGAAAAAAACCATGGTGATGCTTGTGGGCCTCCCGGCGTCCGGCAAGAGCACCACGTGCAAGCAGTTGGCGGAGTATCTCAAGTGCCACGGCTACAAGTCGCTCATCTACAACGCAGGCAACATTCGCCGCATGGTCAAGCCCAGCTTCTCCGACGCCGAGTTCTTCAACCCACACAACGAAAAGGCCAAACAACAACGCGAGCACTACGCCACGATGTCGCTCGAAAACATGCTCGACGACTTCCGCCACAACCGCATCAGCGTGGGGTTTTTGGACGCCACAAACACCACCAGAGCTCGCCGGCAGCGCATGCTCAACTTGGTGCACACGTCAGGCATCGATTTCGCCAACATCATCGTGTTGGACGTGTCGTGCACGGACGAGCGGCTCTTGAAGTACAACATCACCGGCAAAGCGTTCAACGTTGACTACAGCGGACGCAACGTGACCGAGTCCATTGCGGACTTCAAGCAGAGAACAGAGCACTACTTCAAAGTGTACGAGCCGGTCTCGGACGAGGAGTTGGCCGGTTACGGCGACGTTGAGTACATGAACATCAGCAATGGCGGCCAGAGTTTCAAGACTGAATTTGGCCCGGAAAAAGACGAGGTGGCTCGGTTGTTCGAGACGTTCGCAACCAACTACTACACCGCGCATGGGAAGCATTACCTTGCAGCAGTAGACAAGTTCTACAGGGCTGTGGGGTCGGAATAAAGGATAGATATACATAGAGTGGCGGCGCCACAATTGATGACTTGATGCATTAGAATGATGGCCGTAGTACTACAGCGTGGAGCTCGTGTGGCTAGCTCAGAAACCCCAATCCGGGAATAACGTTGCCTCCGCGTCTGTCGTTCAAAACACCAAGACCAGGCACTGCCATGGGCTGGGAGTGGGTGGCAGGCGGAGCACTTGCAGCCGAGGAGTCCTCCAACACAGCATTGACGTTGTTGTTGACTCCGTAGTACCACGCTCCGGTCTTGTCGTTGGTGTACAACGGATCCTTGAACGACATCGGGTCGTTTGGCCTGGCGCGCGACCAGAATCTCGCCGACCGGTCGTTTCCCGCTGAGCAAAGCAAGTGGCCCAACGGGTGGTACTCTAGCGCGTGGATGGCCTTCTCGTGGGCGTACGGGATCTTGTGGATGGCCTCGATCTGCGAGTTCGGGTTGTTATCCTCGGACTCGTTGGCGATGTACTGGTCAAGCACGTAGTGATGCATGGCGCCGTCGTAGGCGGCGGTGGTCAACAACGACGGGTGCACTGGGTGCCACTCCACGCACGAGAGGTCCGCCTCGTGGTCTCTGATGACAAGGAAGTCCGACATGGTGCGCAAGTCGAACACACGGCACGAGCGGTCTCGCGACGTCGACGCCAAGAGCCGGTTGGTGCCTGCCTTCTGGAACTTGGTCTTCGTGACGGTGTGCTTGAAGCCATGGAGGGTGGTGATGGCATTGGCAGTACGGGGGTCCCACAACTTAATGAGGTTATCCTTGGACCCCGACACAATGAGGCCGAGGTTCGGGTGCCAGTCGGCGCACTTGACGTCCCAGTGGTGCCCGGCCAATGTGCGCTCTTCCCTGCCGTTGTTGAAGTTCCAGATCTTGATGGACGAGTCGTCCGAACACGTGAGAAACTTGGAGTCGTTGGGCGAAAACGCAATGTCGCGGATGGCGTCGGTGTGGCCCTGCAAGATGTTGACGTTGTTGAAGTTGGGCTGCCAGTACTTGATGGCGCCGTCCTGGTCTCCACTTAGAAGCCAGTCGTCGTTGTGGGAGTACTTGAGCGCCAACACCGCCAGGTCGTGGGCCTGCATGATCGTCTCGAAATTGAACGTCATGCCGTTCCAGATGGTGAATTCGCCGCTGTGCGATGCAACCACTAGCCGCCGCCCCTCGGGGGTCCATTTGACAGTGTTGATCGAATGCCTGGCTTTGTTCAGCGACAAGTGGACGAATTTCGTCTGCACGTCCAACACGCCGGGATTGGACGCCACGTTGTCACGTGAGTACGCCAACGACGGTAGCAAGTCGATCAAGTACGACGATTCGGGCCGAATGGCGCCAATGTGCTGGGTGGTATCGCCGATGGAACGCTGAAGGTACCAACGGCCCATATTGTTGCCGTGGTCGACGGTTCTTCTGTGTTGTCCTTTTTTCTCCTGCGACTGGAGCTGCTGCTCCAAGCTCAGCTGGTATCGCCCGTTGCCGTTCATGGTGGATGAGTGTAGAGGTTGGAAAATGTGAGTATGTAAGTAGTAGAGGGCGTGCCGCGCCCATAAAGTGTGTATCTACACAAGGCATCGACGGACAGCCTTGGGCGCACCATGCAAGACAGCTGTTACGATCAATTGATATCGATCGTTTTGGCTTTTTGGAACTCTTTTTTTTGTTCTTCGATCTTTTTGGATTTTTTTTTTTTGTTCGATTTTTTTGTTTTCGATCTTCCCTGGTGGCTGCCCCACAGCCTGCATACAGCCCCGCTCACGTGGAGTATGATTATTCCACTAGATCCACACCTATTCCCAATTACTAACCACTTCTCCCCAAAATGGTTGCGTTTTTCTACCACGACAACTTGGACACCCCAGAAAACTTCACCGACGAACACAACTCGGGTACACCCGTGCCTCCCGAGAAGCTCGCCCTGCTTGGCGTCATCTACAAGTACATTGACAACCACGACGATCTAGAAGCGCTAGCCAAGGAAAGAAACTACAAAAACAGAGACCAGGTGGTGCTCAACCTCGGATCTTTTGGTGGCGATGAGAAGGCATACAACGCCAAGATGACCCAGTTCTACAAGGAACACTACCATGAAGACGAGGAGATTCGGTATATTGTGGATGGAGAGGGCTACTTTGATGTTAGAGACACAAAGGACGAGTGGATCCGCGCGAAGTTGAACAAAAACGACTTGTTGATCTTGCCCGCGGGGATCTACCACCGCTTCACCCTCTCAAGTGCTTTGAAAAACGTCACTGCGTTGAGGCTTTTCAAAGACGAGCCAAAGTGGGAAGCTATCAACCGAGACGAGGGCCGCAACACCGAGGCGCGGTTGGACTACGCCAAGCTGATTGTGGGTGCTGCCTAGGGTGGTTGTGAGTGCCGGGTGTTGGTTGCCCATTGAGTTCGTCTCTGGACTGAGTATTCAGATCTGGACTGGGTATTCATATCTGGACCGAGTGGTCAAACTTGGCGTGAGTTTTCAAGCTTGGGCCGAGGTTTACTGAGTTCTCATATATGGACACACTCAGATCTGAGCTGAGACCTCTTTCCGCTGACATCTATTCAATATATGGTTTTGGGAACACCCAGTTTTACTTTCTTCTACCCTCTTCATCTGTCCTATTATCTATACTGTACACTTAGTCCTCTTCTCGCCAACCTACTGCCTCACGATCTTCACCTTGTGTTTCGTCATCCACTCCTCCATCTCCTTTTTCATTGCAACCAACTCTTTTTCCACCTGCTCCTTCGACTTGGAAAGCTCCTTTTTCTCTTCGTCCAACATCAAAATCACGTCATCGACACTCTTTTCCGTGAGCACACCGCCCACCATCTTGAAACATTTTCTCGTTGGGCGACTCTGTGGAGGGATTTCCGTCAATGTCTTGTCGACTATAGTGTGTTCCAGAATCTGCGATGTGAGCGTCGACAACTGCGTTTGCAAGTCGGTCAACGTTTCCTGGTACCCGTTGTACTGTGTCTGGAGCTCGTGGGCTCTTTTGTCTTGTGCCTGCTGCTTTGCTTGGTCGGACATTGGATGGTGGAGTTGAAGAGGGAAATGTGCTTGACTGGAATACTCGGCCATATGCACGTCCGGAATACCGAGCCTGGAGATGTGGGTGTGTGCACCGAAGCAGAAGTCTAATTTTAATTTCGGTTTCATCCTTACGTTCTTGCTGGTATTTTGCATGTATTTGATGTTTTTGTTACTTTTTGGCAGCCTTTTCAGCGACCACCACTGGCTTCGCAGTCCCAAGGAACAAGAAGTTGAGCACGAAGAAAAACCACCCGACAACAACGAACGACGCGCTCGCGACGTAAAGCCACGAGTTGGAGATGTCCCAGGACCGCTTGAACTCGTCGTTGGCCAAGTGTCTCACTGCAACAATCCTCTTGTCCTCGATGAACGACAAGCCTTCTCTCTTGTAGTCCAACTCGAAAGTGAACATGCCGTGGTGGTCAGGAAGGGTGAACTCGACAAAGAAAATGCTGAGGTCGTTCTTGCCGTTTTCAACCGACGCGCCCTGACCCAAGAGCGTCAAGTTCAATCTCTGGTATGGGTCCAACATCTTGAACGCCAATTGGATCACATTGTCTTCGCTCGAAGGCACAAATGGCACCCACTCGCCCTTCTGGTATTCAGACACGCCAATAGTGTAGTACACGTCGTCCTTGATTCTGTACAACGTCTTGTCCTTTGTTCCTGGCTCGTCAGCCTTGTAGTGCTCCACAAACTGCAACTTCAACATCCCGGTTTCCTGGAACACCCACTCGACCAACGAGTCCGTGACCAAGTCCAAGGATCCGAGCCACACACCACGGGCGTTGTTCAACCCTTGGAACGCCGCGGCCAAGAAACCCTGCTCGCCCACAGTCCACGTCTTCTCGCCAGTCATGACCTTGTCTTTAGGACTGGCAGTGTACGACAACTTAGGTGCCTTGACCAAGGGGAACACGAACTCGCTGTTGGAGAGAAGAGCCGAGGTTCCCTCGTAGTTCAATGGAGTGATCTCGGGGTAAATGGGCGACCCGGCCAAGTTGGAGGCGTCAAGGGCGTTTTTCTTGTTGAAATGGCTGCTCACAACAAAACCTTTGGGAGCAGGGAAGATTCCAACCTCGTTCAAGAACGAACGCACCTCGTCGGGGAACGAGTACTTGTCCGAGCCAATTGCAACGACATTGCCGCCCTTGTTGAAGAATTCAAGCACCGTGTGTTTTCTAACGAGATCTTTGGCTCCAACGACCTTTTTCGTCGAAGGCAAGTAAACCACGTCATCGTAAATGGCATCGTCACCCAAAAACAACTTCTGGTCCACATCGGAGTACTCAACGAACGTCACCTCGTAGTCTTCATTGACCTGGAAAAGTGTGGTGAGCACATCTCTTTCCGGGGCGATTTTTGGGTCGTGGACGATCAAAACCTGTTTCTTCAGCCAGTCATTTGGAACCAGTGCCAACACCGACAGTATGAGCGCAAAAGCGGCTAGCAAGCGGCCAATTGGGGCAAATTGCATCGTGGTGGAGAAATGAGTAGGTGACGGGTTGGTATTGAATACGTGTGCGTCGGCACTATCTGCAGGACCAGATCAAGGGTTTGTGGCCAACGGTGGCGGAATGGCCACAAGGGCAACGGGTGTTTTCGTACTCAGTCTAGACCTAGACAGCTGAAGCTGGTGGGAATATCCACGGTTAAGTTTTGGAATTTGCAAAGAGGCTCTGTTTCTGGTGTGTGGTTGCAGCCGTGAATGGTGCATGTGTTAGAAAAGGAGATTGCGAGTTCCTGGAAACAACGTTGACTTAGTGTCTCCATTTTCCCTTCCAGTGATTCGCGGGGCCATTTTTCTTCTTCGTTTGCTTTGCTGCGTCGACGTTCAGTCATTCAGTTTCCCAATACACATCGCTTCCTTCCTGCAGGCCGGTCTTCTCAGCTCCTACCATCCCACTAATCATGATCAAAGTCAAGGTCGAGTTCCTTGGAGGTCTAGATGTCATTTCCAGCCACGTGCGCGAGCACAAAGTCACTCTCCCGCTAGAGGAGGGCGAAGCTACCATGAAAGACCTCATTGCGCATGTCACCACGTCGGTCATCACTGACCCAAAGGATATCCCCGTATTTATCGAGGACGACACGGTCAGACCGGGAATTTTGGTGCTAATCAACGACACAGACTGGGAGTTGGAAGGAATGGAGGAGTATGTGGTGGAGCTGGGCGACTTGTTCACGTTCACGTCCACTTTGCATGGAGGGTGAGGATCCAAGGAACATCCACCCAAAAGGTACGTCTATAGCCATAATGAACTGCATCAGTAACGTCACAAATGGACAGATAATCTCTCCACAAAGGGATCTCGCAGTACCTTTCCAATCTCTCAAAGTGGCACGAGGTGGCACCCAAGTAGACCACGCCCGCCCCAGTTGCTCATAGGCATCAACTTGACCTCGATCTGCTCGCCAGCTCTCAACACCTCGACCAGGAGTTCCTTTCCGACCTTCGCCTGGACTCGTGCTGCCACTGCCGAGAGCTTCCCGTGGTTCCCAGCGTGTATATCTGTGTCGAAAAGCGTCACGGTATCTCCTGGACGCATGCCACTCAACTCGGCCGGCCCGCCGGGCGCCACTTCCCTAACTATGGCAAACGGGACCAACGCACGCGTTGCAGACGCGTCACTTTGTGGTTCCGCCACATACTCGTCGTTCTGCCCCTTTAGCCGCTCAGTTAGCTGCACCTCTATAAGCTCAAGCACATAACTGTGGTCGTTGCGGAGTCTGATGATCTTTGTGCGGATAAGACGGATGGTGACCACATCCACATCGTTTCTCGGGAACCCATTGATCACGAGCGGCTGGTGCATATCGAATTTGCACTTGTGTTTCAAAAGATCAAAGAGCGTTTCCAACGTGAACTCAATGTCTCTTTTAGCCGCTGCCAATTGCGGATAGCTCATGGTAGCAAGCGTAGAATGGTCATAGTCTGTGTTGTCAAGATTCAAGTTCTTCATGACTCCCGTGAAGGAGTCGCCAAGGTCGGTTTCGTCTATAGTCATGGTGGCGTGTAGTAGGTAAGATTGACTTGTGGAGTAGGCTATATGTGTGTGTGTTATATGCAGTGCCGCTACCTCAGGTGGCGAAGGGGGTACGTTATTTTGAGTATTCTGGTATTTAAAGCAAAATGAAAGGGAAGGCGATATTCAATTGGCCAGGAAAGAGAGTAGCAGTGGTTTTGGTCTCATGGTTTGCCTTGTTTGGGATAAATGATGGCAGGTCGCCACAGGGCCAATATAGTATATATGCAGGACGTCACCTACAACACCTTTGGAAAGTTCTACTCCCTAGGTCTGGAGGCCCCTGATTTCGACTTTACGAATATCCCTGATGGGCCGTCAGTCTATTATCCCCTACGATCTTTTCTCGTTTCTGTTTGAGTATCAAGCTGGAGATTTGTTCTCAATTAGACTATTCACGCTGGAGCCTTTCTTGGCTGCGAAAACAGCATTGCCACCACAAGAGTGTGGAGTTGCAAGCTCAAAGATTCTCAGTTGTTCCCTTTCAAGTTTCAGCGACAGCACTTCTTGTCCATGTCCTGCGAGTCTGCCAAGCAAGCGCCGTTGATCGGCTCATTGAAAGTGAAAAGCAATCTGCCCACAAACGCCCCCAAGATACACGAGATGATAATGTACCCATTGTAGTACATGAACAACAACATGATGATGTAGGACAACCCCCACTCGAGCGTGAACAAAACACTGCGGGTCAACTGTTCCAAAGGATTTGGTTGAGCACCACTTGCATTCAATGGTCTCCACAACCAACGATGAGACAACGCATAAGCGGCGCTGTTAGGCGACACGGCAACAACTTCCAGCGAACTCTCAGACTCCAATTTGGTCGCAGCTTGAGCGGTTGGCAGGTACTTGTGCATCAAGGCCACATCGTACTCTCTAGCGAAACGGTGGAGCCACTGAGAAGCAACAACAAGAAAGAAAACACCGATGCACGAGCCTGCAAACCCGCCACGGGATTTGACGTGCCAGCTTCTGGCAATGAAACAGGTGTCGATGGTGTACCAGTTCCAGAGCATGGAAATTTTGCAGCTGTGTCCAGACGACGAGTGAGAACCCATCAGCATTCTGGTGACCGAAGACAAATCTGACATTTTCACGAATTGGAGGCTTGCTTGTTTGTGTTGAAGGATCTTTTCCTCGACACTTGGCTCCCTTTATATGTTTCTGTGGTGGGCCTGAGCAATTTAGCTTACCCCAATTAGTAACTGCGCGGGCCATTAAAGTGGGATGCCAACAATAAGACATCGTCTGTTGAAATTTCCAAACAGCCCAGAGGATGGAAATTCTGAAAAATCGTCGTCGTAATCGTAATGGTGCGGGGTGGAACGTCCGCTCGTGGCACCCAAATAAGCGATCGCTCAACTTGTCTAGGTCGCACTGTTAGTGGTGTTCGCTGGAGTGATGCCAAGCGAAAACCTGCAAAAAAACAAGCCGAAGCTGGGTCAGGCCGGCGCCAATATTAGCTCGTCTGGCTGGAAATTGACTCGTTTGGCTTTAGCCGTGTCGGTGCGCCACGTAGCACGGTGTCCCCATTGGTTGACTTGTTCCGAAAACTTAAGAACACCGAAAAGAAGTTTGCACTGCAGCACCTCAATCTTCTTGAGGTGACGCAAATGGCCATTATTGCTTCACAACAAACATTAACCACAAAGCAACGAGCTTGTTCTTCAATCCACGCTCAGTTTCTCTGCCCATTCCACCTCCACATTGGCCAACATACGAACTCCGCACAGAGGCCCTGGCAGATTGACCGATCGGTCGGGTAGTGCATCAACGATGCGTGCTAAACTTCTCACAATCGGGGTTCTCTCGCCTGGCCGCGTTGGCCGACGCCTTTCAGGTCTAACTTGGCTTGCCCGATGTCAAAGATCATGCACTATGACGTTGGCGGCCACCACGAACCAGTGATGACAGCGCGGCGCCCATGTGAATTTTTTGTTCGATGTTGCAAATCCTTGACCAGATCGACTCAGGGGTTGCAACTGGGTTGGGTGCTCTGGTCGAACGTCAAGCCAGCCTTGTGCGGCAACTGAAACTAAGACAAGAGGGATGACCTTCGGTTGCGCGGGTCCGCTTATCCTGAGTTTTTAGTATCGGGTTCGTTTCCGTTCCTCCATTTTGGCTCCTTTTCTTGATGTTGCCTCTTTTCCTTGATTTTGCCTCCTTCCCCTGATTTTACCTTCCCTGGCTGTTCACTTATTCCTGGCTAGCTCATACTCCTTGACGCGCTCTCCCAACGTCTCCCCCATTTCCACCAAATCTCGCTTATACTGCTCCAAAACAGCCTCCTCCAATTTCAGGCCATGGGTGTTGTCGAACTGCCCAACCGCCAAAAACTCTAAACCGCCACATCCCGGATCGTCTAGAATTGGCGGCAGAGGCGTTGACACCAGCAGATCGGGCGTAATAGGGTACGCAGACGCGGTCATTTGCTAGCTTGGTGAAATTTCCAAGCAGCGGCGCCGATACTTATAAAGGCATCTGTACTGCCAAGTTTACGAGCGGTATTGTGCCAGGTCGTATCCGACCACCGTTGCGGTGAGGCACCCTTGCATTCGTGGTCAGCAGCACATTCAGAATTGCGCACCTCGCACCCCTGCACATAGGCGCAGATACGAAATCCTCGTAGTTTTAGCGCTTCCTTGCCGCGTCACGTGGTTCGTTTTCTGGGGGTCCATCATTTCAGGTCATGACGGCCGTCACTGTCGTTTCATGCCAGTCAAGCCGTTATGTTGGCCAAATTGCTTTTGTTGGCGCCCCCACGTCATTGTTCGCGCTCAACAAGGAAACAACCGCTTGCACCGAACATGGGGCATTTTTCCTAATTCGGAGGAATCATCAACGCCTCCGGACTGTGCCTTTGGAGGCGTTTTTTTTTCCCATGCCATGTTTTTTTTTTTTTTTTTTTTAATATCTGTCCCTACAATTACGAACCTGGCTGTGCACACTTTGCATTGCGCTTGCACTTGCTTAGATTGCGAGAAGATCCCAATGAGGATGTGCAGGGGTAACTATCAGATGCATTTTGACATCAGATTAGTGGTGATTATCAGATAAGCGGGGACGCCCGTATGGAGGGCCACTGAAATTCGCTTGGGAGGTCAAAGTTTCCTTCACGAGTTTCTGGCTAGATTTTTTGGTCAACAACTTACGACCTTAGTGGGCCAACTTCGGCTGGTAACTTTGGGCCGATTGCCGCATTAGGCAACCGTGGCTTGGGAAAATATCGGCACGGACAAAATATCCACCAAGGCGAAGTTTCAAATAACAGGGAGACTGAAACTAATTAAATCTGAAATTACTCGTTCCAGCTGGCTTTAGAGGGACTGGTTTTCAAACTTCCGATCCTTCCATTTTCAAGTTGACAAAAAAACGTTTGAAGGTCTAGACCAGTACGCTCCACAGATCGCTGTTTCCATTTTTGGACGATCTTCACATTTGGATTTTCCTTCGTTCTTTGTTTCCATTTCTAGCCACTTCTAACATATTCAAGACTATCGCCCAGTGCATGGTATCGGATGTACGGGTCAATCTCCCGTCACGGGATGTACTGGTGCTGGGTGCAAACTGCAACCCGCATTGCTTTTCTCAAATAACCCATAGCGAAAATTCGTAAGCTCACGTGACCTCCACAAGTCGGTCTCTTCCCATTAGTAATTGCTGCCTTACCATCTGCTTTCTTCTCTTCATAAACCAGGTGTTGATTTTGCAATAATGCTCACTCTTACGCAAGAGCACATTGACCACTTGAACAAGACCCTCACTGCTCTCTCAGCAGAGGAGATCTTGACATGGGCGGCTATTACTTTCCCCAATTTGTACCAAACTACTGCGTTTGGACTCACTGGGTTGGTCATCATGGACATGATCTCGAAAACAAAACCGGTCGACTTGATTTTCATCGATACGTTACACCATTTCCCACAGACCATCGACTTGGTCAACAAAGTCAAGGAAAAATACAGCCCGACGTTGCACATTTACAAGCCGGTTGGAGTGAACACCGAACAGGAGTTCGCCGCTAAGCACGGTGATTCGCTTTGGGAAGCGGACGACCACTTATACGATTACTTGGTGAAGGTCGAGCCTTCCCAGCGGGCGTACAAAGAACTCCGAGTGAATGCGGTTCTTACGGGCCGGAGAAAGTCCCAAGGTGGTGCACGTGCCGCCTTGCCCGTGATTGAGTTGGAGGAGAGCTCGGGAATCATCAAGATCAACCCCTTGTGGGATTGGGACTTCGCCCGCGTGAAGCAGTACATTGACGACAACAACGTGCCATACAACGAGTTGCTTGATTTGGGGTACAAGTCCATTGGAGACTGGCACTCGACTGTGCCGGTTGGAGATGGCGAAGACGAGAGATCCGGAAGATGGAAGGGCCAAGCGAAGACCGAGTGCGGAATTCACCAGGCGTCTCGTTTTGCAAAGTACATGGCTGCCAATGCTGTCTAGAGGGATATAGAGGAACAACATGGGATCACGACTTGGGTGTAGATAGAGAGGTAAGGATGCTTTATCTCAAGTAGTCAGTGTGGGGCCAGCACCTCCGACTTAACCTCGGTTTGTCAGCATTTTTTTTTTGCCTTCCCGATCGCTGATTGCATCTGTTTGAGGTGCTTGGATCTCAACGGAATCCCCGGAAATTCCGTCGCGCGGAATTGGCTTTGTTATCAGGGCCCAGCGCGGAATTCGCCAGTCCTATATAGTCCAATTACCGTGCCTCCAAATCACACCGACCCACATCCGGAAATCCACACATGTTGACCGAATTGCTAGTGGAAACATGGAATTTTGCTAAAGCAAACCAGTCGGCGGTGCTTCTGGCACTCACGGTGTTGCTTCTCGCATATAAGTTGGTGATTTACCCGTTGTTGTTATCTCCACTTCGAAACATCCCAGGTCCTTATCTCCACCGGATTTCTCACATACCATCGTTGGAGGCACAACGCAAGCATCAATGGATTGAGATTATCCACGCTTTGCATGCCAAATACGGCGAAGTTGTGATCCTTTCACCCACGGCAGTGTCGTGCAATGGTGATCCAAAGTACATCAATGACATCTACGTCAAGAACATGCCCAAGCACTCCTTTTACGAGAACTTCCGCAACCACGGTTTCAAGGACAACATCTTTGCACTGTTGGAGAACGACCGCCATGTCAAGTACAAGCGGTTGGTGCAGAACTTGTACTCGAAGTCTGCCGTGTTCAATCCCAAGAACTCATCGCGGACAAACGTCGTCGACAAAGTGGGCGACTTGGTCCGCCTGGTGTACAAATCTTCGGTTACAGGCGAGGCTCCAGACTACCGGAATGCCCGGCTGGCGTTGAACGAGCATGGTAAGGGCCACAAGTTGGCCAGTGGAGAATGGTTCAACCAGAAGCAGAAGAAAACGTACTTGGGCATCGATGTGTACTCGCTTTTCGGGGCATTGGCAATGGACGTTGTTTCTGCCTTTGAACTCGGTATCCAGAACGGGACACACTTGTTGCAAGACCCAGCGAAGAGAGACATTTTGGTTCCGCACCGAATGCAAGCAGGCATGGTATTCTGGACTACGCTTATGCCTCGGTTCTGGGACTGGGCTGCGGGCCCGGAAATCAGAGAGGCATCGCGAGAAATCGAGGAGTGGCAGTTGAAGTTGTATGCCAACGCCGAGGACAATGTCCCGGTGCCCAAGGACGGAGAAAACTTGACCACTTTGGAGACGTTCAAGAAGAACGGATACAAGGGCAAGTACGCGTACACCTTCTTGAGCGACAACATCTTTGCTGGCCACGAGACAACCGCCATCCAGTTGACGTACATGTGCTACGAGCTCTCGAGACCGGTGAACAAAGGCAGGCAGATGCTTTTGAGACAAGAGCTTCAAAACGCGTTTGGGGTGTCGAAGCTGGTCGACGACATCATCAGCGACCTAGAAGCCGTGGACAAGCTCCCATATTTGGAGGCTTTGATGCAAGAAAACTCGAGAGTACACACGTCGATCCCGGGATCTGAGCCTCGTGTGACAGACAAGCCATACGTGGTGAAGATTGGCGACGCTCGCGTAGAGTTGCCTGTGGGCACGCAGATTTCGTGCCAGCCTTACTCCATGCACAGAGTGGAGTCGGTTTTCGAGGACGCTGACCTCTGGATCCCCGAGCGGTGGCTCCAGAAGGAAGGCGAGACCGACGCGGACTACAAGGCCCGCATGATGAAGATGCAACGTTACATGATGCCGTTCGGGAAAGGCATCCGCATGTGCTTGGGGATGAACTTGGCGGTGATCGAGATGAAGCTTGCGTTGGCCAACTTGTACTGGAAGTTCACCTCGGAGATATGCAGAGACTGGTGCGATGTGGTGGAATCCGACGCCAAAGTAGGCACCAAGATCGAAATGGGTTCAAGGCACATGTCGGGGTCCAGCGACGAGAAGATGATGACAATGGTTGACGCATATACCACCAGGCCATACTTCGACGAGTGTTGGCTCGAATGGCTGGATGCATGATATACCGGAGATAATCAAAGGAGAGCAAAGCAGGAGTAGAGTTGGCGGTTTCTCTAAAGTTTCTTAGTGTTTTGAGAAGACAGGGATTTCCATCAGCCTAGTCGCGCTGTAACAAAGTGGTAGTTGTTTTTTTTTCTGCCCCCCATTTTCCCACTTTCTCCCTCTTCTCTAATCTGATAGCCAACACAAGGTCCGGCCCTCCTGCAGAACACACCGTTTATCATGCCGGAGATTTCCTTATCGCATGGTCGGCTTATATCCGTGCCCCACTGTAATGGATTGACCGCCCATGCCCCTTGGCGAATATTTTGATCTGAAAAAGGGAAATTTTACTGAGAATGAGCGGCACTTGCATTGTCAAAAGTCGTCAGATGCGATCACCTCACCAGTTGCACGTGCCGAACGTGACTCCAAACGACATATAACACTCCAGGTAAACGAGAAACCGAGAATTGGGCGTGACAAAGTTTTGTGCAATTGACACAAACCTGGGAACTTCAGCGGTATAAATAGTGCGATGGATTCTCCTCGGGTATCCCCACTTGGATTTGCAGCTTCTCATTTCCGTGACTGCCGACCCTCGTATCACGTGCGTCACTTAGGTGGTATATAGTGGCAGGATCTTGCTGCCAATTTTTGAGTTTGCCATCCACATTTTCTTCTGCTAGCCTAAATGCTCCCTTTTGCAATTCCTTACCCTCCTGAGAAGGAACACGGGTTCTGGGGCGTTCCAACGTCTACCATCGACTGGTGTGAGGAAAATTACGTGGTGTCCTTCTATATTGCCGAGGCGTTGAACACAGTGACCAACCTGTGCTTCATTGCGTTGGCGTCGTTTGCAATTTACCACGCCTACCACAATAAGTTGGATCTTCGGTTCATCTTTGCGGCGTTTGGTTTTTTGCTTGTGGGCATTGGCCTGTGGTTCTTCCACATGACCTTGAGGTACGAGTTCCAGCTATTGGACGAACTCCCCATGATCTACGCCACTTGCATCCCGTTCTGGAGTGTGTTTTCGCAATTCAAATCGAGAAAGGGCTCGGCCATTGTTGGGTTGCTGATATTTGCCGCGGCGAACACTCTCACGGCGATCTACTTGCATGTCAAGGACCCAACTATCCACCAGGTCGGGTACGCTTGCTTAAACGCAGGCATCATCTTCCAGAGCGCCAGATTGGCACACGGACACATCACAGACAAAGCTGCTTTGAAGCAATTGGACCGCACGATGTTGGCGGGCGTGTCGATTTTCCTCTTGGGTTATTTCTTGTGGAACATGGACATACATTTGTGCTCGCTAGCCAGAGCCACAAGAAGAAACTGGGGGATGCCATACGGTTTCGTCCTAGAAGGTCACGGATGGTGGCACATTTTCACAGGTACCGGGGTGTACTACTACTTGGTGTGCCAGGAATACTTGCACTGCTGGCTCAATGGCACCGAGAAGTTTTACAGCTTCGAGTGGTCGTATGGGTTGCCGGTTGTTGTTTTGCGAGATAATGATGGTTTAGAACAGTTCAAGGCTGCTCAGCTGGTCAAGAAAAACATTTAAAGCATACTTAGCACTTCCTGAATAAATTTGTCGCTGCTGGCGTCCTGCTTATACTGGCCGTCAACCAATTCTTTTAAGGCTGCAATTGCCTTTTCTGATGAAACGTTGCACTTCTGCGTGGCAGGATCGATGCATTGCGTCTTCCACGAAACGAGAATCTGCTTCAACTTGTCAACACCAACACTCACTTCAGCATTAGAACACTTGGTTCTCTTACCGTTGACATAAGGATCGATGTCGGAGCCGACATTAATGTGTTGTAACTCCGAAGCTTTCCTCTTAGCCATGTTGATAATCTTGGTGGGGAACTTAACCAACTCAGCAACATGAATACCAAACGACTTGTCTGAAATTCCAGGCTCCACTCGGTACATCAAAGTGATATCATCATCTTGTTCCTCTTCGTCGTTCTTCTCGATATGTGCGACAACATGCAAGTTCTGGACCTTCCCTTCGTATTTCTCGGCCAATTTGGTCAACTCGTGAAAATGCGTAGCGAAGAGTGTGAAGCATTTCTTCGAAGTGATCAAGTGCTCGCTGATAGAGTAAGCCAAACCAAACCCGTCGTATGTGCTCGTTCCTCTACCCAACTCATCGATGATGATCAATGAGTTATGCGTTGCTGTGGCAAGAATCAGTGACGTTTCCAACATCTCAATCATAAAAGTGGAGAGGCCCTTCAATTGTGAGTCGCCAGCACCCACACGAGACAAGATGGCATCGAAAACAGGAAGTTCAGGGGTAGTTCCGTCTTCCAGCACCGGGATGTAGCAACCGATTTGACTCATCAAAGCAATAACGCCAACTTGTCTGATGTACGTTGATTTTCCTCCCATGTTAGGGCCTGTGATGATGACAAATGGGCTCCCATTCTCGTTGGCCAAGTTCACATCGTTAGCAATGAAGTTGACGTCGTCTTGCACCTCGAGAACTGGGTGTCTGGCCTCATGGAGTTTAATCTTCCTCTGATTGAATGATGCACCCTCCGCCGTCGCGGTCATTGCGTGCAATTTTGGCTTCACAAACGGCGTGGGAGCGAAAATGGCCACATTAGCAAATGCTGAGAGAATGTCCAAGGTGCTCAACGCCAAGGACAAACGCAAGAACACGCTTTGGTAAGTGATTGTGATGGATAAGATTTCCTTGATCAACTCTTTCTGTTTAGAGTTGTACTCGCTGGAATATTCAGTGTACTGCTGAGACAACGCTCTCAATTTCTTGGTTGTGAAGAAAACACCTGCTTTAACCGTCTGAAGCTCAATGTACTTGTCGCCAGTGTTTCTCAAGATCGACGAGTCAATACGAGTAACTCTGAAACACCAACCATGCTGTTGATGTTTTTCCAATTTCAATTTCTTCTCGATGTCAATGTTCAAGTCATCCGCGACCTCCTCGTGTGCTCTCTTGATTTTGTCTGAAGTGGCTTGCAAATTGTTGTTGATGACAATGAGAGACTCGTCGAATTCGGGACGGATGTTGAAGTCTTTGTGCAAGAGGTCATACGACGACGAGCTCTCCAACGGAGACAAATCAACGGTGGTTTCCACCAACTCCTGATACTTGAGCAACGACGCGTGATCCTTGGTCACCGGATCCAACCAGTACTCCTTCAACAAATCACGTACATGCTCGTCCTTGCAGTCATCAACTGCCATCTGGAGCATATTGATCAAATCTGGCAAAATCGTCACAAGCTGGTACAACCGCACCACGTCCTCCAACTTCTTATTCTCGTTGCCCGTTACTCGCTTGATGCCATTGGCAATCTTCTTGAGTAATCTTTTCACGTCAGGAACCTGCGAGAGCCATTCTTGCGACACGAAAACTCGCAAGTTTGTATCGGAGATGAAATGGCCCAACAAGTCTTGGCGGTCCAAAATGGCCTGCAAATCGGTGAGCGGTTGCTTGAGCCACTGCGAGAGCAATCTGGTGCCTGCGGCTGTCTTGCACTTGTTCAAGAGCTCGAAAATGGATGTAACGGAGGTGGACTTTGCACCGGGCATTGAGTTCGACTGGGGGAAGATGTTGAGGGCTTTCATCGTAGATGAGTCCAACTTCATGTACGTTGAGAGGTTGTACTTGTCGATGGAGAAAGACGGCGCGTCCTCGCCAAGCAAGTTGAGGTACTGGACCAACGCATTGCAGCACGCCAACAGCAACAGGTGCTCGGATGTGTTGATGCCCTTTGACGCCAAAATGAGCTCGATGCTGTTGGTTGTGTCTGCGTCGATGGCATCGGAGGTGACGATCTTGCCCAAGTCCTGGTCGATGTCCTTGGCGGAAAACAACGACAGCTTCATCGACCCGACCACAAGCGACCCGATCTTGTTTAGAACCTGAAACAACTTGATCACGTCCGCAGAGCTCCCGTCGCCCTGGTCCGGGTTGTACGACGTGGGCACAATGACCTCCTTGACGTTCACCTGCAAGAACAACAGCTCCAAGTTCGAGAACAAGTCGTTGTCGTCGAACTCGCACACCTGGATCGCCTTGTTCAGCAAGTCCACGAGGCACACGCCGACTTTCTTGTTGTTGGCCGAAGCCACAAACTTCACGCTGGCCACCATGGGCGTCAGTGCGTCACGGAGCATGGATTCCAAGTCAATGCCGTACTCGAGCGAAAGGGGCTCCAAGTTTCCCGGGGTGGCGGTTAGCACCAACTGGAACTGCTTGTTGTACACCTCCAACTTGTACGAGTTGTCGACGAGGCAGAATCTCGCCACGGACGCGAAAACCTGGGGCGAGATCGTCACGTATTGGGTGGAGTTGGCGTTTTTGAGCACCAGCAGCGTCTTGTAGATGTTTTCTGCCACGAGGAGGGCGTCATCCCCCAACGCGGAGAAGTAGTCTTTGTGGTCGACCACTCTGACGATTGACGCCAGGTTTTTTGGCGGGAGTGACGAGAATTTGCGGTAGAACACGCGCTCATCCACGGTGTCGGAGAACTTTAGGTCTGGCCGTGTGCTTGACATGTTGTGGAGGAGGAGTGAGTAGTAGATCGGTTAGTGAGACGCGTATGTTTTGGGAATATGCAGAGAGAATTGGAGGAACACCGAGGGTGGGTTTGAACGAGGGTGGGGGACTGGAAAGTTGGATGGGGGTGTCGGTGCTGGTTTTTTTTTTTTTTTTCTTCGTTCGTGTTTTGCCTCTTTAGTTGGTTATTGGCACTAGAATTGGCGTTTGTGTGGAGATTTAGGTCCCTACTACTGAGGTTGTAGCTACTAATTGTAGTGCGCACTGGAGGTGAAAGTGAACTACAAGCGAGAAAAGAGAATACACCACATTCTGGAAAAACGGAGAAAAGCTTCAGTTCAGTCAGAGCGAAGCTTAGTTGGGCACTCTTTAGTTGGGCACTCTCGGCTTTTAAGAAATCATACGATCCTCCTACTCGCTGACTAGGATGAGACATTGCATTTATTCAATACGCATCTAATACCGTTCCTAGAAAGACTCAATTGCACTAACTATCAACGCCAATGAACTATGAAATGTTCTAGAAGCGCTTCCAAATGCACTGGAATCGCCCCCAAACGTATGGCATCAATTGTTGCTCGCTATATGTGCGCCAATTGCCGATTCACGTCCGCATCTCTCAGTACCTGTACTGGTCGCTCTGGTAGTCAAAGGGAGGCTGAGAGTTTGGGTTCCACTGCTCCTGCTGACCATAGTGCTGGTCATATCCACGCTGGACATTGTCGTAAGCCTGCTGCTTCACCTGGTCCCTGTCCAAGTAGTCCAAACCTTTGGTCTCAAACAACTTGTCGACCTCGCCGCCTGCAATGCCGGCCAACAACTCCTTGGCGAAAGCGTGGCTGACTGGCTTTCCCTCGCGTCTCTGGCGGTCCTCAAACAACTTCATGGCCTCGAAAGAAGCGCCACCGGCAAGAAGTTCGTGAGAGAATTTACCTTCGTGCTGGTCGCCGTAAACGGCAGCGTGGGAGTCCTCGTGGTCGCCAAATCCGAACATATTTGTTTTGTGAAGTAGAAGAAAAGTGGTGGGAAAGAATCGGTTGTGTTTCTGCGAACTAAGCGCTATTTATACCCGTCGACACGGGCGGAGCTGTCAAATCTGTCACATTCTTTGCGCGGCCAACTGACATGAGCGGCTGCATGAGGGTTACAAGAGACAGGCAGCGGGTTTTCTTGCGAGAATGACGGTCCTTTTTCTTTGGAGTAACAATGAGAGCAATGTATTTCCTTCATGTCTTGATTGCACCCGTTTTTCCCTTTCTTTGGACCCCGATTCTCTCAGAAATCGACAACTGTTCACCCTCGTAAATTCCCAGCTGCGCCGAAACGCCGACCGTGTATGCAGTCCGCACGGTGCCTGCGCCTGACGTCGACGAACAAAGGCAAGCCCACGAAAGTCGAGGGTCAAATCTTGAATACGGCCGAAGCTTACCAAAATGAAGTGAGGTTCATTGACGGTGTCGAATTTCTTGTCTTGTCGCCAGAGAATCATCGCACACGTGGTACTTGTTCATTTACCTCGGGCACCACCGAACGCTCCACCTCGCCACTCGCAGGTGAATAATTCGCCCCTTTTCCATATTGGGTATCAAACTCAAGGCGTGGGCGGTGCCTGTTGTGGCAGATTTGCACAGCGACATGCATAGACGGCCACGGTGTCGCGTACGAGACAATTTGCGGGGAAACCGAGAATGAAATAGGGATTGTCAACCTTTTTGAGAATGTATGACGGCCACGAAACACCCTTCAAGGTGCAGAAACTGACAAAACGCACGTACTCGAAAAGTTCACTCCGCTCAGTTCAAACTTTCCAGTCCCCGCATATTCCTGGTCAGTCTCCCACTTTATGGCGCGCGCACGACCCGACTCGCACCCATGAAAAATTCAATCAACTTCCTCCTTTAACAAACTCAACCAACAAGTAACATGTACTACGAGTTGTTTGCCATCGCCAGAATATCAGACCCGATTTTGGCCAACAAGGAGGCCACCAAGATCGCCTCCACCGTTGGGAAGTTGATTCTCAACAACAGAGGTGTCATCAGGGACATCACCAGTTTGGGTCCCAAACCGCTCCCCAAAATCATGTCCAAAGAGCAGGAAAGACATTTCCAGGGTTACCACTTCATCATGGGGTTCGATGCTTCCCCCGCCGTGCAACATGAGTTGTTGAGAACGTTGAGAAGAGATCCCAGAATCTTGCGGTCCAGCATCATCAAGAACGACATGAACAAGCGCCTAAATGCGGGCACGACGTTCCAGAGGGTGTTTGAGCACGTGCCCAACTAGGGCTTTGGGTAAAGCGGCTGTACATAGATAATGCATCAAGAGAAACGAGCTGGATGTAGGGAGGGAAAGGAACAGAAGGGGAAAAGTGAGAGAAAGGGAAACGAGAGGGAAAGGAAAGAAGTGAAAGGAGAAACGAAAGGAGCAATGGAAAGGAGGGTCTTGAAAGTCTGTGAGTCAAGCAAGAGCAATGACCATAAGTGGAGGCAGATTGGTCCCACACTGTCTACTGAAGTGCCGGAGTGTTGAGTTTATGTATTATCGATTAGTTCGTCGCAGGGCGACATTAATAGGCATATGCGACCATTCAGTCATTAGGATATTCGTAATTCAGCACCGGCTGCTGAATGGGAGGACCTTGGGATGCAATTTCCTCCTTCCGATAATTAATTTTCATGGGGATATTCAAGCTTACCGAGAGTAAGAGGCCCGCTTGGGTGTCTTGGGCTTGTATGCGGAAGCTGCCGCCAAGTCACTCAACGAAACATTCGACGCGGCCAGGCTAATCTGTGTTTCCTCCTCAAATCTCTCATTGTCAAACACAGAGTTGGTGGCGCTGTTGTCAGTGTCGCCGTCCTCCAGCGTGACCAAGTGCTCTTCAGAGATGCGCAAAGGAGCAGTCGCTGTCGTCAGCGTAGTTGGGAGCAGCTCTCTAGAACGGTTGATGGCGGCCATCTCAAAATCGGTGGTGCTGAGCGACCGTGGATTGTAGAAAGAGTATGGGGCGTCCTCCAAATCGGTGTGCAATGGCACATACGACTTGACGGGGTCCGATTGGTCAGCGTCAATGTGGGTCACCTCCGTGTACAGCCAGCGGCAGAATTTCAGTGGCTCAATCACAGGGAGCTGTGTGTACTTGACGTACGTGAACACAGTGATCGAAAGCACAGCGCCCATGATCAAGTCAATGAAGTAGTGGTGTGTCAAGTACATTGTGCTCCACCAAAGAAGAGACGCGTAGCCCCACCAGATGGCGGTGTATTTGGGGAAAAGCCACGACAAAAACAACACGTCCATCACAGCACAACCCGAGTGGAGCGAGGGGAACGCACCAAACACGACGGGCGAATTCTGGAAAGTTGTAGTGTACATGTCGACGCCGAAAAGCTCATCAATGCGTCCCAATCCACCGGGCGATCCGTTCATGGCGTAGTCGGCAGGTTCGAGGCCATGCAAGTTCTTGTACCATGGAGGAGCTGCAGGGAATAAAAGCTGCATCAACACACCGGACAAGTTCATGTAGCCAAAGGCAAAGCCAAACGAGCGCAACGACGAAGGGGGAGCGAAAAGGAAAATGAAAAGGGCAACGACAAATGGAGACAGGAAATGGATGATGCCGTATGGCAACCATGCCAACACGTCCAACACCGAGTTGCTTGTTTCGGCCAACACATTCAGCAAGTTGTCACCGTACAAGATGGTTTCCATAGCTGGCAAGAACTTCACGCTGATTGCTGGTTTCCACAGCACGGGGATCTTGCCAGCACTGAAGAAGAGCGCCAACCACGTAAATATTGGCAACGCATGGAGGAAAAACTGCGACGTCAAAGGGATCAAGAAGCAGAGCGCAAACGCGGCCAAGATGGGGGTTTTCACCAAGAACGAAGCAGGGAAGATCACATACACAAATAGTATGATCAGCACCAAAAAACCATAGTGGAGCGCTTCCGCAACTGTCCATTGATGCCGCCGAAGTTTGTCGATGGAACTTCGGATGTCAGTCTCGAAGTTGAGATCGGCTAGCGTGTTTCCTGGAGTCTTTTCCGAAAGGAAGTAGAAGTGGAATTCCTTGTAAGCCTTTTGCACGGGCCACGACCGAAGTATCGTAGACATTTCACTATGGGATGTTTGCTTTGGGGGCGGCTATGGATGAGGGTGATTAAATGGGTGGGGAGTGAATCAGTGCACAAGAGGGCACGTGCACGTATTAGTTGGACGATGACAGCCAAGCAGAAACAGCGGGAACGGCCTAATGAAGATGACGATTGAAATTAAAAAGGAGTGGTTGCTGGAGTTTGAAGCGAGTTTAGATGGGTCTTAGCATGGAAAAAAAGCAATAGGGTCACATATTCTGCGCACGTGACCGGGGGAACCGAGCAGAGCCGGGTGTTCCAGCAATAGGGGTGGGCCGCGATCCGGTCTATGTGCAGGTGTTTGGATCACGTGCGCGATCATCTGCATGGGATGTACGGGTGTACTCTGCCAGGGTCCCACCAGACTAAAAAGTGTTGTAAAATTGATATGGCATTCCAGTCTGATCGGGTTTGCTTACTCTGTGAGGTTTTATAGTCGTCTTTTCAACTTCGCATATATTAGGCTCTGTAGATCAATGGCCGCGGTACGGATTTGGTCGGTATGTTCAGTCAAATGTCCCAAACTTAGGCAAAAATGTTGGTCTGCACGTTGATATCGCCAGATGGAGTCATTTTCTGCTCGGCAAACCACTTCTCGCCCTTCTTCACTTTGGCATACGACGAGACGTGGCCTGGCTCAATGCACAACATGTTCAAGTATCCCAGTTTGGGCTCGAAATCGGCCATTCCCTCCGATTTCTTGATCCATGGGTTCCACACAACTGCATCGGGCAAGTTTGTACGGTCCAACGTCAACAACACTTTGCCCTTGTCGACGATCTGGAGCTGCTTGTGCAGGTCGACGTTGCGGTAGATTCTGTCGAATTCCTCGTGGAAGGAAAGCATTGGTGCTTTTTCGTTGTAAGTCTCAGCCAAAAGCTGGTCGTAACACTCGGAGTCCATGAGGTTTGTAACCAATGCGTCGGTCACGTCGGCCACCCGGTAGTACGTGTGGAACAACCAGTTGAACTCGAATTCATCCTTGCCAGTGTTTTCGACCTCGATCTTGGTCGCAAGACTGTCCTCAGCCAAGGTGACAGTCAAAACAAGGGTGAAATCATTTTTCCCGTCGGCCCACAACTTGTACAACTCGGGGTCCACGTTCTCTGGACCCAATCCAAACTGCACCGACACGGGCGACTCGGTAGTCTGGCCCAAAAACTCCCAAACGGAATTCCTGGCGAATCCGTGCTGGGGCAACTTGGCTGTTGGGTGGTTTGGATCCTTCTGCTTGCCGAAAATCGGGAAAACAAGCGGAATGCCGCCTCTCACCGGCTTGGACCCATCCAATTTGGCGCCTTCACTCAACCACAATTGCTCAACTCCATTCTCCTGCCACGAGATCACGGTGGCTCCATACTTGAGGATTTTCACAGAAGTCTTGCTGTTATTGGGGTGGGTCAAAATCACCTGGGTGTCTGTTTCTTCAACTGGCATTGTTTGGGTAGGGTGGGAGTTGTGGAAATGGGAACTCCGACATGTGGGTGTCGTTGGTGTACGGGTGTCCCGGTGGCACATTGCAATGCAAACATCACGAGAACGACACTGATTCTTTTTCTCAAGTAGGGTAAGAAGAAAATGCTTAGACTTACTCAATTGCGACTCGTGTGGAACTTCCAGCAATCTTAGCTCAGAAATTCCGGGTGAGTTGGTGTGGATGCGTGGAGCCTATTTGGCTGCGAAAGTGAAGTCTCGGTCAACTCGGACACATTTCCACTTGAGCCAAAATTGGGCCTGGCACTGGATTGAATGGGTTCACATGCACTTAAACGACTTGCCCTAGTGTCACGATGCGTTGTTTGTTCCATTTCTTCATATTATTCACAGTCATAGAAATCAAGAAAACCGGCTCTTGAACTTCTGAAACCTATTGAGCGATCGTTGGCTGGCCAGGCTCTGGAGCGAATTAATCGACCGATTGCTTGCTGACGCTGTCACCTGGCCACCAGCAAGGCTTTTCTGCGACGACGAGATCGTCGGTCTGTCGTAGAGTGAAAATGGTTTGGGAACCGTGATGTTGGAAGAAGACGGTTTCTTATGAAGAGTGCTGGAGACATCTCTGGGTATCGTAGAATTCTTGAACGAAGGAACTGACGGTTTCTTTTGAAGGGTCGGGATCGACGGTTTCTTGTTCAACGTTAATGGTTTGGGGAATGCAGGGGACTGTTTCTGACCGAACGTAGGGACGGATGGTTTCTTTTGTAGCGATGGAATTGAAGTCTTCTTCTGCAACGAGGGGATCGACGGTTTCTTCTGAAGCGAAGGGATAGAAGTCTTTTTCTGGAGCGAAGGAATTGATGGTTTCTTGGCCAATGTGGGTATCGACGAGTTCAGCATGGAAGGCGCAAAATTGTGCGTAACACCGGCCATTTGCAAAGATGATTGTCTCAACTTGGGCACTGCTGGCTTGACAAACTCGTCGTCGCCGTGGAGCAACAGGTTCAAATTCATGGAGCCCTTGGACGGCGAGATCTTGGAGAATTTTCCTGGAGACGACCCGCTATGAGTGGGAGATACGCTTGAGACGCGTGATGCCGACGGTTCTTGCCTTATAGGCGAAGAATGTAGCATCTGGTTGCGACTTGGGCTGAGGCGAGGCGTAATGTGATTGGAAGTTGGAAGTAGCGATGGGGCCAAGCCCAACACGGGCGTTTGTGTGCAATTCTGGTTTTGGACCTGCTCACGCTGGCCGTTGGGGCCCTTTCTGCGTGTTGGCGACTCGTTCTCCTTGTCGAGGCCAAAGATCTCCTCGGGCCCGTTCAAAGTTCTTCTCTTCTTGGTGGCACTCGACGGAAAGTCCCGAACAGGCAGCGAATTGTCCCTGTTTGTTCTGGACGCCGCGTAGTGGGACAGAATCGACTCCATCTTCGAGAATAGTGGTCTGTGGATGCCCGAGTAGCGTTTTTTCTTTTGGGCAGCCGAGCTAGCGGCCGAGGGGGTTGACCCTAGCCTAGACGAAATCTCCGACGCTCGAGAATCCAATTCGCGTAACACCTTGTTGCTGATGGTTTGGGAATAGCCCTTTTCGACCATGTTGTGGAAAATGGGCTCGGACTTCACGGGGAAGTCGCTCATGCTTGGGTATCTGATGGGACTTGGAGGTTTTGGGCTGTGCAAGGTAAGATTTCTGATTTTCTTGATGGGCGTGTTCAACACCGACATCGATGTGTCGCAGTCCATGGTTGGGGTGCTGCTTTTAGTTCGTCTGTGGCCGTTTCGTGAGATTTGATGAGAAGAGGATGTAGTTCCCGCTAAGTCCTATTGGTGTTTACGTCTTGCCTAATTGGGAAGGCGTAGCGGAGGTCTGGGTTTTTAACAGCCAGGGTGGAACAGGAACGGTAGGCTGAATGTAGCAGATGAGGCGCTTTTGTGGTAGAGCAGTGTTGCATGTATTCTTTGCGGTTCTGGCTGTTGTTGTGGTTGTTTTGTGGCGGTTGTTGTTGTGAGTTTTAGGGCTGTTCCATCATGGATATGGTTGTCTTAGTTAGAGAAGCAACAAAAGCTGAATCGAAGATGGGAATTTAGATCGCCTGGATTAAACTCGAGAGTTTTCACGTTGCATTTCCCATATTTTCAAGAGGAAGTAAGGTATAAGTATAAGCAACCAAGCGTAAGGGAGAAGTAGTTGTGTGTCCTGCATCTAACGTCTGGCCCTTTTGCAGCTCATTTCTTCTTTCGCAACTTCCACTAAAATCAACCACCAACCATAATAAGATCATACTTCAGGAGTAACTCTTTTACAATAGAGACACTAAAGTGCCAATCACACTCGTGTTGAGTTCAACATTTCACCCTCGTGGCCCACTTCTCAGAAATAAGTAACTGGATCCAAATAAGACATCGGCTTCTTCAATTTAGCCGCCGGTTGATCCTCATTCTTCATTGTCTGAATTGCGGCTGTTTGTGTATCTGTGGCATACACAACTGCTGCTCCTCAAAATCTAACAGCCAGTGCTTCTAGGTTTAAAAATGTTGACAATGATGTGGACTATGTGTCTAGCTAAAGTCCACACTCATGGTTTCCATGAATGTATGACCAAGGATCGCCGACTTAGTGTGCATGAACTTGATCATGCAGATGATGGTATGTCTTGAGCAAGCCGATTTCTAAACAAGATAGGCGTTACCGGATTGCCTTGTCATGCACCACTCTGTAGTAGAGTTTTTGAAGCATATTTGACCCATTTTGAAAGGAGTGACCGTCTTTAACTACCTACAGCCCCATAATCCTTTTCTCAATACCCGATCTGACTTTATACACATCGATCGTGCAGCAATCACTGCCACAAGGTCCAAACTCAGAAATCTGATTTCGTGAACATACCCAATCACAATGATGAATGAAAGGGATCAGAAGACCTCGGAGAAGACTGTCGACTAAAATGAGGTCGTTTGGATGAATAGACCGGTGATTTTTCGACGTAAGCATCCGAGCATAATCTACCAGCAGATGTTAACAGACATGATCAGCCTGTGTGGCGTAATGGTTAGCGCATTTGACTTCTAATCAAAAGATTCCGGGTTCGAGTCCCGGCATGGGTTCTGTGCACTCTTTTTTTTGTACGAGCATTGAGCATCGTGCGACCTGTCAATCTCGGCGATAAAGCCCATCCACATTGCAAAGGGTGGAACCACTAATTTTTCCGGATTTTGGCAACCGAGCGATTCCCTCGGTTCTCCCATCCAAGTTCCGAACGTGAGATGATCTCGGAATTCTGAGGCAGCCTCCCGGGGAAAAGACGTCGAGTCGGGATGACAAATGGCTGAGTTCCGGGGTAGATCGACTAGTCATAACATTATTCTGCCTTCAACCTCAAAGCGACGCAACGTTCAAGACACCAAAACATCAATAACCAGACAAAGACAATATCTCGGACATTGCACTTTGGATAAGTAATTTATTTTTTGCTCCTTGTGCCCCGGAAATTTAAAATCACGGTATTTCCAAACTCCGCGCACAGGTATACCGGTTTGCTTCGGACTTCAATGTGCGGAGTACAATCCGGCCACGCCTACAGCCCACCTTGCGGTCTATATCGACCGGGATTTTGAGAAAATCACAGGCAACGTACACTCGTATCTGCGCGACACACAATACCGGATTTCGCTCTGAAATCCGGTCATGGGCAAATTCATGACTCGGTATGCGGTAGTCCGATGCCCGTTGAGTCAAGAGGCTCGGGGCGAGGTCGGACTTGAGTCACATCCTGTATGTAGGCAGCACGCCCACCCTGGTTCACCCGAGATGTACGGGTTACACCACTCATCGGCCCCTCGGGTTAAGGGAAGTTCCTGCACATCAAACTCCGAAGCCAAACTGTGTTCCCAACTCCGGCGCGGAGACGATGCGCCCCTCATCTCTTCACAAGCAGTACTCCGCATTTACGCCGAGGGGATTCGGATTGAACTGAAAAATCGGGCGCCGGTAAGCTTAAGTGAGCTTCGTGGGACTTAAGGACTTCATTTTCGTACGCCCTGATTTGTGGGTTTATTACACGACATGTAAAAATCTCGCCACTAGTGTGGTAAAACCCGAAGCAGCAGCTGCAACTGGCATAAGTGCGAAGCGCGGAGGGGTTCCGGTTCCACCCGGATGAAAACCGCTGTCGGATTAATGTGACGCCTGGCGACACGGGCGCGCCCCTCTCTTATCCGGACAAGTCACCCGAGGTTTTCCTCTTTCCGAGGGCAGTTTTTGGTGGTGGAGCGCTCACATGGTGAGTAACGGCGGTCCCCACACCTGCAATTTCCGGATACCCCAGACGCATGTTTCCACTCCGGAACCAAAAAAAAAAATAAAAAAAAAAAAGCAAATGGCTCCAGCTACTCCATATATATTTGCCTCTCCCCCGCTTCACTAACGCAGATTTTTAAGAACCCTTTTTGTTTTTTTCCTCGTTTGCAGGTTTCGTTTCTTTGCCACACATTCACAATGACGACCTCAGATCTCGTCTCGTATTCCATCATGTTGAATGGCGAAAAGGCCATTACCCACACCTCGCCCCACTACGCTCCGTTAACGTTGGGTAAACCAGAAAAGATCACATTACCACCCATCGCTAGCTACGTGAGCCTTACCGAGAACAATTTGAACTCGCTCAACACGCTTATGCGCAATGCCAACGCAACTTCCCCTCCGCTGTTAACACTGCTGCTGGCACTGGAACTGCCGCTTCTGCTGCCTAGATTATCTTCACTGGAGATTTATAATACCCACCAGCAGGTTTCGGCGGCTATTCCCAACCCCTTATTACAAGCAGAAGGGCTGCAAAAAAAGAGACGCCAGCGTCTCGGACCTTCGTGCGATAATTGCCGCGCACGCAAAGTCAAGTGTAACGCCGAGGTGGTCATGTTGTCGCGCGAGTTTGCAGCAGGCACCGACGACATTGAGGAATGCGTGCTGTTGCTGCCCGAGCAAAAGCTGGCCCTTGCCCTCGGAACTCCCGTCACCATAGTCGGCGACCAAACGTTGGTTGTGTCGAACGGGAAACTCATCAAATTCAAAGCGTGCTCGTCTTGTGCGGGCAAAGCGTTGCGGTGTTGCTTCTCCAAAGGTTTCACAAAGGAGGACATTGTGCATAGCAAGCGGGTCGGCCCCGCAGACACCACGGCGATGATGGTGGTGGAGCGCAAAGTCACCCCGGTGAAGGTTGTTAAGAAGCGCACCGTCGACGTGGCCGGTGCTGGCACCCGGAAGAGCTCTTGTGCTGCGTGTCGCAAGCGCAAAGTCAAGTGCGTGATGCACACGCGCCTCAACAAGTGTGTTGGATGCGTTAAAAAGGATAGCACCTGCTCGTTCGAGGTGTGCTAGGTTAATGGGTTACAAAAGGCGGACGGATACTGATAGATATTCTTAATGGACAACAGGGCGCCCTGGCGCCGCCCTCAACCAAGGTGTAGTAATGAAGACTAGCTACAAATACACCTCCAGATATAGAATGCCTGGTATAGATGCCTGGCACAGAATGCTTGGTACAAAATGGTGCAAAGTGCCTGAACTGTGAGGTGGATCAGACTCGCAACTTGCAGACGCACCCCGCACCATCATTAACACGCAATCCAAGCGTGCTTACGACGGTTGTAGTTGCAAGGTTATGATCGAAAGGTTGGAGTTATTGTTCCTCGGCATTACTCGAATCCACAGTTTCTTGGACCAATTTCCGGCACGTGACCTCCGCTTCACATGCAATCAATTGGAGGTACCGAGCGAAGAAACTCCGAGCTCCGGTTAAAAAAAAAAAAAAACTGGGTCTTCGGAGTGAAATGGGGATGCCGGTGAAGCGGAGAGGGAAGGCGGGTTAGATTTGGCGAGCATATCCATGGGATTCTCGGTTTCTGGCCCACTCACAAGCATGTGACTTTTTAGCTCTCTAGTCGCTCCCTCTCCCTCAAATCACATCCCATACCGAACCTCAGCCCTTAAATTCATGAGACACACATTATTGAAAAATCATGCCAAAACAATATGGCATTCTCGACTATGTCCGTAACCGCCATACCTAATTATTCTGCAAATTTCCAGATTCCGTTACAGTGGCCGAGTGGTTAAGGCGACACCCTGCTATTATAGCAGCTCAGGTGTTGGGCATTGCCTGCGCAGGTTCGAATCCTGTCTGTGACGTCAACTTCTTTTTTTTTGCTCGTGCTAACTCGTCCTTTCAACAAACTGCAACCGCAAACCAACAAAATGCAAATCTTACAACTTGAGTCAAAATTTATTTGCTGTGCTAAAAAAAAATGTGCTAGCCGCGCTTAAGTGCCGCCACATCCCGAGTCGTTAGGTGACCCCCTCAGTCACGTGAGTTATCACCGATATCGCAACAAAAAAAAAAAGCCTTACTGCTCGGACTTTGTCGCCGATTCCTTATAAGTGGCGATTCCCCACAATTGTCAAAATTCCCAGGAACTACTCCTCTTTTTCCCTGCCGGCAATTCCCTTCCCATGGACCCGACCCACGACCCGAACTTCACGCCGCCTTCGCAGAATCGCGATATCGAGCCCCCAGCACACTCGTCCAAGATCCCAGCCAATATCCCGATCCAGCCAGTGGTTCTAGCAGATATGGGTTCCGAGGTCGACGCGCCCGCTCCACACCCATCGTTGTTGCAGGTTGGGAAAAGTGAGAAGGATTTGCTGAGTTACCAGCTGAAGATCCCTCGCAAGCACACTGAGTTGATGAACTCGCTGAGCGACGAGGAGAACTCGCCCAAGAAAACAATCTTGCCGCCCACAATCAAGGTGAGACTGCTGCAAATCGCCGACTTGGAGGAGGTGCCTCATGGCATCCAGCGGCAAGCGAAAACGTTGGCGCAGTACGAGTTCCCCACCCACCGGTTGGCCACAACATTGGTGGATGACACAAAATACCCGCTCGTGGTGGTGGCGTGCGGCTCGTTCTCGCCCATCACCTACTTGCACTTGCGAATGTTCGAGATGGCCCTCGACCTGATTCTGGAGCTGACCCGCTTCGAGGTGATTGGCGGGTTCTACTCGCCGGTGTCTGATAACTACAAAAAACAAGGCTTGGCTCCAGCACACCACCGCGTGAGAATGTGCGAGCTTGCATGTGAGCGGACGTCGTCCTGGCTTATGGTCGACGCATGGGAGCTGTTGCAGCTCAAGTACACCCGTACCGCGTTGGTGTTGGACCACTTCAACGAGGAGATCAACATCAAGCGTGGTGGTATCAAGACAAAGCTGGGGGAGCACCGCGGAGTCAAGATCATGCTCTTGGCTGGAGGTGACTTGATTGAATCCATGGGCGAGCCTGACGTGTGGGCGGACCAGGACTTGCACCACATTTTGGGCAAGTACGGTTGCCTTATCGTTGAGCGCACGGGTTCCGATGTGCGGAGCTTCTTGTTGAGTCACGACATCATGTACGAGCACCGTCGTAACGTGTTGGTGATCAAGCAGCTCATTTACAACGACATTTCCTCGACAAAGATCCGATTATTCATACGGCGAGGCATGTCTGTCCAATACCTTTTGCCCAACTCGGTGATCAGGTATATCCAAGAGCATCGTCTTTATGTCAACGACACCGAGCCTGTCAAGCAGGTGATGAACGACAAGGGTGACTAGAATTTCAAGCCATAGTTGGTTTGATGGTACTAGACGAGAAGGTCAAATCGGTCGCTCCAGAATGGCGTTCCTGATATGCTGCACTAGACATAAGTGCCTGACTTTGTGCATTAGACAAAAGTGACCAGTTTATTCCAGTGGACAGGGTGATTTATTTCGATCCCTACGCTTGCCCTCGTCCCTTATTGTACTCTATATTTTTCATTTCAAGCACCGTGGCTGCTTCTGAATGGGTGGTGATCTACCTTGTGGTGGCTCGTGCATGTTTCAAGTTGTGTATGTGGCGAATTTGCCCTCACCTTCGGGTGGTCTTGTGACGACTTAATGATAGTTCAAAACGTTGGTGTTCTGCCACACATTAATCAATTTGTTGTAGTTGCCCGGCAACATAAGGTAGTGGAACTTCATTGGCCTGGTATCCTTGATGGCCACCTCGTGCCCCTCGAGAAAATTTAAGCCAAACCGTTTAAATCTCCCCTCGTGTCGGAACACCGTGACAAAATTGCCCAATATCTCGTCAAATGTGAGAGCCTGATTTTCCATAGCAAGCCAATTGCAATTGCCGAACGACCCGAGTGACTGGAAACAAATACCACCTTGTAGGCGTCGAGAGTTCTTGATTTTCAACAAGATCACAAACAACGGGTACAAGTTGAGGGTGAGGATAAGCTTCTCACCGATTTTGACGGCAACCAAAATGACCACTCGGCAACAGAAGAAAAGAAAGTAAAATGCAAACGTCGTGGGTAGCAAGTACACCAAGATCATGAAGATGAATGTTCCCAAAAGCAACTGGTCAACGCGGAACTGGTCTTCCTCCAAACTGTCGATTCTGTTTCTCAACACGTTATACTTCTTGCCTCGAAACAACTGGGTGAGCGACTTCAACATTTCCATTTGGCGGTGGTATATCTTGGTGGTTGCGATGTTGAAGTAGTGAACGTGGAGAGTTGCAAGGCTGATGTAATCGATGAACGCAGCCACGATGAAGGAAAACCCACAACAGCACGAAAACATGGCGAAATAGTCCATCGCCACCGAAAGCCACAGCTGGCTGCTGCCCAATTTCATCAACTCTTGAAGAATCACACTCCAGGTGTCAAGTGTCCACACGAACATGCCCTCCAAAAACTGGCCCAACTCGTTGTTCAACTTGAAACCGGCAGGATGGTCGGAACCGACCCAACTGATGAGCTTTGAGAGCTCGTCAAATGCGTACCTGTTGATGATTAATTGGTAGAGCACATTGGCAATTTTCTCCCGGTTATTCGCCAACAAGCGGTACACGGTGGTGCCGACAAGAACATCGTTGACGATCAACCAGAGCGAGTTATAAAGATTAATGTAGTTGGAGTTGTTGATGTTGTGGCGGAGGTTTGAGTCCGGGAGTTCGAGCTCCTCCAAGAAGGTCGACGACAAGATCGACGTGTCGTGGTAACAGAGGAATTGGACAGGAAAATAGCTGATTTGTCGTAATCGAAGGTCCAACTGCTTGCACCACGCAGAAACTTGCACCCATGATGTGCCGTGGAATTCCTGGTTGAGAGACTTGATGATCGGGATGGTGAGGGCCAAGAGCCACGAGACGACCTTGTAAAAGACGAAGAAAAAACAATTTCTGAGAAGATTCTTGACATTTCTGGTGGTCTTGAAGGCGAAGTTCTCAGGTCGAAGATCCCGCTTCTCGCTTGCACTGAGCCGTGCTCGTATTCTCTGGCACTTGTTGACTTTATCCAAGACGGCATCTTCAGACACGTAGGTTGGGTCTTTTTGCGCCTCGAACTGGGCCAACTTGTTGATAAACGGCTCATCTTTCTGTTTTTGGCCCGTGCTCTGTAGAAGAACCGGCCGCACGGTGAAGTACTCGAGATTGCGCAAATTTGGCGGCGAAAACGACACAATCGTGTAGGTATGTTGAGACTTCCCATTCTCTGTGACGTCTGGCGACACTAGAAGCCTCTTGTGGGAGTCAACGTACCGTAGGTGTATGAGATTATCGCTAGGCTCTCCTCCACTGTTGAATTCTCCATCGGCGCCAATATCGACATTGATGGTGCCCAAATGCCGGAGCTCCGAGTCTGGAAACGGCCCCTGCTCTCCATAGTATCGGGCCGTCACCTGGATGACCACAAAAACATCATCAATCTTGTACCCCAAGAGATACCCTCGCGAATACCTCCCGACGTCATATGGCACGTATATCTGGCGGTGCATCACGACACACTGTCACGTCTCAAGTACTGGGCACTGCTGTTGAGGTTCTGGTAGAACAGCTTGCGGTTGAACAGCAAAAACTCGTCGCCTTCAGGCGTTGGCGATCCGGGGAACCTTTGGAAATGGGAGGCGCGTTGTGGCGACGGCAGTGAGTCGAGACTGGCGGTTCCGCCCGTGTTTTGCACTTTCAACTGCTCACAGAAGATCTCAGACTCCTTTTCGAAGTCCAACAACGGCAGGTTGGCGTTTTCCGGGTTGGCGTACGTGGACACCACCAAAAGGCCAGTGACCCAGTAAAACGCAAGGAGAAACGCTAGCAACGGCGCTAAAACAAACACGAGGCGAACAATCGACGACTCTGAAAGGGGAATCGACCACAGAAACTGCAAACGATCCGTGCTGGCCATAGAATTGCGGGCTGGCGCTGGAATTTGAGGACTAGGTGTAATTTCGCGATAGCTTGGATGAGATCGTGCGAGTGGAAATGCACGAAATTGCACTTGAGATCAGCTTTGGGATATCTTGGGAAGGAAGAGAAGAGCAGTGTTCCTGTTTTTTTTCCACTGCTTTTTTTTTTTTTTTTTTGCTCTGGTTCTGGTTCACGATCCGGTTGTGATAGCGATTTCGCAGCCTGAAGGTGAAAGAAATGGGAGAGCGAAATGTGAGAGCAAATTATAAGAGCAAATTATGACAGCAAGTGTAAAGCTTAGCAAGTATTTGGGGACATGGCCCGGAATTATGGATCTCATGGAGCCACGTCGAGGCGCTCTCCATTCGATCATTCATCGTATCTTCTACGCAGACAAAAAGTCTCTCTCACATCTTGAAACTCCTGGCTCGCAGGTAGGTTCAAGACAGAATCACGTCACAATCGCTCATTAGTCAGATTAGTCGAAGCCCTCCCCCCCCACGGGTGCTTGTCAGTATTGGGACCCAGTCCCAACTGAATGGTAACCCTTGCAACATCGGTACCATCAAATGCTAGCCTTACGAAAAGCTTGAGTTGCGGTGGTGGTGCAAGGATAACCTGCTTGAACCCGTGACGGGTTCGGCCAACTTCTCCAACCGCTTGTCCTCCTTGTCCAAAACAGTCACCACGTACAGAACAGTGAATACCCCAAGTAAGAAGATCCCAGCCGCCAGCAAGAATACCACCTGTGGAAAGTTCCAGTGGCTCAAAGCACTCTTGTAGAGGCCCAAAAGCAACACCGGAACAATAACCTGCAACACATTCTTAACCAATGCAACTGCGCCGAAAAGCTCACCAATCTTCAGTTCCGGGAAAAACTTCACCACCGCCAGGTTGAGTGCTGGGTTTGCCAACGCACCAAGAGAGTTGAGCACCAACAAAGAAAGGAAAACTGTTCCGTTGGGCGCAAAACCAAGTGAAAGCATGCCCAAGAACTCGCACAGAAACGAGAATGCAATCATCGCATAGTCCACATGGTCAAAGCGTTTAGCATTCACTTCGAGCTTCAATTTCTGCTGGAAAACTTTCTTGCTAATCAACGGCGACACCACAATCAATGCAAAAGCTCTAGACAGGCACGCAACAGCAAGTAAGATACCCAAGTTTTGTGCGGTCCACCCGAACTTGTAAATTCCATAGAGCACGTAGATCTCGCCCATGGGCATCGAGATGCTGGTTATCAAACACTCAGACACGACCAACACAATTACCGCCAATCTGATGGGCTTCAAAGAACTGTGCCTCAGCCGCAGAACCAGGTCCTTAGGGTACGTGATTAGTCTCAATGGCCTCAAGAAGTTGAACACTTCAAAGAATTTCGAAGTTTTGCTCTGCTCAGCTATTGCGGCATCGAGAGAGGACATCAGCAGCGACCTGCTGAGTGACCTGGACTTCCTGCGGGCGTTCTCGGACCTCGACTCGGGCAAAACGAACAACACAAACAAAAGCACCGTCAAAAGGATGCCAATCTCCACTTTCAACGGGACAAACTCGTGCCTCTCAATGTTAGAGTAAGGAACTGGCGCTGCTGGGGCCAATGGCGTCTTCAACGCTGAAAACGTGCCCTCGATGCTGCTTTTCGACATGCCAAGTTTGCTCGCAACCAGAAGTAACAAGTTGCCCGCCAAAGGTCCCGTTGACAACCCAACAAAAAGCATAGCAATATTGATACCCAAGTAGTACGTCCTCTGGTGCGCCTCTGCTATATCTGAGACGTAACAGTTGCTCAATGTGACGAGAGTGATCACTCCTCCACACAAATTGGCAATGATTTCCGTGATCACCATCATGCCAAACTTGAGCTCAGGCCACCTTGTCATCACCACGTACCGCAACAGCTTCCCCAATGTCTGAAGAATGCCAATAAGCACAATGAAAGCCCTACGTCCGTACTGGTCGGAAAGCGGCCCTATCTTCCCCGAAGCAAATAAAGTTGTGATTCCACCAGCAATTGCGTATGCCTGCTGGAGCCCCGATACCAAAACCTGGGTGGATGTTGGATCACACGACCCTGAACCGTTCTGCTTCAGCACATAGTTGCATGCCAACTTGAACGTGACCATTTGTCGGGTGGATTCTGCACTGGAAGTTGCGAAAGCAAACAAAAACAAGCACGACCCAATCATCACCACCGACGGTCTGCGGAGCCAATGGAGCGACCGGTGGGTCACACGCTGTTCCCTGAGCCATGCAGCGTCTTCATCCAAGTCGTCTTCTGCTCCGTCCACCACTGCGCTGTAGGTGTCGATTACTGCCTGTTCTAGCTGGGCCTCCAGGTCTGGGTTGGCATGAGCGAACTTTTCCTTGCGGAGCAAAGGAGCTGACATGAAGAAAGTGAGCTAGTGTAATAGGGAAAATGGCCACAAAAGTCGGGAAAATGGGAAGCAAAGCAAGCGGGTGGGGTTGACAACAAGTGACGGGAAGATGCAGATTGTGTAGGAGTTAGTAATGCATGACGGAATCGGTGCGGCTTCACGTAAGCATGGAACACCGAAGATAGACAGCGATAACAAACAAACACACACTGTCTGGAATCTCTCTTTCCAGATAAAAATCAGAACGATTTCCAAATATTTGTGAGCCACGATTCCAACCTGCCATTGCTGAGACTCTTTTCGCTTTTTTTTTTTTTTTGCCTGCTCTGGTGCTGACTTCTCCCTTATTTTCCGCGCAAATTTCATCCAGCTGCGGCCCTCTACCCCGTCGGCTTGATCCAGGCCCGATTCCGATCACAGCCCTCTTCCATTGTGCGCCTGATATTGCCTTTTCCGTTTTCTTTCACCCCAAACTGTTTTCCACCAACATTCTTGCCCGTAGCACCCCGCCCAAGCTTACTAAGCAGAACACCGACACACCAACAAACGGCAACCCGGGGAAATTCGCCAGAACTCCGAGAGAAAACAACTGGCTCAACGCTGGAGGGAAGATGAGGGCGACGATGCTCTGTGCAAGCGCAAGCGCGCCGTATAGCTCGCCCGTTTTCAGACTAGGGTAGAATTTGATCATGGCAGCAGCCAATGTTGGCACTGAAAGCACGGAAAATGAGTCTAGCACACAAAGCACAAGGAATGTGCTGGTGTTGGGTGCAAATGCTCGCCCTAAAACGGCGGTGAAATTGGTGAGTGAGCATGCAACCAAAAGTGCAGTGTCACCCTGGTCAAGCAGGTACCTCAAACTTTCTAGGCCCAATTTGGGAAACACTCTCTTCACAAGCAACGGCGAAACAACCAGGTACACGAGCATGTTGCACACACCGTTTAGAATCAAATTGTTCAGGAGCATCACAGCGTCCCACCCGTACTTGTAGATACAGTACTGCTTGCTGATGGTGACAACGGTTTCCAGGATAAGAAGCAAAAGACAGTTGACCGCAACCAAGTGGAGCACCGCCATCCGTACCTGGCGGAAATGGGTTTTGTTCCGTTTGTTTTGATATTCAGGAGGGAACGTGAGGATCTTGAGCGGCGTGAACAAGCTCCGAAGATGTCCTCTCCAATTTGATGTGTCATCAGCAGCTTTTCTGGCTTCATTCTGCTCAATCTCAGATTGGCGTTCAGACTCTCGAGACCGTGACTCCGGCAAAATGAACAAGCACACAAGTATAAGAATCGCCAAGAATAGTAAGCCGGCCTGGATCGGGACAAGTTCCAGTAAGGGCACGTCATTATGAGGTTTCCCCAAGTTCACTTTCCGGGCAAGTGTTAAGAGAGCACCCAGTAGTGCTGGGCCACCGAGCAGTCCAATATTGGAGAACACCATGGCAAACCCAAGATTGGATATGCGATCTTGCGGTCTTGAAATATCGGCGACATATGCCTTGCACAACGAACTAAGTCCTTGTACTCCTCCGAAGATGAGCGAGATCATCAACCCAAGCCACATCCATATTGCAGGCATCGATCTCGACCAGCTCATGGCAATGTATATCATGAACTTGCCCAAGAACGCAGCCACACTGAAGAAGGTAAGAAATGTCTTGCGCCCATAAATGTCCAGGAGCAGACAAACTTTGGCAGTGGTGGCGATCAGTACTCCGGACAGGATGATCTCGTTCCACATGACGAAGTTCGTCACTATTCGCTGCACTTCGATCTCGTCACATTTGTCATTTCCGGAGGCGTTCTTCACGTACTGGCACGCCAATTTGTAGTACACCACCTGTTCAGCAGGAGCTGCAACACCGAGTGCCAATTCGACCAAGAGCATCACCACTCCGATCTTGACCACAGTCGGTTTACTCAGCCACAGAAGTTTTTCGAACGCCGACCATCTGGTATCATCGTGCGCGTCGTCGCTCAAAGAGTCATCGCTATTGAGGGCGTCACTTTCAGAGGTGAAGTCGCCATTTTCAACGTGTCCCCGTCGATTTTGATATTGGCTTCCGAACAGCGGATAGCGGAGTTTACTTCTGCGTGATGGCAAAAGCTGGGAAGACTCAGACAGTGGCATGGTGTGGGAGTTCAAGATATGGCCGTTGACGTTGATATTGCTGTTATGCACGGCGGTAATAGATTATGGAGGACATGGGGAAAATGTGGGTTGTTTGACAGAATCGACCAACGCGGCGCACGGATTTTGAGAGATCGACTAACTTTGTTCGAGTCGTTTTATGACAATTTATTTCTTGAGGTCTCAGATTTTTTTATGGCTGCCCCTTATCTCTCGATGGATCCTATGCTAAATCCCAGTGGTTCGCATTTAATCCGCGTCTGCGCATGTTTTAGGTGAGACCGCAGGTGTGACTCAAAGACTCAGATGTACCACGAAAAAGCCATTTCAGTGATTTTGAGCTACGATTTGTACTTAAGCGTACTCTCCTAGCTTATGTCTAATTCACTCCTTTTGATGTATTTTTTTTTTTTGTTTTTCTGGTCGAGCACAAATGGATGCCATCAATAACACATCCAACTCCCGTTCACTCCCGTAAGGTTGAACGCAGTTTTTGTCCTCTCTTCTTGGTAAATTACGTCGGCATTGTGACAATCTACTGGCTGCACAAATTGGGGGATTTACCGCTATTTATAGCGGTTTCTGCGGAGATGTGCTGCAAAACCATATTTGCACCTCACCCGGAATATAAATAGGACGATTCGCCCTCGAATTCCGATCGAACCTTTTTCATTTCTCCTCTCTTTTTGTTCTCCTCTTTTTTTGCCAACTTCCTCTTCTTGAAACCTACTCTACCCTGGTCGTTTTCTAATCCCATGCTACTCAATTACGACAAAGTTTCAACCGCCCTCTAACACTTCGAGCGCAGCCCTTGGCGAATGGTGCCCCCAGATACTCGTGAAGACCTCACAAGACCACCTCTACTGGCAAGTCTATCAATATAAATAGCCTCGTCTATACAAATCTCTAATACTTTCACAACGAAACCGGCCGCTGTGGGTCGCGTGCAAGTGACTTGAGGATCAAGCCAACGAACATAACCGCTAAACTGATGAGCGATATAGAAACAAAGGGCAACTGTGGTTTACCGTGGCTCACGCCAAATGAGAACATTTGGCTGAATATAACAGGAAATATGAGCGTGGTGACGCCCTGTGCAAGCGATAATGCTCCGTACAACTCGCCAGTTTTCAGAGCAGGAAAGTACTTGACGATGGCAGCGGTGAGTGTAGGAATAGCAAGATTGTATGTCTGCAGCACCACTGAAAAGCCGATGAACGTCCCTGTGTTGGGCGCAGAGGCCTGGCCAAGCGAACAGATCGTGAAGATCAACATCGGCACCAGAAGCATAAGGATGTCAATGTCATCCACATTACGGTCCTTGACCTTGTACCCGAAATAGGGCCAAATGTGCTTGAAGAGAAGCGGGGCCACCGAGACCATCAAAAGACTCGATACCAACCCATCGGCAAACATGCTGTACGACAACGTGACGGAGTCCCACTGGAACTTGTAAATACAGTATTGTGGGCTCAAAATAAGCTCCACCAAGGCAAGCACAATCAACATGGAATCGCAACCGCAGAGCAACATCACAATTGTCTTGTCGCGGCCAAATCTGTGCTGGTTTTCTCTCGTCTTGTACTCCTCGGGGTAGAACAAGATCTTCAATGGGCTGAACACACGCACCACGCGATCCTTAAAGCTGAATTTCCGTACTTGCTGTGCTTCCAGAGCCAGCGCTATCGATGCGGACCTTGACTTGCTTCTAGACACTGGTGAGCGAGATTCTCCAAGAAAGAATACATTGAACACCACGAGGAAAAAGAAAATCACCATTGAGATTCTCAAAGGCACGAGCTCCAGTCTCGGCACGGCGTTCTCGATGGTAGATTCACTTCCGCTAACAGAAACGTGTTCCCTCTGTCTTGCTATCTTCAACACAAACGACAGAATCAATGGTCCCAACAACGTCCCCACGTTGATACCCACAAACACAAGACCAATTAAGTAAGCTCTCTGGCTTGGTTTGGTGATATCGGTGAGGTACGCTTTACAAAGCGCAGATATACCAGAGGATCCACCAGCGATAAGTCCAACCACTGTGGAAAACCACATCCACCACACAGGCATTCCTTTTGTGCGGCTGACAACCACATAGAAGATGAGCTCGCCCACGAGCATGCAAGCGGTGAAGAGCGAGATGAAGAACTTTCTGCCGTATATGTCCAGCAACCTACAAACTTCCACGGTGGTGGCGATCAGCACCAACGGAGAGATGATGTTTTCCCACATTTGGTAGTTGGTGACAATCTGCTGCACCTGAACTGGGTCGCATGTTGCACCTGGTGAGTTGCGAACAAGTGACTGGCATGCCAATTTATACACAATCACTTGCTTCAGAGGCGAGCTGATGGAAAGGGCCAAACCCACTAGGAAAAGCGCAAACGAGATTTTGAATACCGCAGGCTGTTGCACCCATGGTAGCTCCTTCAAGGAGTTAATCCACTTTGTTTCTTCCTGATTGTCTTCATCTTCATCTTCGTCATCGTTATCATCAATGGCTGTTTCTTGCTCCGCTGCGGCCCCGACATAGTGCTCGTGAAGTAAACCGGACTCCGCGGCTGCAGAGTCAATTAAGGCGTCTGTTGCCTGAGCAATCATAGCCACCTGTTATATGCGAAATGTGACACCCAGTGCTTTATCGGTGGCGGATTCAGGTTATAAGTAGCCTTCGGATATGCACTAGAGTGGCGCATAATGCAGGTCGCATGGAGCCGTGCAGCTTCTCACGGGGGCCAAGACGGGGCCGAAGCCGCACCTATATGCGGACTATTGATGGCAATCATTTCGAAGTTTACGAATGGCAAAACCAATTGGGAGCGAAGGTCGGATGCATGAGGGCGTTGAGGGCGATTCCACGGGCCAAGGTTCGCAATCATGCGACAAAAGTCAGTTTTTTGCAGCTTAACAGGCAATCGGTTACTTTGTGAGGGTTCAAAAGGGCTGATAAGGAATTTAGGAAGGGATATTAAGCAAGCACGACCTCTGGACCGCTTCCTCAACACGAATATACTTGAGACCTTCGGAACAGCAGCTAAAGGCTCAATCTTCGGGGTTACATGCGCTCTTCTGGCGTGAGCACCAAAACATCGAGGGCAAATCACGGAATATAACACGGAAAGGCAAACCGGCAGGAAAATGAATGTGCTTATTGGGGCTATACTTGTGTGAAACGCTATCTCGCTCAATGCCAGTATCTCTACAAGGCGTAGATCCCACTGTGGCTGAAACAAAAAGTGATAAACTCAAGGGCTCGTGCCCTAATATTCTCACGTGACCAAGGTCGCAAATGCCAAACCTGGGGACAACACCCGTGCACCTTGCGCGCTAAACCTGCGCAGCGGTGAGCAGAAATCGACCATGATTTGCACCCGTACACCAGGAACACTGCATCCTGCGCACACCTTGAGAAATTTTCATTCACAATTTTTCTCCTCCTCAACGTCCCACAAGCACCACCACCATGTCCTTGCCTGAATCATTTAACTTGACCGCCGAAGACGCCAAGTTGTTGTTGGCCGCCAACGTCCACTTGGGCTCCAAGAACGTCCAGGTGCACAACGAGCCTTACGTCTACAAGACCAGACCAGACGGTGTTAACATCATCAACATCTCCAAGACTTGGGAGAAGATTGTGTTGGCTGCCAGAATCATTGCTGCCATCCCTAACGCTTCCGATGTTGTTGTCTGCTCGTCTAGAACTTTCGGCCAGAGAGCCGTGTTGAAGTTTGCTGCTCACACCGGTGCCACCCCAATTGCCGGCAGATTCACCCCAGGTAACTTCACCAACTACATCACCCGTTCTTTCAAGGAGCCAAGATTGGTCATTGTCACCGACCCAAGAACCGACGCCCAGGCCATCAAGGAGTCTTCTTACGTGAACATCCCAGTCATTGCCTTGTCCGACGTGGACTCTCCATCTGAGTACGTTGACGTGGCTATTCCATGTAACAACAAGGGTAAGCACTCCATCGGTTTGATCTGGTGGTTGTTGGCCAGAGAGGTGTTGAGATTGAGAGGCATCATCCCAGACAGAGAGACCGAGTGGTCTGTCATGCCAGACTTGTACTTCTACAGAGACCCAGAAGAAATTGAGCAGAACGCTGCTGACGAGGCCAGAGCCACCACCGCCGACGAGACCGAGGAGGTTGCTGCCGAGGCTGAGACCGAGTGGAACACCGAGACTAACGTCGAGGACTGGGCCGACTCTGGTGTCACCGCTGCTGGCGAGGAGGCTGCTGCTTCTCAATGGTAATACATGCGTGGATTGGTCTGTGTATATGTATCTATAAACTACGTTAATTGCAAGGTGTAGCGGGAAGTCGGAGCGGAGCAGAGAGTGGGAAGCCGGAGCGGAGAAGAGAGTGGTTCAGGTGATACCTCGAGGGCATTAAGTACTGGAATGGACGGACATTATGGATGTGCCCCTTTTTGCATAACAGAGTTTGTCCAACAATTCCGACTTTTCTTCCACTCTGTATTACCCTTCTGGGACTCGCCTAGAGTAGCACTTGCGAGTATACAACAACGCACAACCGCCGATTCCACCATAGGGCCGAGGATCCGACCTCTCAGGCAGATATCTATCGTCTGCCTTGCTTCCCCGTTCCGTTCGTCTTTCGATCTCTTCCCATTTCCCTTAGACCCGCCAATAGCCACTGGATAATCCATAAGTAACACCAAACCTACAAGGAAAAAAAGCTGCAAATCCCAACCCCCAAGGAAACCCAGCCACCGCCGCAATATAAATAGGAGCAGATTCCCCCAAAATTTATATCCCTCACATTCTACTTGCAGCGTTTTTTTTTGCAGCTCTCCTATCGGGACCCGCATCCTCATGCCACCCGTACCCTTCGGCCATCAACACTCGCGTCCTCCACCCTAATTGGTGAGCCCACTACTCGCTGCCAGTCTCGGTGCTGACCCTCATTTGTGCATTTCCAGCGCAGTTTTCGTGTTTCTCCTCATCCGGCAAATTCGTTTTTGGCAGCGATGAATTACGACCCAATCCATGACACATACACGGCAGACTCGTCTCACGGGTCGCCTCACACAACCGGTGGTGGAGCCCTCGCCGGTCCACTGAAACCTCTGCTATCCCAATCGCCCACCGACGACGTGAAACCGTTTAATACCCCGCTCACAGGGCCCCTGCTGGTGGGTCTGGGCCAGCTGTCGCCAACCGACGACAACCCATTGCCAATTACCAGCTTGGTTGGTGGGCCGCTGCCCAACGCGACCACAAGTGCTAACGACCTGGTCAACTCACCGGCGGCCGACTTGGAGCCCGGACAGCTCTCGCCCAATTTCCGCCAGGTGTCAAAAGGTTTCAAGCACTTGAAGAAAGCCGACGGCGAGCCGTTCTGGCGGAAGGATATCCAGTACGACTTCCTCCACGAGTTGTTCACCGACGACACTCGCGTGTTCACCAACAGCTTCCCTTTCTGCGAGGTGCCCAACGCAGCCAATGGGCCAAAACTCACGTTTGCTGAGCTTTACGTCCGCACGTTGGCCGAATCGCTGAAGTCGTCCAAGGTGTTGCGAGAACGGCTCATCAAGGACACAGAGATGGGGGTTGCCGTGAGCAAAGTGTGCTTGCTCGTCAACGCTGGACGTATGAACACCACTGTCAACTTTGTGCCCGATATGCGCTCGGCTCTCAGAACCTACCACCTGATTCCTTCGCTTCAAACTGACAAGGACGGCCAGTCGAAACCGCTCCAAGATACTCCGCGGCTCAAAACAATTCTCAAGGCCGTCTGCGATGGACAAGACCATCTCCAGACGTTACTTGATCTCTTGCGCGACCCACCTAAGGAGAGACCCAACACCAACGTGATCAAGTTGATCTTCTTAATGAGCACATTCTTTCAGAACATCCCTTTCCATTACGACGACTCGTACGACCACGACTCGTTCCTGGAGAAATTGCGATTCATCAAGGCATCATCGGGCCCACAGAATAAGTTCATGGAGTTCTTTCTCAATGATGAGATCTTCCCCAAAAATAGAGCCCGGCGCTTCTTGTGGCTCATTTACACGTACTTGGAGACTTCGTTTACTGCGGAGGAGTTGGCGCAAAATCCTTTCAACCCCAAGGTTATTCCTCCACTTGAGTACATCGCAGAGGAAGATATCGCCAGCTACGATATCGACCTTGAGTACGAGGTGGAATACGCCATCAAAATGTACCACACGCGGATGCTTCATCTCCACGATGACGTCAACAACGCTAATCCAAAGCGTGGGAACAAGTCCAAACGGGAGCGACTCAAAATTCGAAAACAATTATCATCCGACGAGCTTTTGCGATCCGCTGCGAATGGCGAAGATGACGTTGACGATCTGATGGTGGACGACACTCTACAAGGAGACGACGAGTCCGCAGAGGAAATCGAACAACCTGAGGAGCAGCCTAGACCCAGCAATCCCCAGAAACCCAACGGTGATCGCATAAAGCGGAAAAAGCCAACACCATCGGTCGGTTCGTTGGTGGACGAAAACAAAAAACCTTTAGACGCGGAGTTACGGTGGACCAACCCCGAGTTCCCGATCCCGGATCTCGCAGCAGCCAAAAAACGTTATGCCATCTGCACCACCGATGTCGAGGTGCAGCCGTTGACCAGGGATAGCTTGACGTCGACAGCGAAGAGAAGAGTGATTGCCAACAAATCCAGAGGGTACATTTCGCAGGTTTCAAAGGTCACTCCCGACTTTGCTGCACGGAGAGAAGACTACTTGAAGTGGATGAACAGATACTTCCAGTACAAGAAGTCAACTGGTAACGGGTTGCTTGGTATTGAGTGGGAAGACTTGAGAAGCGACTTGGTCAATGGAGTGGAGGCGTACTTGTACCAGCAAGAAGGCAAGATGCTTGTCAACCATCACTACGATGAGCAAATAGAGGACGAACGCCACGAGAACGGTGAGCCTGAGCTCCTCAAAAGAGAAAACTTTGTCACTGGCTTGGACACATTGCCTGGCGACTCTGCGCCAGTTGACATTGGCAGCATCGACAAGATAGGGTCAGGGTTTGTTGCAGTCCACGACTTTGACAACGCCAACGAGCGCAAGAATTACGAGCACCTGTTGATCACGTTGGTGGACGAGTTGATCCGGCAGAACGGGCTCATGCGCCGCGCGGGCAACCATGCCATCAAGTTTGACTTGGAGAACGAATCCATGTCCATTTCCTCGTGAATAGACGTCTACAAAAAAAAAACAATTAGTTGGTCCCATTAGTCGCGCCCAATCCCAAATATGTTCCGTAGCATCACCGAGAAAGCCTTGGCCACCCCGTGCAGAGGCACCAACCCCAAAAACACCTCGTTGGTGTTCTTCACCACGTTGTCGTTGTCACCAAGCACCACAAACTCCAACCGATTGGCCAGCGAGCCTGTCACCACATCCTCCAAAACCAATTCCCAATATAGACGAACCTTGAACGGGTGGTTTTCCGGCGCGAGGTCTAGCTCGATGTATGGCAACGCCGCGAGCGACGCAAACGGGTCGACTTCCCAATCCTGAGCGGGCCGCACCACCAAGTCACGGAATTGGGTCAAAATCTCGCCAACAGCAGTGACGCGGCGGTGCTGCAGCCGTGCCAACGAGTGGTACCCGTACATGAGCAAGTCCACCTTCCCCCGCGGGATGTAGTTGCGTTTCAAGGTGCCGAAGAACGACGGGCTCACCTTCCGCAACAGCCACGACGCGTCGTCCCAGTTGGCCACGTGGAGCGTGTCCACTTGCTCGTTCTGGACATTCAACTCCACGTGCAACGTCGGTAGGCCCTTTGCCGCCACCGAGTACGCCATCACCGTGACCAAGTTATCGTTCTTGTGGAGCGTGCGGGTGGACACGGTGGAAATCTCCATGTGCGGCATGAACTTGCCCACCAACTGCAACCGCTTGGTCCAGTCGGGCGAAGGGAGCACGTTGACGTTATCCAAGACGAACGCCGCGGCATTATCTTGGGCGGCTAGCCGGGCGTACTCGTGGTCGTTCTGGTTGAGGTAGTACTCCAACTTCTCGCGGGTCTCGTACTGCTTGTGCTGCCGCTGGTAGTCTGCGAGCGTCAAATTGAGCCTGTCGATGGCGTCGGCCAATTCGTGCTTGCGTGCCTGGAGCGCCTCGCGCTGGTGGATCAACTCGACCTTTTTGGTTTGGAGCACCAAGAGCCTGTCCTGGGCGCTCTGGGAGGTTTCGTCTTCCGGCAGGTCCGGCAGCGAGTTGTCCAAGTTGTCGAGGGCGTCGAAGTCGATATTCATGCCATTTGTTTGTGCGGTGCTGTTGTTGGTGGTGGTTGTTGGTGGTTGTAGGCGGTTGTTTGGAGTGTTGATGTTTCGCGCGGTGTACACAGTGAAGTCAAGTCAACTCACCTCTTCTCTGCACCACCATGGTATCTGCGCCCGAGTTGAAAACGGTATGTTCCGAGACTTTAAGCAGGTTTGGGCGTTCATGAAATGTTTGTCCGGTGTCAGTGGATTCGCTGATGGGATGAGCGGTGGGAAACAACAGACATCAAGCCAAATGCCGATGGGAAGCCACATTGCTTCAGCGTTGCACTGTTTTCGTTGACATCGCTCCATCACTCCAATCCGTCACTCCATCACTCCTTCACACTATTGTTCCATCTTCCATCTTCCACCGTCCACCTTCCAACACTTTCGTCTTCCATCTTCCATCGTTCCATCTTCCACCACTTTCATCCCCGTCTTTCTCCCCTTGCTCACCTACTAACGTCAGTACTTGGACAAAAAAGTGTCTGTCCAGCTAAACGGGTCCCGCGTGGTCACCGGCACGCTCCGAGGCTACGACGTGTTTATGAACATCACATTGGCCGATGCCATGGAGCACGAGCCTTCGGGCGAGAAGTTGGCCATCGGCACCATCGTGGTGCGCGGGAACTCCATCGTGTCCGTGGAGGTATGTTGATTCTCCTCTATTTGCGCCAATCTCTACTAACCACCAGGCCCTCGAGAAGCTCTAGATGATGTTATGCCAAGCAGATGTTGATCTGTCCACGCCAGTCTCCGGCCCAGGTGTACGGTATCCCGGACATGAACTCTATCCCCACCCGTTATGTCTGTCCTGGCTCTGGGCTCACCGCTGGCCCTCTTAAATACCCACTAATCACACGGTCTCTAGTCATACCGTCTTGACATGAACACCCCCAGGTCCTTGTAGCCACATTTCTCGTAGAAGCCCACGTTGTGTGCGGAGCAGTCGAGAATCACCTTGTAGCACCCCTTCTCCCTGGCAATCTCGCTGAGCAGCTCAATGAGGAAGTTGCCCAACTTCTTGCCCTGCTGACTCTTCGCAACGGCAATGTCCTCGACGTGACCCACTTTACCACACCCGTGGATGAGTTTCTGCTCCACAACAAGCATTCCTGTGGCCACCACGTTATTGCCGCCGTCCACAATCACCCGCGGGTGGTAGACGTCGCTGTTCTGTGTCCATGTTTCCACCAACCGTTCGAACTGGCCAGCGGAGACTTCCCCAACGGTGGTGAGCACGCTCAACGTCTGCACGTACGTTTCGTAGTCCGCGGGCTGCACCGGTCTGAACTTGTAGTTTTCAGGCAACAGCATCGTTACTGGGTTCAGTGTCAGGTTGGTGTTCACGTTGATCTGTACAGACCGAGTGTTGTTATCCTGTACAGTGGCGGTGGACCGTGGCGGGTGGTTGCAAAATCAATGCATCCGCAAGCGGGCGGCAACACGCTGCAAATGGAAAAGGAGAAGAAAAAGTAGTACGGATTTCTTTCTTGGACAGGGGCGGAAACTGGGCGGTTGCTTGGTATTTATGTTTTTTCTCTGGGCTAGTATGTTTCTTACAATGCGCGATTTGAGAAAACCAAGCTAATTATTCGGTGCAATTGCACCCCTGCTGCAAAAACGTAAAGCATGCCAACAAAGAATGACCCAGAAAAAAAAAACACCAACTATTTGTCAGCTGAAATTAGACTTTGGCAGCATACCGAGGATAAATACAAGCGCATGCCTTCCATCCAACTAGTCAGAGCCGACCAACACCTTCTCCAGGGTTCCACGCCTCATTTCCCGTCGGGGAAATCGAATTTCCCGCGCCTGCACATCTTTTGGAACCGCTGCATTCGCAACCTATATCATTCGCAGCAACTCCACCAAGTTAACATCACCAACTACAACTCACCAGCACCACACCAATGTCGCTCGATTTCAAAGCAGTCAAGTGGGTCAACAGAAACACCCCGCTCCAGATCAAGCCAGATTCGTTGCCTGTCACCAAAGACGCCCAGGGAAACCTCGCTGTTCTGCCCGAAAAGGTGTTGGTGAAAGTGCGCGCAGCCGCCCTCAACCCCGTCGACCTCATCTTGAAAAACGTGGCAATCCCTGGGTTGTTTCGAGCAGAAAAAGGGTTTGGACTGGACTACGCAGGCGATGTGGTTGCCATTGGCTCTTCTGCGGCGGCAAAAACCAAGTTGGCCGTGGGCGACAAGGTGTGTGGGCTCAACCAACAACTTTTCGGAAACGGCACCTTGTCCGAGTACTCGATGGTGGACCCGTTCAAGGAGTCCGGCGCGTCCATTCGCAAGATCCCCGGCGGTCTCTCGTATGAGGAGGCGGCCGCGTACCCGTTGGTTTTCGGCACCGCCGAGCTGATATTCGACCACTGCCACCAGGGCAACACCTACAACAAGGTGCTCATTTTGGGCGCCGGCACTTCGGTGGGCAGATACTGTGTCCAGTTGGCAAAGCAGGTGTACGGCCTGCAGCACATTGTGGTGACGTGCTCGGGGAAAACCGAGCCGTTGGCCCGCAAGTTGGGCGCCACCGAGGTGATCGACTACACCAAAAACAAGAGCATCTTGAACCCGGTGTTGGAGTCGGTGCAGGCCACGGGTAAGTTCGACGCCATCTTGGACTGCTGCGGCAACAACGACTTGTTCCCGGAGATCACCACCATCATCCGTGACAGAAGCGGCGCCGGCACCTACAACACGCTAGTGGGCGACGCCAAGATCGACTACTCGGGCAACATGTTCGCGCTCGTGTTCAAGAACATCGGCGCCACCGTGCGCAGCATCAGGTCGAAGTTGGGGTGGTTGCCGTACTACTATGGGTCAGTGCGGGTGCTGGGCCACGGGGCGTGGGCAGACAAGGTTCCCACGTACTTCGAGCACAAGAACATCGAGGTGTTCATCGACAGCACCTACCCTTTCCAGGACTTCGACAAGGCAGTGGCCCGGCTCCAGTCCAACAAAGCCACGGGCAAGGTGGTGGTGACGTTTTAGATGTTCGTTCAGGTGTTGACGTGTTAGGTGACCGTTCAGGTCGTGGAGGCGCTTTAAGGTGACCGTTCAGGTGAAAACGTTTAAGGTGACCGTTCAGGCGGTGGTGACGGTTTAGGTGACCGTTCAGGCATAGTTACGTCTAAGGTAACCGTTCACGGTCTGGGCGGAATGAATATATGCAATTTTCTCATGCTAATTAGCTCTCGTAGCTCGTAACGTCAATTAATTCTCGTTTCAGATCTCGGCAGCAGCAAGGCCACCCTGTACTAGGTGGTGCTCGCCTAACTCCTGTGCTATCAGGTCGAGGTCCCACCGCTTGGTGATGTCTCTTTCCAAGCAGCCCTCGATAATGCTCTCAAGCCACTCGAACTCGGCGGCGTTGTGTGCTTCCCACTTGCGTTTCAGCTCTTCAATCTGCTGTCTTCTTGTCATGTCTACCATGGAGCTGGTTTTGCTCGAGTCGTCGTCAAGCAACCACTCCATAAGGCACGCTTGCCGCAGTGTGCGCCTGCTGAATTTACCAGCAGTGATTATCGCCCGAAGCCGAGGCTCGTATGGGTGTTGGAATGGCAACCGCCCGACCACCATGGTGTACACCAATACTCCAAATGCCCAGATATCGGCCGAAGGACCCAAGGGAGGAGGCAGCGGGTTCAAAAGCTCTGGCGACGCATAGGGCAACAGGCCAATGTGCAGATGAGGCAAATCCGACTCGATCTCGCCGCCCAAGTGGTTGTCCTTGGACTTGAACTCGTGGAAGTCAGAGAGTGATGCATGTGACGCGATGGGAGTCAAGTCCACAGACTGAAGCGACGGGCCGTGGCTCCGGAGCAAATGCAGAATGCCGATCTTTAGGTCGTCGGCAAACAAAAACCTCGTGTTGTGCGTTTCCGGGCCGTGGTACGGTTTGCGGGTAGGAACGGCCGAGCTCTTCGAACGTCCCATTAATGTGCTCTCGTCAAGCAACCGAGACAGTTTTCTGCTGATGCGCGGTGCGTACACTCGCGACATGCCAAAATCACAGAGAATCACTCTCACATTCGATGGGTCCAGGTCGTCGACCAACACGTTCTCCAATTTCAAGTCGCCGTGCACAATACCCAACTCCTGGTGCATGTAGAGAAGCGCCAACACGATCTGACGTGCGAAATGAATGGTGGTCTGGAGCCTGCTTTTCTGAACATCAACCAGAAACGTGAATGCACCCGTGCTGTCCACGCCCTCGTTGAAGTCTCCCCATCTAGATACAACTTCGAACAACGTGCCGCCACCAATCCGGTTGGTGAGACAGAAGATTGTGTCTTCGGTTTCCACGTGGTCCAATAGGGGTAAGATGCTCTCGTGGTGCAACTGATTCCAGATATCGATTTCCTTGCGGAACACTTGCAAAACCTTGGGGTTGTGGACTTTTCCCGTGCGCTCGTTTTCCCTCGTCGAACGAACGATCTTAACTGCACGGATGGTGCCGTCCTTGCCCACACACTCTCGGATGGTGCCCCAGGCGCCAAATCCAATGATCTTGCCCAACTCGTGGCCCAATACTAACGCACCTTTTTCGTCCACGTTGACCTTCGGTGCCTTGTCCAATTTCTTCAAGTCGGACGACAGAGAAAGCGCAAGAAGTCGGCCCGCAACGGTATTGGCGCTGTTTCTGCGGGAGCGGCGGATGAAGCTGCCGTTCTGAGCAATCGACCCGTTGTCCGACCGGTTGGTGCGGCCCAGGCTCACCGACGAGCGCTCACCAAGGTGGGATTTGGCAAAATTGGAGAATTGCGTGTAGTCGATCGACTCCGAGAACGACTTGACCATCTTCTTGCGCTGCGAGTACGGCAAGTCACTGAAGTTCAGCGGAAGACTGGCGAGAACCGCGCTGAAGTTCACCTCGCCCGTCACTGGGTCCACGATTGTGGGAGAGCAACGAGGCTTCTTCTTGAGCGGATCGTCTCTGTGCGATTTCGGGGTGTTGTCCACCGGCTTGTCGAACGCATACTTGCGGAACTGGATGGGCTGGGGCGCCACTTTGGCATGGAGCTTGTTCAAGTCCAAGTACAGGCCCTCCCTGGAGACCGGCGTGGACACCTCGGAGCCGGTTCTGGTCCAGTGCTGGAGCACGTCCGAGAAATCGAGCCCCGGGATGTACTCGTCCTCGAGCCCCACTAGCGCACTGAAATCATTATCGATGTACTCGTCGTGCGATCTCAGGTAGAGCTTTGGTTCGTCGTCGGAATCGCGAGGCCGCGTTGGCGACACCGTTCTCGACGGTTTGGCACGGATGCGCCCGTCGTCAAAGAGGCGATGCCCGGTGTCTGCATCGAAGTTGTTCGTCTCGGTTTCCGAGTACGTTCGGGTGAGTTTGTAGCCGCGGCCAATGTCGGGGTCGTCGGCAAACAGCGGCAGGGTCGAAACGCGAGCCAACAGTCTTGGCGGGCGGAGGTCTGGGAGTGGTTGCCGCTCGGTTGGGTCTCTTCCTCGATCAAGCGCCAGGATCACTGGTTGCGACATCCTGGGCACGTCCATTTGCGGATTTGAGCGGCGAAAGTCACGCTCGGGGGTGGGGGGAGGATGCAGATGCTGCGGGATTTGGCTGGACGGTCAATTGGGCCGGTTTTTGCCAGGTGGTGCAATGGGTGGCTGGAGGAGTAAGTAGTGAATGGGTAGTGGGTGGGGTGTGCAGGCCATCATACTTTTTTAGTGGGCCGCGCACTGCACAGAGCGCAGAGGTTGGGGTAAGATGGCGTGGAGCAGAAGGAGGAAAAAACAAAAAAAGAGAATATATAGGTATATGTTGAAGAGTGTATTGAAGGGTTGCAACTGGACGTCACGGATTGCGGCGCTCATTTTATCTGGTTGTAGTGCTGGACTATCAGGTTCATTTCTCTAGATGTACTCAGAGATCAGCGCACCGTACATGCTAGAGTACCAGCGGCTTCATTCTCTCTCCTTGGGTCACTATTTGAGATGACAAAATAAAAAAAAATATAGATACATATATAGATATAGAAATAGATATATATATATAGATACATATATTGGCGGGAGGGTTCATTTCTCATGCTCGACTCTCTTTATTCTCTAGCACATGCTGACTCTTTATTCTCTAGTACATGCTCGACTCTGGTTATTTCTCTAGTAGTACTCAGTACATGCTCGACTCTCTTCATTCTCTCTCCTTGGGCAGCACTTCACTAACTGACATGAAAGAACAAAAAAAAGAATACATATATCAATATATATATTTCCGGGCGGGTTCAATTTCTCTAGTACATGCTCGACTCAGTTCTTTTCTCTAGTAGTGTCAGTACATGGTCGATTACCACACACTCTCTGGGCAGCAGTTCGCCAACCCGAGATGAAAGAACAAAAAAAAAAAGAATATATATATATATATATATATAGATACATATATTTGCGGGGAGTGTTCAGTTTCTCATGCTCGACTCAGTTCATTTTCCTGGTAGTACTCAGTACATACTGACTCTCTTCATTCTCTAGCACATACTGACTCTTCATTCTCGCTCCGTGGGCAGCACTTCATCCTGAGATGACCGTCTGTCTTTAGGCGACGACTCGCTCAGCATAGTGCCCTCGGTGTCCGACCGCTCTCTTTTATACTGAGACACCACGAGCGGAGTCACAAACGTCTCCGAAAGCAACTCCACCGCACTCGGCCGCTTCTCGAAGTCGATCTCAAACGTCTTCACCAAGAACTCACGCGCCTCCGCAGTACATCCAACAGGAATCTCGGGCGACGTGTGGGTGCCGATCTTGAAAATGGCTTGCATCTGGCTGAACTTCGGGAACGGGTGCTTCCCCGTGAACATCTCCACAATCAAGCACCCCACCGACCAGATGTCGGCCTTTTTCGTGTAGGTGGTCTGCTTGACCACCTCGGGCGCCATCCAGAACACCGAACCTTGCAAAGATGCCCGCCGTGACGGTTTCAGGTCCTTGTCCTCGCCCGGATCGACCTTCTTGGAGATGCCGAAGTCGCTGATCTTGGCGGTGCCCTTGATGTCGATGAGAATGTTGGCGCCCTTGATGTCGCGGTGGATGATGTCCACGCCGTGCAAGTAGCTCAACCCGACAAGCACCTGGCGCGTGAAGTTGCGGATCAACGGCTCCTCGAACGCGCCGTACAGATGCAACATCAGCTGCACCGATCCGCCGGGGATGTACTCCAAGAAAATGTTGAGGAAGTTGCCCTGCGACGACAGGCCGTAGTACCGCACGATATTCTCGTGGTTGAGCTCCTTCAAGAGCGACATCTCGCGTTGGAGCGCATCGATCATCGACCGCTGCACCTCGTTGTGGGGCGAGTTGCCGTGTGGAATCGGCACCTGCTTGACCGCCATCAACTCGCCCGTTAGCGGGTCCATACCCAAAACCACCGTGCCAAAACTGCCGGCGCCGATGCGGGCACCCTGGACCCACTTTCTCCCTGGCGAAAAATCACTGCTGGCGTCCTCGCTGACGTCGTCGCCGTAGTGGGCCAAAAAATCGTCGTCGTCGTCGTCCTCGGAGCCCACGCTCATCAACTCGATGCGCGAGTTGCGGTGGTTGCCCGACGCAAACAGCGTGATCACAGAGAGCCGGTGCTTGGATGCACTGAACGCGGTGTGCTGCGACATCACCAGCTTGCCGTCCTCGTGAACACTGGCATTCGATCCGGAAACCCCCACCGACGACTTGCTGAACACCAGCGTGGCGTCGCCCGGGTGCTTGACCTCGTCCACCATGTTGACGTTGTGCACCATGAAGTCGCCTATTGTGCGCTGGGGCCGCATCCACCGCTCTTCGGAGATCATCGATGATCTCAGCGGTTTGCCCACCAGCAACGCCAGCCCCGCGTACTGCGACATGTTGAACCGCCGCAGCAACCGCATGCTGTGGCGCACGGAGTTGCGGATGGTGATTTCCAACTCTTGCAGCGGCGCCTCGGGGAAGTACTGGCCCAAGTTGGACGAGATCAACTCGCTGGGTGGTCGCTGGCCGAAGAAGTTGCGCAACTGGGTATTTTGCGGCAGCGGCTTGCGGCCGGCCATTCTTTGCAAGATCCGGAGCGATTGGGCCGCAGCGGTCTCCGAAGGCTGCTCGTTTTTCGGCGTAAGCATGATACGGTGCTTCTCGGGCCGATCGGGCGAGAAACAGATGGTGACAAACTCCACGTCGTAGAGACAGCTGATGCGGGCGTCGCCCAACGTGGTGGTGTGCACGTACGTGTCATACTCGTGGTCTCTGCCCTTGACGCCCAACTTCTTCAACACTTTGCGCTTGATCAGCTGCGCATTGAAACACCCTTCCACATTGACCTTCTTGAGCGACCCGTCGGGCAAAATAAACGTCACGATCCTCGACGGCGCCAGTTCGCCCGTGGAAACAATCGTTTGCTCCAGCGGATCCACCGGCACCTCCACTATGGCCGACTCTTGCTCGATGGCTCTTCTGATGTCGTCCACGGGCATTTTTTGCCGGAGAAGATCCAGTTTCAAGTCGGCAATGGCCAATTCGAGACGGAGCCGGTCGCCCAACTTGGCCACGCCCAATTCTCGAAGCGCCGCCGTGTCTAGTTCGGGCACCAAGTCGAAAGTTATGCCCTCGTCCATGAACTGCGAGAGGTAGCTCAGGCACCCGGATTTGGCAAGCCACAGTTGGAGATCTGCGTATTCTGCCATGATAAATGAATGGAAACGGACCGGATCTGAACGCACGAGGGTTCAACGAGTGACAGTAGCCGTGAAACAACGGAGATGTATAGGTTCTTAAATCAGTGGTAGGATGCACTGATTTCCAAATCAGGAAACACGATCGGGGCGATTATTAAGTGGGATTTTCGGACCTGACGCAAGACGTGGGGAAAAACCTTTGGATATGTTGGCCAGAATTGCGCTGTGAAGTGAGTGTGGTTGCCGTCTGCCGAGATGAATGTCTACAGTTCCTGATACAACTTGTACTACGAGCGCGACGGTGCACCGTCTACGCTACTAAGCAGGACCACACCGCAGCAATTGTTTCGCCCTCCAATGAGTGTATTGACGCTGCTCCTGTACGAATCGTGGGGTCACCAACGCCCCAGCACAATCAGTTGGCCCCGATCTTGGGGGATTCCGCTTTAGATGTTTCACTCGAGAACTCACACGTGACCCAAGGCATTCCCGTTCTCGACAACCTTCTGCTCGTCAAACACTTGCAGCGGGTCGTTTTCGGCCCGTTTCCATGTCTGCACATCCAACGACGCTTGATCAAGCTCGTACACCCGAACCCGTCGTATATAGCCCCCGTAACCTCCATACCCACCTTCTCCAGCTCCTCCGCCGTAACAGAGCCACATATCGTGCTGAGACTGCGGATCCTTCTTGCTGGAGTTCAACACGCAGTAGTCATTCGCGTGGTCGTGGCCCACAGATGCAACCAGAATGCCCGCCTGGCTGAAGGCTGTCCGCATGTCGGTGTTATACCTGGGTGCTGCAACTCCTTCACGCCTTTGGCCAACCATTGGACGGTTGTCAGTGTCGCGGAACTCTGGAATCGGGATGTGGAAGAATGCCATGCTGAGGATCTGATCCTTTTTCTTTTGGGAGGTTCCAAAGATCGATTCGGCCTCCATACCCACCCAGATGATCTGGGATTCTTTGAACCAGTCATATCCTGGGTTGGTCTTGGGCTGCTTCGAGTAGCTGTGGCTATCTAAGAAATAGAATGCTGCCGCCAAATTTCTGCTTTTGCTGCCTTCGACGGTCACCACGTAGTTGCCATACCCATCCACCTCCTCAGGTCCTGATGCTGCGAGGGAATAAGGAAGGGATGACGCAAGGTGCATCATCTGCTCACGTGAAAGATTACTCTCATCATCATGGTTGCCCAACGTGATCGCAAATGGGATTTTCCTTTCCACAAAGGGCAGCACTGCTTTGAATAGCGAAGTTTCTGGATCCGGCGACGCCTGGCCGAAAACTTGGTCTCCCGTCATCACAACGAAGTCCGGTTGTTCGATATCTAAGACCTTATTGATAAACTTGAGCGTTCTAGGGTCTGCTTCACAACCCTTTTCGGACTCCGCAGGCACAGGGTGTCTGCACTTCCCCACGCCCGTTGAAAAATGAAGATCTGCCACTTGCAATATTTTGAACTTTCCGTCTTTGCTGAACTTGAGCTTTGGCTGGAAGCTGGAGCTTTTATAGTCGACTCTAGGTCCAACCCTGAACGAAATACGAGGTGCAATGCTAGGTAGAGCCCCCGTGTTAAGAACTGGGTTGGGCAACAAGTTCCAGTTTGGTCTTGGGTCCACTGCATCTGGACCGAACAAGACATCGACCCCAGTGACGGACCGAGAGCCTGCAGGGCCGTATTTGACCCAGATCTCGTTTCCTAGCTTGACCCAACCCAAATCGGCGAGCTGTTTTTGGCTTGGGATGACCATGTAGTCTTTGAGGTTGTGGCGAGACGTTTCCTTCGTGCGGCGAATCAAACGCTGTTTTTCTTCCGTCTTCTTGTCGTTGTCCTCTGCCTTGGTGCCCTCTTGACTGGAGCTTTCGCTCTCTGTGTTTTTGTCGTCTCCCTTCTCTTTGCCTGCGAGCGCATCCAAGTCCTCTTTCGGCTTGAATTCCTCGGCTTCTTTCATCATTTCCTCCTTCTCTTTCTCCTTCTCCTTTTCCTTGACATAGTCCGCTATGTACTTGTCGGCAGACTTGGACTTGTCTGTCGATACCCGCAACTTCTCGTCCTTGTTTGCCTCGAGCAAGTACTTGTGGTCGTCGTCGTTGAACGGGTGGTTTTTCGCAAAATCTTTGAGAACCTCCGCGGGGATGCATTCTTTGTTGCCCTTGATCTTGCAGTCTTCTTTGGTGCCGACCCAGATCTGATGGATGGTCTGAGCATCTCGGTGGGTTTCGAAATACTCGGGCTTGATTTTTTTTTGGAACAAAAACCGCCTCGACACCCACAGCGACCCGAGCAACAAGTCCTTGGAGATCTTGATCCACGAGCCGCCCAGATTCAGGGTGTCTCCATGAAGACCCGTCGATTCGTCGGGAACACCGCAATTTGGCGATTTCAAATTGACAAAATTGCATCCGCCAATGACCAAATCCACCACATACGCGTCGGAGGGCGGCTGGAAGTAATGCGGAACCAATTCGCCAGGAAGATACCGCTCCAAGTGGATGAAACGGTTTTTATTGGCTATGAGGGTGAGAATCAGGGCAAACACGAGAAATGCTGCCGTATAGGAGAGTTGGCGTACCCATCGCCGAGGTAGAAGCATGATCTGGGGGGATTTGGGGAGGAATAGTTGTTAGTTGAGTAAGTTGGAGGAGACGGTGGAAGTCGTTTAGAGCGGTAGATTTAAGTGCGAGTGTGCAGGCTACGATTGGGCCCAGACATCTGCGAGGCATGACATGCAAGCGATGAACACCAACAGGCCACAAAGCGGCGTGGTATTTGTTCACCCTTCCACAATTGATTGTACGGTGTGCATTCTTCTTCTTTTTTATCTTTAGTTTTTTTTTTTGTATTCTTTTTTTCACTCCCTGTGTAGTTTTTGTATCCTGCGCTGGTGGGCCCAGCAGTGCCTCACGCACTAGCCACAACTGAAACGACACACTTGTCCACAACAAATTGTGAACCGCGACTCTGGCCGCCGTAGAATTGTGTCAATTGTTGAAATTGGCTTATTTCTCGGCCTTGGCCTTTCTCTCCTCCTCCAACTTGGCCTCCCTGGCCTTAGCTTCGGGCTCAATATCGGGGAACTGCTTCAAGTCTGGTAATGGCTTGTCAACTCCACCCACAACCACATTGTGCGGCTTGTTGATTTTGCTGAGGGGAACTTGTTTGTTTCCCATAGTGATCAAGATGTCTTCTGGCTTGGAATCTGACATAGCAAGGAAAAGATAGATGGTGGCGACTAAAACGGCAAACGAGATCGGGGTCGGAAACATAGTGTGGCAATGGTTGCTTTTATATCGTGGGGGCCTGCATGGCCCACTCTAAGTGATAGTCCTGCAGAAAGACGGGGATGCCCGGGGGCAACGAAGAGGCAGGTGGCAAAGAAGGAGCAAAAACAGAGTTTCGCAATTCAGCGGCATGCCCTGATCCGATTGGAAAGGTTTGTTCTTGCAATTTTTTGCGGTTTTGGTGTGGGGTTGGTCGGAAATTTGGATAGTGCGCATGATTTCGCAGCCACCCGTGCAAGGACCAAAAGGGGCCAAACTCAAGGGGCAAAATAAGACCACAAACACGATATCCAAGGAACCCGATACTCAAAAATTTTCAAGAACAATGTATAGGAATAATGATTAGGAATTGGGCGCTCTTGAGTATTTACCGCTTGACCAACTGGGAGGTCAAAATGCGACATCAGGGAGCCCCGAAGACCATAGTGCACCCGTACCCCAAATTCTTCTTTTCTCCAAGTAAGAGAGGAACCGACGTCCTTCTTTCCGGAAATCACAAATTCTGGTTCGAAAGCGCTCACGTTCGGTCCACTAACAACAATTCCGTGCAGATCGGCGGCTTACCCCGAAACGACCATCTGCATCGTGAGACAGGCCGCAATCCTGCAGATAAACACGGGCCCAACCGCCTTTTGTATAAGGCGGGCGAGGGTTGCGGTGAGGACTTACTCAGCTTTTATAGTCACAACAAGTCGAAATGCTGCAAAAAAAAATTGTGGTCACGCACCGCCAGACCAGAAGCGCCAAGTATATATATTGCTGCAACTTCCACCCTTCGCTTCCTGATTCTACTCCGCCTTTTTCTCGCTATTTTAACCGCGCGAAGGTTCGCGGCCTGTATGCATCCCTGTGTCACAACAGTATGCTAGCTACCGAGAGCTTGACTTCGATGATATAGCTGGTCCTGGTTGGAATCTGTTGATCTTCGCCTCTACCTTTCCCGCCTGCGCCCGCAAATCAATGCCAGAGTCATTTCTATCGTGGGACTCCGTCCAGGTGCTGTCGTACCTCCAGGATTTCGCCGAGATCGACGTCACCTCGGCGTTCATCGAGAACAACATCGACGGCTCGCTCTTGCCCTTCCTCACCACCGAACACCTAGCAGAATTGGGCATTACGCGGCTCGGAGCAAGGCTCCGCGTGAAAAGGGCCATCAACGACCTCTTGGGACGCCGCTTTGCGCTTGGGTTGCCCAGCGGGCCCAATGATCCGGACTTTCGCCTCAATTGCATCAACATCAATTCCAACTACGTGTCAATGGAGGCGCTACTGCTCTGCACGGTGCTTCTTCGAGATATCAACAAGCTGTTCGAGCCCAAATCCGAGGCTGAGGTGCTCGACATCAAGAAGTTGAACGAGAACTTCAGCAAGCTCAAGACCGACTTAAATCCGGTGATCCGTCTCGTCAAGGATTCGAAACCGCTCCCTACTCCGACATTGGATCCTGGAGTGGGTGTTCCCCTGCCCACAAACTCGACAAATTCGATCTACTCAACAAACTCGTGGCTGACCTCAGAGGGCGACACGAGTGCTGCACCCACAACAACCGTAACGGCTGCCCTGTCTGTGCAACCTTCCGTTACCTTAACCTCGCCATTGACGCAACTTCAAACGGCCTCGATCCCGAAACTGGCGTCAAATTCTTCGATTCAGCGACAAGCCTCGGTGGCCAGCCCCACGCACTCCAAGCGGTTTTCCTCAGGCTCAGTGATCTCCATGGGGGTAGGCAAGATTGCCGATGTGAAAAGCGCGGCTCCAGGCAGGTACTTGGCCAAGCCACGGTTAGTTGATGCCAAACAGGTGAACAGCATCTATGAGGCGGAATCGGCAGATGTTCCAGGGCTTAGACTGCTGCAACAGCTCCAGCTGGTTACCGGAGGTGGTCCGCCTAGTTTGAGAACGAAGGCGTCTACAAATCTGGTTGCTACGTCGCGGACTGTTAACGAGATGCCTTCTCAACCTGGCATTCAGCCATTGAAACAACTCAAAGCCTCTACAGACGATACGTGCTTGAAAGTCCTTCATCTGGCAATGCGCAGACACCACATACCACGTGAAAAGTGGTCCAAGTATGTGCTTGTTATCTGCTATGAGGACAAAGAGCGGATTCTCAAGCTCACCGAGAAGCCGGTGCTTGTGTTCAAGGAGTTACAGGGCCACGAGAAGAATCCAACGATCATGTTGCGAGAGTTGGCCCCTTCAACGTCTGCGGCGAAAGATGAGTACCACGACGCGCGCATTGGTGATGATGTACCCGGTGGAACACTATAAAGATCCCAGAGGAAGTAAGATAACACATGCACGCACAGGATTAAGAGATGCTGCTGACTATTTGGAGTGGAGGACATCTTCACATTTTCATTTCCAGAATGCATACACGGGAGGACCCTTGATGGAAGTCCGGGGCCAAGTTAGAGTTCCCAAGAGGGAATACACGGTTATTAGCCCAAAGGATTACACCTTTCGTGGGGGAAGCAATTCACTTAACGATGCACACCACCATTTACGAACTGCCGTGTCCGGCCACAATAAACAATAACATGCAGACAATTGCAACCCCGCTTGCTCAGGCACAACAAGGTGCCCAATTATTTGCAAAATATAATACAGTAACCCTGAAATGATTCCATAGGGTAAGCCATCAACACTCAAACAACTCTAAGGGAGCTTCCAAAAACGGCAGGAGTTAGCCGAAAGGAAGGTAAGGAGGAGAACAAAGGGGGCCAATCTCAGCGTTACGAGCGCCTGTCTGATTACAGAGAAGTCATGTTCGAGGGCTCGTCCCCCAGATCCGGCACGATGGGCTAAATTTCATGCTGACCGTTGCAAGCCGTAGTTTCAGTGGGGATTTCGAGGTCAGAATGTGCACCAAGAATAAGAAGGTGAATTTTCATTAGGTGGCTGGCATCGCCTGACTTCAATGCCATTGCAGAGTGTAAAACTCCCGGCATTGTTCAAACTCAATGGCCGAGGGGTGAGACTCTAACTACAAGCTTAATGCAGCGGCCAATTCAGGCAAGGAGAAACTAAATTTAGAGCGTACTAAATTCAGGACCAGTCGCTGTACCCAAAGATTGTGCGCCCTAGTGTCAATGCAGAAATTGTCACGTCTACTCCTCTCGACGTGCAGAAGTTACTCAGCCCATGTGTCAGGACAGGTTTCTAACCAAACAACTGATGACGGATCTACAATGCGAGAGAAGACGGAGATTCTCACCCTCCCTGAACAAAGAAATGTTGTTCTACCTATTCTACTTGCCACTGTTGGTCAGTGACTACTTGCGATTAGACTCCGCAATCAAGAGTCGTTGGCAAGCCAGGCGACTTTGAAACGTCCATTGAAAATAACTTCATCTGTGCTGCAGAATTCAGGAGCCAAGCTTTGGATCGGTACTCGTATCCCGCTGCTCTCGTTCCTCGAAAACGATTGCGATAAATTGCCATGCGATAAGAGACTCAATGGTCTCTACAACAAGCGAGACCTGATTGACCAAATTTGCGAATTCAATCTCTTTGGCACGTTCGACACTCATAGTCTGAGCCTATTTGAATATCCTTCATCGCTTTCGTTTTTTCGTTCGTCAATGACCAATATGCAATAGGGTACCGGGGCCGGGACAATTTGAGGATCGAAGAGTTAAGTGGCTCGCAGCGGGAAATCGATATCTAATTTCGTCTCAGAAAAAGACTAACGAGCTCAATAATTACTTGAACGCAGCAGATGATCAAGATGAGAAAGGTGCTGATTGCTGTTGGTGCAACTTGCAAACAGAGCACACTGCCTTTGGCAAATTAAGCGGGCGGATGATGACATCCTGCAATTGAGGCAATAGCCCGGATAAGTTCCATTTTACACGGACCACAGCACCAAATGTGCTCATTTTGGCTGCCATGCATACTCCGCATTGTCGTGATGGGTCTCACGCGAATGCAATATGCCGAAGTGCAAACGAGTCGGATGTGGTATATAAGCCAGGGCGAACTCAAACATTCGGACGAGCCAATTTCTATCTCTCCTTCTGATTTCCCCACCTTGATGTTTCTAGCTCTATGCTGCTTGCCAATCTTGGTCAGTGGCTATTTACAATTGGACTTTACTGCTCTCGAATCGCAGTCAAGAGTCATTGGCAAGCGAGGCGACGTTGAAGCGTCCATTGAAAATCGCGAGCTTTTTTATGTGGCAGATTTCAAAGTTGGCTCTCAAGAAGACCCCGTCAAGCTTTGGATCGACACTCGAATCTCGCTGCTTTGGTTCCCCACTAGTGGTTGCGTTCTGGACAGCAACAGTGAGCTAAGTTTAGCACCATTCAAGCGAGACACTGAAAGTGACATTTTCGATTGCCAAATCTATGGCACTTTCGATCCTCACAGTCTGAGCACTTTCAAAAACGACTCTCTGCCATTCTATTTGGATCTTCGGAACGGCTATACTGCGTCAGGGTACTGGGGCAAAGATACTTTGAGACTCGGAGAGTTCAGTGGTGAAATGAAGTTTGGGGTGGCCAAGTGGGCAGCTACAGCCGGAATGCTTGGTTTAGGTTTCCCAGAGTCGGTAATGTACTCAGCTGACGATTCGACAGAATCGAACGTGAGCTTCTCAAAGCAGTTAGTCGAGAGTGGGAAAATATCTCGCAACACGTTTGCCCTTCTGTTGGGAACCAACAACGCTTCGGAGGGCCAGCTTCTTTTCGGGGCAGTTGACCACAGTAAATACGATGGGACCCTTCAGATCGTGAAAATGATCGATATATATTCGGACAGCTACGAAAAAGAAATCCTGGTCATATTGGACGGGATCCTGGGCGATGGATTTGAAAGGGATGTTCAGCTTGGCGTGGTCATATCATCGTCCTTGCTATATCTGTCCGTACCTCCGGAAATGTTCGAAGAGATCAACAGTTACTTCAACGGAACAGATGATGGAGAGGACGGTTACGATGTGGACTGCGCCTTACTAAACCTGCACGAGCTGGTTTCGTTGTATTTCAGTGGAATCGAGATCCAAGTGCCCATCAGAGACATTGTGTACCGGTACTCAGCGGGGTGCTCTTTGTCCATCACTGAAGGCAATGGCCCAATTGTCCTTGGCCAGAACGTATTGAAGAGTGCTTATGTGGTGGTCGACATGGATAACGAAGAGGTTGCAATGGCCCAGGCTGCGACCACCAGCAAGCCAGGAGACATTGAGGATATTACCTCGGCAATACCGCTGGCTCTGCAGGCCCCATCGTACAGTTACACATCTGTGCGGGAAAAATATGAATACAGCGATGAGGACTGGTATACATCGAACTATGTCGTGGGAGCCGCTCCCACGTACTCGACAAACACAGGTCTGAGATCTGTTGAATCTCAGGGCACCGAGAAACCGGTGACAACGGGTTCAGCAGGTAGTCTGACAGTTGGCGCAAGTCAGACAACTGGCTCCGCGTCTTCGGGCACGTCTACTGGCACCCAAGGAAGCGAATCCTCAGAAACAGCAAGTTCAGGTGAGAAGGGCAATCTTGCCCCTTCGAACAAGCCTCTGCGGTTCATGGTTGCACTTCTCGGTATATTGTCGTTGCTCTAGAGTCAATGAGGGTATATTCGAAAGCAGTAAATAAATCTTTATGATCAACCGGTACATGTATAAATGAATGCTTTGGCCAGGAATCCGTAATTTCGTGGTCAGCCGCAGGCTCATAACCTGTCAATGTAATGCGCTTCATGCATGTAGGCCACCTTGCAGGCATTGCAAACCAACCGTGCGTCTGGTCACGGTAAGCAGTGGATAATGCAGGAAGAGGGAACCGATAAAACATGACCCGAGGGAAACTCAGCAATTGAGACTGTGCGAGGATGAATTGAGATACAAGGCTCGAGGTATCGATGGTGTGCTAGTTGTTCTCATGGAGATAGTTTTGGCAGTCTCACCATATCAAGGGCCCTGAGTGGACCCACAATTCGGGCGTTTTCCCTTCTCGCCAGAGCTCCAACACTAGCTTTCGTAGTGAAGATGTACGTGCTCAAACAATCCGCACCGTTCTGTGTTGACTTCTCTCAATTGCGCTCGCAATCGCCACTATACGCTAGGATCAGCACCGCAGCATTGACGAAAGGTTCCGCTGCAGCACATGCGGGGCTTAGGTGGAGGAATACGGCGATGCCCCCCCTATATATAGGCCATGGGATGCCTCCAAGCAACACCGACAAATACTGGGTAATGACACCGTTTTTGCTCTTGGCGTGTGTGGTTCCGCTTATCAGTGCATACGTCCAGTTGCCCGTCAGAGCTCACCAACCAAATGCGCTAACAAAACGCCTGGCCGAGCACATCGTTAACGATTCGCCCTTCTACGTGGTGGAGATGGAGGTGGGGTCTGCCAAAGAGCCCGTGGGGTTGTGGTTCGACTCGAGATCGTCGCAGATGTGGGTTTCCAACGGGAACTGCCAGGACTACTACTACAACAAGAAGCTCGCGAAAAGATGGGCGTATTCGTGCGACAGCCACGGCGTGTTTGACTGGCAGATCCTGAGTACGTTCGTCAACTCGGGCCAGAATGCCCTGTTCGCTATCCCTGGCGGGTTGTACGCCGCAGGGTACTGGGGCACCGACCAAATCCGCATGGGCAACCTCACCACCAACATGACGTTCGGGGTGGCCACCGTCGCCGACAACTTCGGGGTGTTTGGGTTGGGTTTTGTCCAGTCGAAGTTGAGCCCGTACTCGTCGCAGGACTCCATCTACACGCCTTTTGGAGACCAGTTGGTCAAGGACGGCACCATCTCGCGCAACACGTTCAGTTTCAGTGTGGGCCCCAACAACTCGTCGGACGGCCTGCTTTTGTTTGGCGCGGTGGACCACGGCAAGTACAACGGCACCCTCCAGAAGGTGAAGATGGTCAGCCCATACGCCGACGAAACCGACATCACCGAGGTGCTGGTTGTGTTGGACGGCATATCGGGGTACAAGTTCAAACAGAACCTCCGGCTTCCCGCGATTTTCGAGTCGTCGCGTCGGAACACTGTACTCCCCAAGAAGGTGGCAAAAAAGCTTGCCAAGAAGGTCGGGGCGAAACAAGTGAAAAAGACTGGCGTGTACACCATCGACTGCGATAAGATCAACCTGACCGAGCTGGTTTCGTTCTACTTCAGCGGCATCGAGATCCAGGTGCCCGTCAGAGACATGGTGTACGAGGATATCAGGTGCTACTGGACAGTGCAAGGCGATGACGGCCCTGTGCTCATTGGCAGCGACGTTTTGGCAAGCGCATACGTGGTGGTGGACATGGACAGGAAAGAGGTTGCGTTGGCGCAGGCTGCAGGTAGAGTTACCCAGGAAAACATCGAGGATATCGTGGACGACATCCCGCTGGTGCTGCAGGCGCCGCTCTACAGCTATACCGGGTTGAAAGAGCAGTACTTCTCCTCGGACCAATCGTGGTCCACGTCGAAGCTCGACACGGGGTCAGTTCCCTCCTACTCGACCAATACGGCGTCGCGGTCGGTGGATTTCTACGGAACCACATACACGGCTGACCCCTACAACTTCGGCTCGTCGGGCGGAGCCAGTGGCAATGTGGTGAGCCGCATGGTGATGGCGGTGCTCTCGATCTTGCTTATGTAGCGACGACCAATGCTGAAACATAGAGTATGGTAACTGTAACATGGACTATGGCGACTGTGACTTGAGTGTATCGCTGACTGTAACTTGAGTGTGTCACTGACTGTAACATAGAGGATGTCACACTGAGACTTGAATACTACTGACCGTGACTTGCATTCTACTGACTGTAGCATAGAGGATTCTGCTTACTATGACTTAAGTGCACTACTTACTGTAACATAGAGTGTGCTTCTGACTGTGACTTGAGTATACTGCTGAACGTAACTTCGAGGGCGCCACTGACTGCAACATAGAGTATACTACTGACTGTAACTTAAGTATATCACTGACTGCAACATAGAGTATACTACTGACTGTGACTTAAGTATATCACTGGCTGCAACATAGCGTATGGTGGTAACTGTGACTTAAGTATCCCACTGACTGTAACAGTGTACTACTTACTATAACAGTGTACTACAAAAGAGCATGGTGGCAGCTTCAGCGTAACAGTGAATATACTGAAATCGTACACTGGACTATAGCCATAACTCATCCCAGATGTCACGTAGAGTGCGCTACTGGAATTGTATAGGTATACTCCTTCCTTGTAACACAGATACACTCCCAACTGCGTAGGAACCTCAAATTGTTCCATAGACGACATCTTCTCTATTCAGCCGAGGCACAACCTTGCATTACCCACTTCTATCGGACCATTCACGCCCCCCACGTTTTCGTGCCTGCGACGTCATCCACTGGTCCCTACTTTCTTGGCTTTCAAGAGGGGCGTTGGGGCTTATGCGTGCGACCATGCGGAACCTGCGCAAATACGGGCAAACCAGGGGTCGTCGCTCGAAACAGAAAACCTGGTGACCGCCAAACAGAACGGCCCAACCACTAGTGACGTCGGCATTGCCAAGACCACACCGTCTCGGGCCTCCCCAATTGTTGCCGCTTCTTGTGGATCGTTTTTCCCGTCCCATGCACGCTAATCTCAGATCGGGGCTTACAATTCAGCCGCACCGCACTTCGGCCAAATGACCATTCTCGTCACCCGGATAAAACCCTGTGCCGTACTCCACTTCTGCCTAGAAAATTCTCCGATGATCACTTCCTTTTTAAGCTTCCGACCATGCTGGCGGTAAGAACTATATAAATTCCGCCGTCCCCACGGCTTGTTCCCCACCATGCTTTTCTACGCTTATTTGCTTGCAATTGCGGCAGCATACGTGCAAATGGACGTCACTGTTGTCCGGGGAAATTCCAAAAAGGACCATGGCGTCGACAGAGGGGTCGAGATCCACGAGCGCGATGACACCGGCATTGAAGTCGCCAACTTGAACACGTTCTTCTTGGCCAACATCAGCTTGGGGTCAAACAACCAATCCCTAGGAGTTTTGTTGGACACGGGCTCGTCGGACTTGTGGGTGCCCGTGAGTTCATGCGACGGCCTGGGCTACTACAAAACCAAACGCGGCGAGCGCCAAGTCAAGAAGGTGTTTGGCGGATTGCCTGCTTTTCCTGACACCAGTGGCCAGTTCCACGACAAGGCCTACTACGACACCTACGACTGCTTGTCGTTCGGGTACTTCTCGCCAAACGACCTGTCGACGTTTCAGGAGAACACCACCGCTCTAGACTTCGAGATCTCCTACTTGGACGGGTCGCTGGCCGAGGGGTACTGGGGTTCGGATTTCGTCTCGTTTGGCGACTACAGAGTCAACATGACGTTCGGCGTGGCGACCTACTCGGACTCCCAGGCGGTGTTCGGCATTGGTCTCCCGGAAAACGAGGTTTCCAACGTGGTGTCGTCGTCATACTCCGGCGGCCTCGACAACGGATTTGTCTATTCGAACTTCCCGTTGCGCCTCAAGGAAGAAGGACTCATAAAAAGCCACGCATACTCGATGCTGCTTGGCCGCAATAACGTCTCGCACGGCGAGATTCTCTTTGGTGCCGTCGACCACGGCAAGTACGACGGCCTGCTCCAAAAGGTGAAAATCGTCAACCAGTACCAGAGCGCAGGGTACAAGAGTTTCAGCATCGACGTGATCTTGGACGGCATTCTGAGCGACAAGTTTGCCCACTACGACCAGACCAGCGTGTTGCTCGACTCCGGGGCCACCTTGCTGCGGCTTCCCTACTCGTACATGTCGGAGTTGGTCGACTACCTCGACTTGAGCTATTCGTCGTCGGCAGGCATGTACAAGATCGACTGCCTGTACTTGGACCTGGACAAGACGCTCTCGTTCTACCTCAGCGGGATCGAGATCCAGGTGCCGTTGCGCGACTTGGTGTTCCAGTACCACGCGTGCTACTTTGGCATCCGCAGCTCGTCTTCGTTCAACATCTTGGGCGATAACTTCTTGAAAAACGCCTACGTGGTGTACGACTTGGAAAACATGGAGGTAGCATTGGCCCAGGCGGCCGCAGAGGACCATCCGGAGACCATCGAGGAGATCTCATCGCTGATTCCACTGGCGCTGGAGGCTCCATACTATAGCAACACCAAGTTGGAGGAGTTCTACACTACTTCGGGCGGATACCTCGACTTGGTGTCGCAGCTGGTAGAGAGCCCCCTGTACACTTTCGAGACCGCGGGCAGATCCTCGTACGACTTGGGGAACACCACCTACGAGCGGTACTACACTGTCAGTTCGTCGCGTTACGGAAACACCTACACCGAGACGTTCACGAGGATTCTGTACCGAACGACCACCACCACCACCACCACCGCCAATGGGGGCACGCGTAGTCTGGCTGCGGGGAACTTCTTGTACCAGTTGGTGGTTTTGGCGATGATGTGGATCTAGGTTATCTAAATTATGAATGATGATATATACAAGTGCGAGCAGTAGACGAGAGCAGCGGGAAACACAAATCAAGTTGTTGCAGGCATTGACCTGATTGTGTTTATCCTTAGCTTCCCGTGGCACGATCTCACCAAGAATGGCTGCAACATTTTTACACAGGATAAGTTCGTAAACTGACCATGCGCCCCGATGAAGCGCACTTGCATAAGTCAGGTTGGGAGCGCTGGGAAGCGCGAGGCTCACACTGCAGCTAGTAATGAGACAAGCGAGATTTCGAAAATAGAACGACGAGGAGAAAATGCTGGAAAAAGTGCTGGAAAAAATGCTTCCGTTTTCCTTGTAAAAAACTGCCAACCTAGCGGACATTTTCCCATCCTCTCTCGCATCTTCTCTCGGATCCTCTTTCGCACCGCTACTTTCATTCTCAACTGGCTGCTCCGGTCAGCAAGGTAAGTCGCACTGCCAAGAAAACCCCACCGCTGCTGCACTGCGGCTCTCACTACTTTGGAATGACCAAAATAGATGTGCAACCGGTCGCCTCTGACGTTGAACTCAAATAGACCGCGCCCCCTCCATTGAGGGAGGTAGGTATACAATTCTTTACTGTCAACAATTTGCTAGCAGTCAGCAAACCGCTAGCGTATTCTGTGATATTCTGTCTGTGATATATTGACACCATTTTGACACCATATTACAATAATCCCTGGCTCAGCATGTCGATGCTCCTATTTTTCTGGGCACTCGGCGTTTCGGCGTACTTGTCGCTTGACATAAACGTCCGCCAGGGCATCTCCAAGAGAGACTGGCACAAACGTGACATCAGCGCCATCGACTTGGAAAATCGCTACTACTACCATGTGGTGTCGTTCGAGGTCGGCTCCAACAAGCAGCCCGTGGACGTCATTGTCGACACCCTGGTGGCCGACTTGTGGTTCCCGGACCCAACTTGCACGGAGCTGAAGGTTAAACGAGACGAAGACCAACTCTTCGCCCGAGGAGGTCCAAAACCGTCAACAGAGGGCATGTACTGGCTCTACCCGCTGTGTCAGGCGTTCGGCACCTTCAACTACAACGAGTCGTCGTCGTTTGTGAGCAACAACACCCGGTTCAATCCTGTAATCTCCCAGATTGGATCTGGTGCGTCCGGATTCTGGGGAAGTGACGATGTGGCAATTGGCGGCACCTCGGTAAACGTGCAGTTCGGCGTGGCCACCTGGTCCATGCTGGTCGGCATCTTGGGGCTCGGCAACACCAGGTTGGAGTATGTGAACTCCAACGAATATGGGAACATCGAGTACGACAACTTCCCCGCGCAATTGCAGACGCAGAACATCATCCAGGTGAACGCGTACTCGATTGCCATCGCCAGGGACAACTCGACTCAGGGTGAGTTGCTTTTTGGCGCCGTCAACCACGGCAAGTACGACGGGCCCCTCCAGTACGTTAACTTTGTCAACGACGGCGGTGGCGAGTACTATCAGATCATCTTGGACGGCGTGGTGGTGGGAAATTCCGGACTTCGGTCGCAGCAAGCGGTGGTGTTGCTGCACGGGAGGCCGTTTCTGACGTTGCCCCAGGTGTACCTCGAAACAATCTACGAGTACCTTGAAGTGGATGACTGGCTCAACGACGACGTCGTGGACTGCAAGTTCCAGCAACTGACCGACGAAGCCACCTTCTACTTCTCTGGAATCACCCTCAAGGTGCCCGTGGCCGACTTGATCTACACTTTCAAGGACAAGTGCTACTTGGGCATTCTGGCCGATGATGTCGACTCGTACAATTTGGGCGACAACATCTTGAAGAGTTTCTACGTGGTGTACAACCTCGACGCCGGAGAGGCGGCGTTGGCGCAGGCCGCCACTACCTCGAAGCCTGACTCGATCGAAGAAATCTCGTCGGCGATCCCACTGGCGCTGGAGGCGCCCAACCACGATTTTTTCGACTTGAACAAGATCTACTACGAGGGCGATTACGGCGGCGACGAGTTAACCACCCTCACCTACGTGAGTGTGCCTCCCATCACCGCCACTTTTGCCAATGGCGAGGTATCCACCTTGACCCAGACGTACGAGCCCATGTACGCGTCGGACTATAGTAACTATGTGATTGCGACGTGGCTGTACGACAATCTGAGTTCCGTGAATGCTACACTGAGCATGCTGTCGAGAAAGAAGTCTGCAACCGGTCTTGGTGGAAGTTCACACTCGAAGTCTGCATTGAGTGGGTCTTCTAGTGAAACAGAGGGAGATTCCAGTTCAGGAGGGACTGGAAGTACTCAAGACAGCCAAACCACGCAAGCTGGAAATGGCCAGGGTACTCAAAATGGCCAGACTGCTGCAAATGGCCAGACTGCTGCGAATGGGCAGACTAGTCAAACTGGCCAATCCACTCAAACTGGCCAATCCACTCAAACTGGCCAATCTACTCAAACTGGCCAATCTACTCAAACTGGCCTGACATCACTGGGAAACGACGCTGTGCTTCTTGCCACCAGCAAGTTGCTCAACTTGTTCATGGGCGCATTCACGTTGTTTTTACTCTCGCTTTAGGGGAAGTGTTGACCAAGTTTCGCAGCCAAATGAAGCACACTGCCTTCCCGCCGCCAAGGTCAGCACTTCTGGGAAAATATCCAAAAACAAAAAATCTTTCGCTTTCGTTCCCCTGTCCATCCGTAATTAATAACTTTAAGCAGTAAAACATGACCCACTCTGCAAGTACCTCTCGACACACTGGTGGAACCGGCTTCTAGGGCTCGAGCCCTAAGTGACGGCGCCAGAAACCCACCGGGCTCTGTGCAGTACGCTGACCTGCTCACAATGTTCCCGCGCACCGCACCGTGCACGTGATCCACAATTTCCACTGCAGCCATTAAAAATTTTCCTCGCTACTTTTCATAATCTCCTTACTACCCAGAGAAATACAATATGCCTCCAAAGTTTGATCCTTCTGAAGTCAAGTTCATCTACTTGAGAGCCGTCGGTGGTGAGATCGGTGCCTCCTCCGCATTGGCCCCAAAGATTGGTCCTTTGGGTTTGTCCCCAAAGAAGGTCGGTGAAGACATCGCCAAGGCCACCAAAGACTTCAAGGGTATCAAGGTTACCGTGCAGTTGAGAATCCAGAACAGACAGGCCACCGCCTCCGTGGTGCCATCTGCCTCTTCTCTTGTCATCACTGCTTTGAAGGAGCCACCAAGAGACCGTAAAAAGGAGAAGAACGTCAAGCACAGCGGTAACATTCCATTGGACCAGATCTACGAGATTGCCAGACAAATGAAGGAGAAGTCTTTCGGTAAGAACTTGGCTTCCGTCACCAAGGAGATCTTGGGTACTGCTCAATCTGTTGGCTGTCGTGTTGACTACAAGAACCCACATGACATTATCGATGCCATCAACAACGGTGAGATCGATGTTCCAGAGAACTAATTATCTGTACACATAGGGTTAATACTTACGATTGAAAAATTTTTGCCTGTAGAGACCCACCATGCCGCACCCGTACACCACACTCCTCCACTTCTCACCTCCCACCCTCGCACGTGACACTCCACCTAAACAAACACAACCTTCTTTCCCGCCACCCCATGTCAGATTCCATAGGTATGTTGCAGGCTAATATAGATGGTGTCAATGGATTCCGAATGGTGCTTTCCGCGTTTTAGATCCCCATTTGGCTCCACATCGCCCTCCGATTCGTGAGGTGTCTCCACTTCCCCACTCTCCGCTACTAACATCCAGATCGTGTGTTTGTTAAGGCAATCACCACTATACGGGCACTTTCGTCGAGACTGACCCATGGCCTGTTGCCACGGCCGCCTGCAGAAAACAGAATCAAGCTCTATGGCTTGTATAAGCAGGCCACTGAAGGTAATGTGCAAGGGATCATGGCCAGACCCGAGGGACACACTTTAGAAGACGAAGGGGCTAAGAAAAAATGGGATGCGTGGAAACGCGAGGAAGGCTTGTCTCGAACCGAGGCGAAAAGACAGTACATTCTGTATCTTATCGACACCATGAAGGTGTATGCCAGTGGCACCTTAGAGGCAAGGGAGTTGCTCAACGAGTTGGAGTACCTCTGGGACCAGATCAAGGATGTGGATTTCTCCGACGACGAGCCGCGGGCGGCGTACCCTTTCAATGTGGCGCCGCTGGTGGTTTCCAACATTGACCAGTCCGATCGGTATTCTACTGCTACGCCGTGGCCATTGCAGAGCAACTACTCAGTGCTGGCCACAAACAACCAGTACAGGAACAATTTGGAGCAGATCTACCTGCACCTGCGGCGGAACACCCAGCTTTCTTTGGCGGAGTACGTGCAGAAGGGCCAAAGAGCCACCACCAATGTGCTGGTGCACCTGGCATCTTCTCGGCCCAGAAACGTGGATGTCCCCGCTGCGACATTGGAGGACTTCCGCGCGTGGCAGGGCGAAATCAACCTGATCATCAACAAAATCAGCAAGGAGTATGCAACGAGAAAGGGCGGGTTGAATCCGGGGCTAGTGAACCCGTTTAGTATGGCCGAAACGGACCTGGAGAGCGAGGCGGATCCGCGCGAGCAAATGAAGCGGAGAGTGGTGTTTTTGCTTCGCACCGTTGGCCGCCATGTGTTGCATTTCATCAAGAACGTTTCGATCAGCACGGTGGCCATACTTTTTGTGGTTTGGTGTTTCAAGAAGAACGTTGTCGTGCAGCGCACGGTGGTGAAGAGCTCGGTGGGGACCACGCGACAGAAGAAGGAGCTTGTGATCAACATGGTGGTGCCCGATGAGAACAAGTGGTTTATCCGCTTGCTTCTGCTCATCAACAGCTTTGTCGGGTTTGTGTAGAAGATAATTTATGGCTTTCACGAGACGTGTAGGGAGAGCAGTTATTCAGTTTCAATTCTGTTATATTGCCGAGTGTGGATGTAGAAATGGGTGCAAATCAGCGGATCTAAGGGACGTATGCTTTTCGAAGAAAGCACATAATTCCCTGCTTCGTGAGAACACTCAAAGTATACAAAGTTCTTTTTTTTTTTTCTAAAACCCCTAATTTTTTTTTTTTTTCTTCGGAATTGTCAGTGTGGATGGGCCATCTTTGAGCACATACCTGTACACCCACCGCACTAACGCTATACTCCATCTCCACAAGCAACACCAAGAATTGAGGTGCCACAAAGTTTCCAGAACAAAGAAAAACAACGCAGAGCCACAAACAGCCCGAAACAGATAATCCTCAACCCCTTACTTTTCCATCCCCGCCGACCCCCACCTCTATCCTCTCATCGCCGGTCACGTGCGCGCTCATCTCAAAAAAAATCTCGGGCTCACCTCATCTTCACCAACTACAACCACCATGGATATCCACAGATGCCGGTTTGTGGACTATACGCCCCATACAATCACGGCGATGGCATTCTCGCATTCCAGCAGTGCCGACGCCGTGGCCCCAGCCGGGTTGCGCCTCGCGGTCGGCAGATCAAACGGAGACATTGAAGTGTGGAACCCAAAACACAACTGGACGCACGAACTCACGCTACCGGGGGCACGCGGCCGCGCCATCGAAGGGTTGGTGTGGGCACATGCCGAGGGCGAGACCCCGCGGCTTTTCTCCATCGGCGGGTCGACGTTCGTCACCGAATGGGACCTTGCGCTGTTGAGACCGAAAACCAACTACGACTGCAACGCCGGCGTGGTGTGGTGCATCGACGCCAATGCCGCGGGAGACAAGTTGGCCGTGGGCTGCGACGACGGCAGTGTGGTGCTCGTGGACGTCAGCGGCGGCAGCGGCGTCATGGAGCACGATCTCATCTGCCAGAGACAAGACCTGAGGGTATTGGGAATCAAGTGGTTTGGCGACCGCCTGTTGGTGGGCGGGTGTGCCGACGGGAAGGTGCGGTGCTGGGCCGCTGAGGGTGACAACCGCGGGCGTCTCGTGAGCTCGATGAAGGTGGACAAGCTGAAAACAGAGCTGACGCTTGTTTGGTCGATCGTGACGTTACCGGCACGCAACCAGTTCGTCACCGGAGACTCCACGGGGGCGGTGAAGTTCTGGGACGCGTCGAGCTACACGTTGCTCCAAGGGTTCACTGCGCACGACGCCGACGTGTTGTCGCTTGCCAAAGACGCTCTGGGCACCATGGTGTTTTCTGCCGGTATCGACCGGAAAATCCACCAGTACTCGTGGTTGGAGAACGCCAAGAAGAAGTCGCTGAAGTGGATCCACACCTACAACCGCCTCTTGCACCTGAACGACGTGCGGTCGCTTGCTCTCCACGAGTGCAAGACTCACAACTTCCTTGTCAGTGGAGGCGTGGAGAGATCACTCATAGTGCAGTCGACCGAGGCGTTTGCCCACGGGTCGTACAAGAAGATCTTGATGGACCAGCAGATCTCCAACATCGCGGTGAACGGCGGGTCGAAGTTGGTGGCGTTGTTCCAGAACCAGGCGGTGAAAATCTGGCGCATTTTCGAGGACGACGTCAAGCACAAGTTGGTGGCCAAGCTCACTTTGGCCGACGACGACAACATCACCTCGATCAGCATCGGCGACATGGTCGACGCCACCGCGTACTTGGCGGTGTCCACCATCAACACCGTCAAGGTATTTGCATTAACCGAGTCGGGCTCCAAGCTCAAAGTCCGCAAGTTGAGAGACGAGGCGTTTGGCGACGTCATCAGCGGCGCCAAGAAGGTGTGGGTTTACGACGACAACAGCCTTTTGATCCACACCCCGGAGGACGAGATCTACAAGTTCACCATCAACGACGATTCCATCGACTTGGACGACGAGATCGAGACCGTCGCCGAAAGCGGAAGCGAGCAGAAGGCTGGATTCGACTACTATAACAGCATCAAGAAAATCGTCTTGTCTCGTGACCACACCCAGGCTGTGGTTGCTCGCTTCAACAACACCATCGAGGTTCTTCCTCTCAGTGGCGACGGCGAAGGATATGTTGTCACCAAACTCTCCAGCGGCATTCATTTGATGGACGTGACGGAATCTGGAACCGTGGTGGTCCTCACAGAAGAGAACAAGCTCTTGGAACTTGAAATCGACCAAGGATCCACCAGGCTTCTTACAAAGTGGTCCCAAACCAACAGCGAGATAATGCCTGCGGCATTTATGAAGTTGGATGACAAGCCCCAAGGGCTCTTTGTGGAGCAAAATAAGGTGTGGGTGTACGGTAGCCAATGGCTTGCCTTTTTCGACTTGGCGTTGAACCTCGAGGTTTCCAGTCTGTTGGCATCGAAAAACCGCAAGAGAAACAGAGATGGCGAGGTCAGCAAGAACGATGGTTCGGCTCCAGCTAGAGACAACGACGACGACGTCGAGTTTGCGCAAAACAAGCCCAAGATGCCGTTCTGGATGACGCTGAAGTATCGCCCAATTCTCAAAGTGGAAGGCTGGGGCGACAACGAGATCACGGTGGTGGAGAGAGAAGCATTCTCGCTCCCTACTACATCGGCATTCGAGGCTCCTGTTCTTAGAGTTTAAGAGCTTCTTGTATAATAGAAGTGCGAGTGAATCATGAGCACAATAAAAGCATGACCACATAGACTAAGAGCGAGTACTGGCAATAAGAAAGTTCATGCGCCCGCGAGATCCTTCAGAGTGTACACTCTCTTCGAAAACAATCATAACATTGTTGTCTATAATGAACGCCATCAGCCTAGCTGAGGACAGATTCTGGCCGCCTGGAAGAAGACTCTGGCTGCAGCACCCAACCCCATAAGACACTTTTGCGGGTTCTGTGTGTCACCCTCACGGTCATCGTTTCTCATTCCGTGGTCTTTCTTGCCTCCAAACTCCTCCTTGTAGTACTTTTCGTAGTACTCGGTGAATGTGCGGTTGGGTTCGAAACTTTGGATGTACAACCCATCCTGAGGATCCTTCGAGTATTTGTAGAACATTTTCAAGTTGCGGGCCGTCTCGTCCTGGATTTTCTGGGCCATTCCCTCGGGCACGTCGGGGCCAACGTACAACAAGTAGTCGGCCAAGCCCTCGATCAACAAGGACGTCCAGAAAGATGGGTCACGCCAGTATCTCAAGTTATCTGGGTAGTCACGGTCGTAGAAGGGCGAGTTTCTGTTGATAGCCGCCTCTGCCAATCCGTTGGCAATTTCCAACCACTTCTTGTCTTTGGTGATCAGGTACAAGTGCGCTGCAGCAGACAAGGTGGTTCCGGTGTTGTAAGTCAACTTTCCTCTCTCAATCTTCATGCCGTCAGGCTGGATGCCGTCCATGATGCACTTGTCGGAGTCCTGCAACGTCTTGATCTGCCAGTCAACACACTTGGCTGCAAAATCAACGTACACATTTGCCTCTGATGGGATGAATTTGGAGATCTGCAAGCATGCCTTGGCCACTTCGGCGGTGGTACAGGCGTTAACGTACGTCTTGGACACGTGCCACTTGACACCGCCGATTTCCTTGTGCCAGCCTCCCATTAAGAACCTCACCAACTCACGGCCAGAGTCCAAGAATTTCTTGTCTCCCGTGACCTCGTAGGCGGTGATGATAGCACTGGCCACCTGGGCGTCGTCATCGTAGTAGATATCCATGTCGTTGCCGTTGTTTTCAGCGGCAGAGTAGCCCTTCACGTGGGTATTCTTGTAGCTGGCAAATGTCTGGATTGCCGGGCCAATGAGGGGCAAAAACTCTGGGTATATTCTTGCCCCGTCCACAATGGCCTGAGCCGCCACAGAAACCGCCCACACAACAAACTTGTCGTTGTTGTAGCACCCGGAGCACTTTTTGGGTGCAACAAACTGTCTTTTGCGGGGGTTGTAGAAATAGAGCCACATGCCACGGGCAACATAGTAGCCTTCGAGGTTTGGGTTTGTCAATGACATTTTTCGTGATAATCTCGCAAGTGGATCGACGGGCGGCTAGTTTGACCAGATGTCCGTGAAGTGGGGAGGATTAGTTTGCTGCGCAGTGGTTGCTTGCGCAGTACGGGTTATCAAAGAATCTCACTGCACACTGTCCCCAACAAAGAGTGGATTTTCGTTCCTACGGGAGTGCAAGGCGGCGAGAACAATTGGGCGGATGCAAGTGGGTTCTGCCAAAAGGAAATTTGCGATATACATATTGCAATTGCCGGGGGGGTGGTCATGCTTTTATATTGTGGGACTGGTGGTATGGGGCTGTGCAGGATGCAGCAAGAGAAACGTGGACACCCGGCTGCAAATAGCCAGGGACAATTTTGACAGTGGATTCAAAACAGTGTGGTTTGGTGCTGGTAGGTGATTTGTGTGTTTTAGTTTTTGCGTGTGTTGAAGCCTTTTTGGATTTTCCAGTGGCGTTTGCAGTTTTCTATTTGTGCTGAGATGGGGCAAAGAGTAGGATTATTAAGAAAGATTGTTCAGTGTATCCATTGGTCATTTGGTTGTAAAGAAGAAAAGAGTACCACAAACTGCGCAATTGGTGTTTATGGAACCACGCCAGTAGAAAATTCGCCTTTCGTTGCTCAATTTTTTTTAATTGTTTGCTAGATTCGGAAAGCTTTTATAAGTTGCGCTTTTGACTAATCATCTGCGCGGATACAGCCGCACTAACTTTCACACTTCAATTCGAGTTCAGATGGTATCGGTCGATGATAAAAACAGGCGGACTCTTTGTTTTTTTAGACTAACCAATGCTACATTATCTTTTTTCTTTTTGAAATGTATCATTCGATGCCATTCTGGATACTATGAACGCGTGGGGTTGATATTCCAGCCATACGGATTCTACCGCCAATAGCTAGGTTTGGTGAGTGTTCAGTGCCCTCAAAGTAAGAGAACACACCCCCACAGCACGAGCGGTCATTCTGGATTGATTTTCGCCCTTTTTCGCCCTTTTTCGCCCGGATTCCGTGTCCAATGTGTTGATAATGTTCCTATCACAGATCGCCATGAAAGTGCCCAAAATGAATCCTCAAACACCCGCAGAAAGGAGTCCTCGTATGGAAAACAACAAATCCTCTACATAAAGCAAAACAATATCAACAATTGTTCTTGAAAGTACAGAACCCAGTCGACCAGTCAAACTTTTTATTTCAATAAGGCTCTGTGGCCGAGCGGTCTAAGGCGGCAGACTCAAGTTCTGTTATCGTAAGATGCGCGTGTTCGAATCACGCCGGAGTCATTATTTTTTCAACTCGCGTCTTCTCAGCCAGAGGCACTAGTTGGTGCATTTTTTTTTTGCTACTCGTTTCCACGTTTCCAGAATAAATATGCTGTATTATTATGTGCAATTAGTTTTTAGCATCCAATGGCTTTCTGACAATGTACAACATCATTGGAGTGAACAACTTCTTTCTACCTCCCTCAACCAAGTTGACGGCAGCATCCTCCAAAGCTCCAGTGACCTGCTTGGAGCCCTTTGGAGCAAGACCAACCTTCTCCATCAAACCAACCATTTCGGTGGTGATGGCTCTTCCAATACGAGAAGTTCTGAACACGGTGGCGTAGTCGGAGAGAGTCTGGCAGTACTTCAAGTCGCCGGCCAATGGGTAGTACCATGGGATCTCGTCGTCGCAGTCGGCCAAGTCCTTCTCGTACTCGATCTCGAAGCCAACGTTCTTCAACGCCTTCTCGGCAACCTCTCTCTTGTACATCTTTGGAATACCGTCACCGACCTCGATACCGTAGGCGATCTTACGGTGCTCCTCGTTGTTTTCGTCGTACTCGTCAGTCATGACCCACTCGTACACACCGAAAACTCCACCTGGCTTCAACACCTTGTAGATCTCGGAGTAGACACCCTCCAACACTGGAGCGTGCACGGTAGCCTCAATGGCGTACACAGCATCGAACGATTCGGGCTCAAAGTCCATCTGCATGAAGTCACCCTTCACGTAGGAAAGCTTGTGGTCCAACTTGTACTTCTGCGCGTAGTGCTGGGCTCTCTCGACCTGGTAGTCGTTGTTGTTCAACCCAACAATGGTGCAATCGGTGAATCTGCAGATTTCTCTGCCGGGACCGCCGACACCGCACCCAACGTCCAACACCTTCATGTCCTCGGTGATGTTCATCTTGTGAGCCAAGAAGTGCTCGTGTCTAGCGGTGGCTTGTCTGAACGCCTCTCCCTTGTAGTAACGGGAGAAGTGGAAAGAAGAGCCCCAGCCGTACTCGTAAAAGTCAGTCACCAAATTGTAGTAGTGGGCGGTTAACTTGGAGTAATCACCCAATCTCTTGTCCTCATCCTCCTTGGAAACACCGCCATCCCAGTGCTTAAAGTAGCCCTCTGTTGCGATTCCGGATGCATCCTTAGCCTTGGAGATGAGGGCGGAGATTCCGGTCTTTTTGTAGGACTCGCCGTGCATGGCTTTGGCGAACTCCTTGTCCTTAGCGAAATTTTTCTCTGCGAGTTGAACGGGAGCCATTTTCGTGGTGGAAGTTGTTGAAACTTTGAAAAACAAACAGGGCTAAAATGGTGGACTGTGTCCTTCCGCTTTATACTGGACGCGCGTTTCCCGTTCGGGACGGTCGTATCCTCGTTTAGTGTCGCGAACCCATACGACCCGCCCTGCACATAATGCGGGGGAATGGTCCACCTCCGGATTTGCCAATGCCATCGCTTATGTGGCGGAATGCTATCGTATATCCTCGTTTAGTTTCAGATAGCATAACTCCTAATCTATTGACCATAGCCACCGGTCACGACTATGCATGCCAACCAATGCAACTACACGAAGTAGAGCATGCCCGTTAATCCATGTTGATGTCATACTCGACCTGGTCCTCTTCCTCAAGTAGTTGATCAATCTCTGCCAAGTCAGGCACCACCGGTCTGTCTGGAAGGTCAGCATGGGCAGGCTTGGACAGATTTTTTTCAGATTCATCAATGTGGTTTGTAGTTGCATCTTCCGTCCCCGCACCGGCTTGAACTTCCTCCTGAGCTGCCGACTGCATTTCCGGTTCGGGCCGTACGTCATTCTCAGGCTCTTCGATCTTGATGTCCTTTTGGCTGGAAATAGAATTCGATCTAGACCGGGCAGGCGTTTGGGCTCTGACCCGAGCCTCAATTTCTTGTGCCTTTGTCACGAGCTCCTCAACAAACACCTGGAACTTATCGAACGCCTTTTCAGTCGCTGAATCGAAAACAAACTCCTCGTCTTGTTGTCGCGAGCTGATTAGCTGGCGGGTGTCATCGACTGCGTTCTTGAGCCCAAGGAGCAATTCCGACCCCAAATCCTCCGTGAGCGACAATTTGCCGAGGTTCAGAATGACGGTCTTCTTTACCGCTTTGGGCGAATCCTGCTCAATGATCTGCAAGAACTTCATCGCCTGCCAAAAGTGGGACGGATTCTTGCGAATATCCTCCTGCGTTGCATTCACAAGGTTGTTTGGGTCTCCCCAGTAAATGAGCTGCTGAATCACCGTCGCTGGCGTACTCAAGTTCTCGTATCTGCTCAAATCACTGTCTGCTCTAAAGATCCGGTAGAAACAGTCACCACACACAGAACTGATTTTCGACTGGTGGCTCTCGTGACTGAACGCATACACAGGGATGCAGAATGCCAATGTTTGCTTGAGTTCTTGGTTGTCGGCGTTCAATGGGTGGAAATAAGAGAGCAAAAGGATCTCAAGCAATTGAATCTCCTGCGCAGTTTCCTCGTTGCTATCTCTCAACTCCCCTTTCCCAAAATCGACCAACAAGTCCGCCAAAAAGAGCTTACAGAGTCCTTCTGCAACCACTGCCTGCAACGATGGCATTTCATAAGTCTTGATGAGACTGTAGAATAATCTTGCCAATGATAGCGAGTCAACGGAATCCTCACCGTCATCATTGAGAATTCCCACGCCATGTGTCGACAATATGTCGAACAATATCTTTGTGGACAAGATTTTCAAGTCCTCATCTGGGGTCTTCGAAGCACTCATTCCGAAAAACTTGAGATTTGAAGTGCCTAAGCCTTTATCAATTAGCGAGAACAAACCCAAGTTCGTATATCCAAGGTACCTGATTGTCGGATTGACGTTGTTTGAAATCGCAGGACGGATCAAGGTATCGATCATGGAGTCAAGCTGATGAATATTGGACAGCGTGTCGTTGACGTTTTCAAGGTAATGCTGTAAAATGACGAGACATTGAATGAGTAATTCGTCTGGGGGTAATGTAGGTGCAACTTTTCTTCTCTTGCTATGACTGCTGTCCCCGCTTTCATTGCCAGTCTCCTCATCCCCATCGTCGTCGTTGTTCTCACCAAAAATTGACGCTGCAGAAACGAAAGTTTCGTCGTTCTCATCGGAGGCAGAATCACGAATGTCGGTGATAATTTCAGTACAAAGACCAGAGAAGTAGCTCTCGTCAACCGAGATGCGGCGCAATATTCTGACGCAGATACCAATGAGTTTATCCGAAAGAATACCATTAGTCAATGCATTTGTGATGATGGGCATCAAACGACGAGTACCGGCTGTATCTGCAAAATCGCTTCCTTTAATGATTAAAAGCAACTGCTCGATAATGAACTCGAGTTCGATGATTTGCTCACGTAATGGTGAGAACTCTTCCTCGAACTCAGAACTCGCCATGATGTATGTTCTTCTTTCGTTTGCCTGATGCTCAATAACCTTCGAAAGTTCTTTCAATCTATCCTGGTGCTGGTCCAATGTGGCTGAATAATTCTCAAGGTCTGTCAGCGACTGCTCCAACGTGGTTTCCAAATTTTTAATTTCCATGCGCAATTCGTCAGCTTCATGGGTCAGAAGTGCAGTTGGTTGTCTTTTCACTCTGTCATTGAGCTTCTTTGACTGAACTTTTTTGGATGCTATTTTTTCCTTGCATTCATCGAGATGTTCCATGAGCAGCAGTATGTACGCCGACTCTTTGGTGACCTTCCTCGCTAATTCCCGCTGCTCCAAATAGCTCGTTTTGAGTAATTGCGCAAACTTGGCCAACTTGCGCTCATGCACCATCAGTTTCTCCACGAGCTCCTTATTGGAGTTCAACATGGACGTACGCAACTTCAAATAATCTTGCAACATCACTGCCAACTTTGTCAACTCCGGGATGTTTTTGTCGATGTTGTCATACATTTTGTGGTGGTTGCAGAAATCAAAGAACGTGCGAATGAAAAAGGCTTTCTCCACGGTGAGCTCCTTCCAGGTCTGAAGGCTGACTTCCACCGTATTAAGTTTGTCTTTCTGCAGCTCATATAAGACATTCATGGCGGTTTCGGACACGTCGCTGTCGATCACCTGTATACTTTCAATAAGGGCCAAAATCTCGTCGTTGGCTAGAGACAACCAAGTTTTCGAGAACATGGTCTCTGCAGCTGCTTTCACGCTCGCTTCTCGGTCATTGAGCCCCCAATTAAGCAAGTCATCTCTTGTGCTTGCGCTGATCTCACTGAGGTTTGTGACTTCTTTTAAAACCCGCGAGTAGATCAATCTTCTGTTGATTGCATTTGTATCGCGTGCTCTCTCCAAGATCTCAGGAAGAGTGCTTGGGGTCTTCACCAAGTTGAGAAGTGCTGCACGGCGAACCTCGGGCGAGTCGTCGTGTTTCAAAGAGAAGATGAGCGATTTGGTGGCAGAGTTGAGCTCCTCGGAGTCATTCTCCAGGTAGTACTGGAATCTGGAGATGGCGACGACCGCCTGGATCCGCACAATGGGTTCTCGGTCATACAATCTCCTGTTGAGCGAGTAGCGAAGCGCCTTGAACAACAGCTCATCGATTTCCGTGATGTAGTTGACCAAATAGGCGAGCAACTGCACCACGCGGTACCTGACCTCTTTGAACTTGGACTCGATGCCTCGAAGCAAGTGGCGGATGAGACTATCAACAAACTCGGACGAAACGCTTTCTAGCTCCTCGCCATCTTCCGAAATATCCCCGTTTGGTCTGGGTGTTGGGTTCTCGGTTTCCTCTTGAAGAATGGTGGCAACAACCACCGAGCAGAACTTGGCAATACGGTCAGCAGCAGGCACGCCCTTCCGCATCTTCAATATCTTCGAGATGAGCTTGATAAACCGGAAATTGAACGCTTCTTCGTACCCAATAGAGATGGCTCTAACCTGGATACTCCTCAAGAGCATCACCAATTTGCGGTGGCCCGAGAGCGACATTTGCGCGTCCTGGAAAACGTGCGCCATAGCATCTGAGATCTCTGCTAGCGATGTGAGTTTTCTGATCGACACCAACGTCGGTTTTGCAGAAGTTGTCATGGTTGGTAGTTTTGGATCTTGGTGTGGAGTATGATGCGTATAAACAAACACGGGAGTGTATGCAGGACACACAAATCAACGTTATACGGGGGTGGTGGAATATGTCGAAACGGACTGCAAATAGAGAATGCGTTGGTAAAATGGGAAAAATAAGGACGACTGTGTTTGTCTCTGGTGGCTAGGCAAAAAAAAAATGAGTGGTACGGGAATCGAACCCATGTCTCCTGCTTGGAAGGCAGAAATGCTAACCATTACACCAACCACCCGCGGTTGTGGCAAATTTCGAAAACAGAATGTGTGGAGATGTTGTGGAGGGTGATAAATCTTGCCTGGTCGGGGTGTTTCTGCTGTATTCGTGAATACTGTCAGCTTTGGTGGTTTTTGTAGAGCAATGCTTCCACTTGGACGGCTCTAAGTGCAGATTCTAAAAAAAAAATACGCGCATTCTTGGCCCAGATCTCGATCTGAACCCAACCGGGCCAAAAACGGTTCAAACAAGAATAAAAAGCGAAACGAGCGCCAGAAACAAAAACTCTCGCTGAATCCACATACTTTTGCCTCTCCAGTTTCTCCTTTTTAGCCGTGTCCTTCCGTCTCCACACCAAACGCTCCAACTAGCTCGATCGGCCACTACACAGTACCAACTCAAAAACCAACCGCTTCGTATTTCCACCCCAATGGACCTTCCAGACGGTACGACCACCTAACCTTCTCATTCCAAAGCTTCCACTAACTCTTCAAGACAACAAGTATGTCGACGTGACGGCCGCGCTATTTCTGGCGGTGGAATCCATGTCGAACGGAAAAGTGGCAGCGTCGCCGCATTTCGATATGCTCGACGGCGCCAGGGCAGTGGAAATGGGCAACCCAAAACTTGATACCGGGTTGATCGCATTGACCCCCGACGACTTGGCGTTCGACACGTGCGCCGCCCAGAACCTGGCCACGGTTGCGTCGGTCATGGATGCCATTTTCGTGTCTTACATGAGCTGGCTCAGCGGTCTGTCGCTTCTGGTTACCGTGCTCAGCATTCGGTACGTGCTCGACTTCTTGGAGAACTACAACGCCCACCCGGTGGTGGCGAGCGTCGGATTTGTCAACTACCGCCTCCACGGGTCGGAGTTTGTGCGTGGCCACACCTACGAGGAGAACCTCGTCAACATCGCGCTCCGAGGGTTTGTGGTGGGCATGTGCAAGCACATTGGGTTCTGCCGCAGCGTGGGGACGTCGGTTCTCTACGACGAGGAGGACCTCACCACGAGAAGCATGGACTTTGACTTCTTATCGCAGGTCACACCCGAAGCAGCGGTGGCCGAGATCGAGAAGGCCGAGGCGTGGATCGCCACCACGGGAAAGTTGCCCTCGGACGCCCTGCTTGGCGTGTGCTTGAAGTACTTGCAGTTTGCAAAGCTGTTGGTGCGCTTGGAGAACTTGTTGGTTGTGCAAGTCAAGCTTTTCGCAGCCACCGCCGTGCCCATCCAGTGTTTGGCGTCTGCCACCGACATTTTGCACGATTTGGCCGCCTACACCGTGACGGAGTTGCCCAAGGGTGCCGTGTCTCGGTTCGTGCAGTTGGACTGCAACAACAAGCACATTCCGTGTGCCAACTACTCCATCTCCAGAGAACAGGCCATCACCAGCTTCAACAAGTTTGCCTCGTGCGTCCAAGAGTTTGTGGACCACCTCACATCGGTGCAGAACGTGGGCCAGCTCGACACCCTCATCCGTTTCACCATCGGGCCCAATATGACAGGAGAGTACCCGGTGATTGCGCGGGGCCTCCTCCAGCTTTTCTTGATTCGAGACGACAAGAGCGTTGCCGGACTGGACGAGTCGATCGGCACCATCAGCATTAGGCTCATGGAGCGGTTTTCCACGTGCGGGAACTCCATCTTCAAGCCAGACGAGTGGAACATCCAGGGGAAGGGCAATCCCGAGGACCTCCGGGCAAACTCGCTAACGAAAGTGTCGCAGCTCATTGACGACGTGGAAAACGCCATGTACCAGAAGCTCAGCGCATGCAGCAACAACAGGTGCCGCCAGAGACAGCTCAACAACCGCAACATAGTAGTGTGGGACCTGCTTCAGTTCAACGCCGAGAGAATCGAGCAGGAAGTGCACGAAATCGGCATTGGCGACAAGCTTGACCCTGCACTGGTCGAGCCGGCGTTGGGGATCAGTCTGTTTGTGTACCACCAGAAGCTCGAGGTGATGGTGGACGTGGCGCTCAGTGGGTTTGAGCAGCACCTCTACAAGCCGTTCGAGGCGGCCGACATGTTCTACTACGCGGCGTACTTGTCGCAGATCACCTATTCCCACCTCACAAACAGAGTTCAGAGCGTCAACGAGGGCAAGCTTGCGTCGATCACCGCTCTTTCCAAGAAACTCAAGAAGTTGAAGGCCGGCCCGAAAAAGGACCAGTTGCGCCGCACAATTCGCCACATGGAGGACGTGGTGGTGCCCCAGGTGCGTTCTAACATGGCCTACATCCGCCAGTACGTGGCTCCGTCCAACCAGGCATTGTTCATGGTGTGTTACGCCGTGTCCAACGCAATTGAGGCCATGCACAGCTTCTCGCTTCTGCCCACCACAGACACAGACGCACTTGTGGACAGAGAGACGCTTTTCAACTTGCGCATGAAGCCGTGGTCGTCGGTGGGAGTGCCAGAATTGCCCACGTTTGCCATGTTGGAGAAACGGAAAAAGCCATATAGAGTCGATGCGCAGAGCGCAGCCAAAGTGGCCGGCGACATCAAGACCACCTTCAGCCGTGCGCTGAAGTTGTGCGGCGATATCTCGGCCGCGATGTCGAAGAGAGAGAGCCAAACCATCGACGGAATTGACTTCAATTTGGCCGACGAGATCATCTACAAAGGAGGCGAGAACGGCGTGGTGGAATGGTTCAACGCGTTACAGAAAACGTGTGTGGCCTACCAGGTGGAAATGGGCCGGCTCGCAAAGTTGGCCCAGGCGAGCGGAAACTACAAGTTGGTGTCACGGAAGGGCTACCATGTGTACTTCCCGATCTACTCGTTAGAACAAAAATGAGGACAGAGCGCCGGAGCAGCATCGAAATAGGTTGCCCCACGCCCTGTCCCACCATAGTTACATGCATTTGAAAACATAATAGAATTCACGTCAAAAATGCCAACGTATTTGTCGCTTCTTGACTTCGAACTCCGAGTGGAGATCCGGGTTAAGCAGCCCTTGAGCTGTCTAGAACAAACTGAATGATGGGCTCCCGCGCTCGGACCCAGCGAGTTCCGAGGGCACGACGGTTGTGTGGCTTTCCGAGGGTGGCCCATCAAACGGTGATAACGTCGGCGCCGACGCCGATATCAGGGACATGCGAACCACAACGGTCTAGGTCACGGCAGAAAATCTCGGATAGATCGGATCACGTAAAACACTAGTCAATCTAACTTTATCAGGGGCAATCTTACAACGTGGTTGGTCGATCCGACATGGCCGTTTCTATGCGGTCTACATCTCCAGTTTAAGTTGGGTGACCCGAACTCCCCACAAGGGCTAGACCGGTCTAGCTAACACATTCCTCAGGGGAAGCAGGGTATCATGCAATTTCAAGCAATCACAACCTTAGATGTTGCCTATCATGAGGTCTCGACTCCGCAAACGAGCAAATCCCCGTGGTTGGGCCCTTACATCCGACGGGCGCTTACTTTGGGTCCCACATACTGCGCAATTGAACTTCCATTGAGGAGAAAACAAAACATTTTCGAAAGCAAAAATTTGCGAGTGAGTCAATCCCGCATCGGGGCAATGCCTTATATGTGATTTACACCCAGGAAGTGAAGTTCGACGCTGTTCCAAGACAACATTGATGCGCCCAGAATATTTGTCAGCAGAAAAAGAAACACGTTCCGAGGGCAGAGTCGCCACCGAAGCCGCTCCATTGGGCCTCGGAACTCGAGCCGTACCGTCTTCAGAATCCTCTGAACTACTGCTGAAATTCTGAGACGACAAATTTCTTATGAAGATGGAGCCCAAATATGCAACCTCAACTTATCGTATCCGAAAACTCGAGTCACACAATGGGAAGAATGACTAGTTTCTGACGTGGGGCTCAAATTAGCTCCCCCGGTGGCCTGGGCCCTGCTGGCACATCCGAACCCTCGACTTTCCCCCACCCCCGGTTTCCAGCTGTGACGCACTCGTCCGCATATAAGTAAGCGCCGTCCCTCCTTTAAACTAAAAGTGACGCCTTTTTCAATCTCACAAGTGTAACTAGGCCCCATTCCTTCTCGGAAACACATTCTTATTCCGAGACAAATACAGCACCCTCTTCCTCGAGCGTGATACCCCGATTCCCACTGCTTGTCTTTGCTCCGAGCGTGCCGCCCATTTTCCACCGATTCCCGTTCGTCAACTAAAGTTTGGCGAGCTCCAGGATTGCTACTTCGAGAGAACTCCGTGTTCGCATAATATTTCATATTTAAACTCCCCACTGACGCGTGATTTCAGCCAGTGCCAGCGACCACATACCCAACAAATTTCCCACCATCTTCGCCATGACTGATACCAAGAGAAACTTCAGCGAGGTTGCTGATTTGCAAGAGACGCATGACGACAAGAAGCAGCATACAAAACCGGGCCGGAAGCCGATTGATACCGAGCCGAAGTCGAAGAGGACCGCCCAGAACAGAGCTGCGCAACGAGCTTACCGAGAGCGGAAAGAACGTAAGATGAAAGAGTTGGAGGACAAGGTTTCTGATTTGGAGGATGACAAGATCAAAGCAGCAACCGAGCTGGACCTCTTACGCGCCCAGATCAATTTGTTGAAGCGCGAGCTTAGCAGGTATCGTGGGCACCTGGATTTTTCCGACTTGACGGTGAAGAATGCCGAGACGGCTAATGTCAAGCAAGTGCAGCTGCCTGAGACGACGCCGCTCGATCTGAAATACGCGGCGGACTTTCCCTGGTCTAAGGACAATTTACTGAGTCTCCAGTTTGCGAGCGACGCGTCGTCGACCCAACTACCGGACTTGGTGAGTGGATCGTCGTCTTCCACGTCGCCGCTCAACGACAATGTGATCGTTTCTCCTGACTCGAACACCAGTGAGAGTTCGGCGGGTGGCCCATTGCACCAGAACTTGAGCCCACTGAACCAGTTCAACATGGTGACGTCGTTTGAAGAACAACTAGATCCATTCTGTGTGAATCTTAACGAGGCGTGTGGCACTAAGCAGAAGCCTATGCCAAAGTCTCACAGGACGCCCAACTCGGTTCCTCCTTTGAACGAGAAGAGCGAGGCTGTGCTGTCGCCACAGTGGAACGGAGTTTCTCCTTTCCAAACCCTCTTCACCCCGAACGAGAACTTGTCGGACCCTTTTTTCGCCGACCCCACATATAACTTAAATGTCGCCCCTACCGACGGATTGCAAAACGACCCGTTGTCGTTTTTGAATGACAACAACTTTGACGTTTCGTTGGCATTTGGAAATGCCACTAACGATTTGGTGGACAACCAGGGGAAGATGGCTGCGTCTGACTCGCTCGCTGGCTTGACCACCGAGGAGTCTGCGTACGACCCATTGAACCTGGTCAACACCGACTTCAACTTCAACGAGTTTGTTAAATCCAGTCTTCCGTCGGATGTTAGTTCGCGGACTAACTCTGTGACCGATGCCAACAAGTCTGGCTCTTCCGTCACCAGTTACCACACCTCCACCCCATCCATTTCCGAGGAGAAGGAGGAGGTTGTGCCTGCTCCTGACCAGTCGATCAGATGTTCTGAGATCTGGGACAGGATTACCTCGCACCCCAGATACACCGAGATCGATATCGATGGGTTGTGTAGCGAGTTGAAGAGCAAAGCGAAATGTTCCGAACGAGGCGTTGTTATCGACGCCAAGGATGTGAACAGTCTCATTGAGCGCTCTGCTATGAAACGGTGATTGGTTTGCCAGTTGGCTTTAATTCTATGATTCTACGAAAAAGGCTTTGAAGGAATAAATTAAGAAAACGATCGCGATGTAGGTGCCAAATGTAATTGCGAAACACTCAATATAGTGCATTGCGCTTGGTGGAGACACAGCACCACATCCTTCGGACGATTTATGTCTGAAGTAGTAAATTCCAGAAGAGCCAGTCAACGTCAATCACGATGTTTTCAACATAGCAAACATTTTTTCAGAGATCAGTATTAGGCTTCAGCACACATCCACTACACCAAAACCACTGTTCCTGCACACACGCCAACAACCAATCACACTCATCTTTTTCTCAGCGCTTACCTAGTTCCTATCAACAGCCATGTCCACGTCGATTATTCGTACCATCAAAAACGTCTACTCGTCGGGTCTTAAAAGAGCCGCGTGGCAGATCCACAACCACAACGACACCAAAAGAGGCTGGTTGGTTGGCCAGGATGACTGGGGTAACAAGTACTACGAAACCGACGTGCCCGAGGAAATCCACTTGAGAACAAGATGGGTCGAGTACGCCGACTGGGGCATTGACATCTCGCGTGTGGAGCCGGGCTGGCACTACTGGTTGGGATACGGAACCAACACCCCACCAGATCAGTTGCCCGAGGACCAAAGGGCGAAAAGAGCATATCCATTGACCAAGCACAAGGAGAACATGACCGCCACGGCGGGTGCATACGTTCCATACAACACGGCCAAGCCCAAGTGCCAGGCGTGGGCTCCGGAGGTGAGAGCGAGAGTCTAGGGACCATAGATAATGAAGGACACTTGAAGGGGTGTGTAGGGAGACAAGGGGGGACGAGGGGGTAGGAACAGGGGAGAGGAACTGGGGAGCGTTGGAAGTGGATTGCTGAAGGGGAGAGCAGGCAGGAGGAAACGGCGAGAGTGGTGGGGCCAACAATTGTGGAGTCTAGGTTCATGGAGTGATTCTGTACTGATCCTCAGATTGGCATCAGTTAAGGTGTGCGCCAATTGCAGAGCGTCTTCAGTTTTTTCAGGTCCTGTTGGACTTCCAGGGACCAAATCACGCCTCCTGTTGCGAGTTTCCTGTTGCGAGTTTCCTGTTGCGAGTTTCCTGTTGCTCCGTGTATTTCCCTTTCCTTCCGCTCTCGCACTAGTCCAACCCTCCCACCACTGTGCGAGCCAGCTGCTCACACCATAAGTAAAGATTGCAAATACACCAAAATTGCCAAAACACACTGCAAACGAGCCCACCAGCTCCGGCACGGTCTCCTATAGATTTCTCGGTGGTTGCCATTTTCTGGCGTCGTCCCATCACCCCACTCTTACATCTTCTCACTACTGCGTACAAATTTTCAGCATCTCCATCTCTTCTCCATGTCAGACAAACTCCCCCCTCTCGCAGCCGATGCGGTGTTGAAACAGTCTATTGAGGTCCCCGCCGACTTCGTAAAGGTCGCCGGTGTTGACTACTCCAAAGACGCCGCGTACAACTCCACGGCCACCGACTTGATCGGATCCATGAGAAATATGGGGTTCCAGGCTTCGTCTGTGGCCACTGCTTGTGACATTATCAACGACATGAGCCTGTGGCGCGGCAAGCACATCGACGAGTTGGAGGAACACGAACGCACTGGGCAGTTTGACGAGCAGGGCAACCAGAAGGCCACGATCTTCATGGGGTTCACCTCGAACTTGATCTCGTCGGGTTTGAGAGACACTTTGCGGTATTTGGTCCAGCACAAGAAGGTCAGCGCCATTGTGGCCAGTGCGGGCGGTATCGAGGAGGACTTGATCAAGGTTTTGGCGCCCACGTACATGGGCGACTTTGCGTTGCCCGGCAAGCAGTTGAGAGACCAAGGACTCAACAGAATCGGCAACTTGTTGGTGCCAAACGACAACTACTGCAAGTTCGAGGAGTGGATCGTCCCCGTTTTGGACAAGGTGCTTGAGGAGCAGCAAGCGGCGTTGGAAAAGCTCGGGAAGGACGCGTTGAACGCCGACTCCGATGCGGTGTGGACCCCGTCGAGATTGATCGACCGGTTGGGCCAGGAGATCGACGACGAGCTGTCGGTGCTCTACTGGGCGCACAAAAACAAGATCCCGATCTTCTGTCCGGCGTTGACCGACGGGTCCATCGGAGACATGCTTTTTTTCCACACGTTCAAGGCGTCGCCCCGGAGATTCAACTTGGACATTGTTTCCGACATCAGACGCATCAACTCCATGTCGATGGAGGCTTCACGTGCGGGAATGATCATCTTGGGCGGTGGGTTGATCAAGCACCACATCTGCAACGCTTGTCTCATGAGAAACGGTGCTGATTGGGCTGTTTTCATCAACACCGGGCAGGAATTCGATGGATCCGACGCTGGAGCCAGACCCGATGAGGCGGTGAGCTGGGGCAAGATCAGAGCGGATGCGAAACTGGTGAAGGTTTACGCGGACGTGACCGTTGTGTGGCCATTGATTGTGGCTGCCACTTTTGCAGCCAAACGGCCATAGAAATGGGCCATAGAAATGGGTCACTGATATAGAAATAGAAAGCGTGCGGAGAAGATGTAAAAGGGGACTTGGGAGCGGCAGGGGAAGTCGAGCAGCGTAGATATTTTCGACTTCCGATTGAGATAGTGGAAATATTGTTTTTCGTTGGTCTGGTTGGTGAATGCAACCGTCCACAGCGTACGACTGAGACCACATAAGACAAAAAAAGACAGAGAGAAAGATAAACAGAATGAATGGACAAAGAGAAAGACAAAGAGAAAAATAAACAAAAAGACAAATAGAAAGACAAACAGAAAGACAAACATAAAAAGTAGTCGAGTAGCGTAGAGATATTTTCGACTTCCAATTAGGATAGTGGAAATAGTGTTTTTCGTTGGTCTGGTTGGTGAATGCAACCGTCCACTGCGTGCGACTGAGACCCAAACAGAGACAAACAGAAAGACAAAAAAATAAAACAAACTGCAGAAGACAAACAGAGACCCTGGCGTATTTTCCCAGTCGGGGTCCGGTTTCCCATAACTGATCTCAAAGCTGAGGTATTCACTAAATTGTGTCAACTGCCTCCACGGTTCCGCTTTCAGCCACTTCGTGGTCCAATCGGGCGGTGTGCATCGTGTCAGTGGATGCAACAACCAAACCAGCAAATACCGGCAAGTTCAGCAAGGTCAACAGCGTCAGCATATTCAACAAAGTCAGCAAGTTCAGCAATGCTAGCCTCTTCACCACAATCTCACCGGGCAACCAAATTTTTTCCCAAGTTCTTGTCTGCTCTTTTGGTCCCTTTCGTTTCCTCGCACCCAACGGGAAATGCGCCAGCCAACCCGCATAGACATGTGGCGCGCGATAAGATATATATAGGTGCGAATTCCACACTGGACGTCCACCACAAACCAGAAGCAAGTCCACCCGCGCAACCAACCAGTCTTTACCGATCAGTATTTTCTGCTACCGATCAGAATTCTCTACCGATCAGTATTCTCCACCGATCTGCTAGTTGTTGTATACGCTTCTGCCTCTTGTTGCTTCACATCTCCCACTCGCTTGAATACCCGCCGCTACACTAATGGTCTCCACTGACAGACTCGTGCACGAGTTGGCGGCACTCATGAAAAACGCCTCCGATGACGATCTCCAGCAGATCCGCCAGGCACTCAAACCACATTCGGCTGCTGCACGCGGTGCCGCCAAAGTCTATGACGACGAGTACTACGACTCCCACGCCGCGTCCTACATCGACTTCACCTACAAAAACCCCACCATCTACCATGTGGTGCGCCACTTTGGCAACAAGTTGAAGGCGGCAGGGTTCTCGTACTTGGCCGAGAAGGACTCTTGGGACGCATTGAAGCCAGGAAAGTACTACACCCACAGAAACGGCTCCGCGTTGGTGGCGTTCATTGTGGGGCCCGACTGGACGCCACAGCGCGGCGTGGGCGTGATTGGCTCGCACATCGACTCGTTGACGGTGGCGTTGAAGCCCAACTCGACCAAATCCTCCGTGGACGGCTACGAGCTTCTCGGGGTGGCTCCGTACGCGGGCACCTTAGGTGACGTGTGGTGGGACAGAGACTTGGGTGTTGGCGGGCGCTTGCTCGTCAAGGACAAGAAGACCGGGGTGGTCGGCCCTGTTTTGGTCGACTCGACGCCCCACCCAGTCGCCAAGATCCCCACGTTGGCTCCGCACTTCGGCACCCCAGCAGTTGGGCCCTTCAACAAGGAGACGCAGGCTATCCCCGTGGTTGGGTTTTTGCTGGCCGCCGACGACGACGACGAGCCAACGCCAAAGGAGAAATCCGCTCCGTTGTACGGCAAACACCCGCTCAAGTTGTTGCGCTACATCTCGCTTCTCTCTGGCGTCGCCCTTGAGGACATTGTCCAGTGGGACCTCCAGTTGTACGACGTGCAAGAGGGTGTGCGTGGCGGGTTGAACAAGGAGTTTGTGTTTGCTCCTCGTGTGGACGACAGAGTGTGCTCGTACGCGGCCATCAACGCGTTGATCGAGACCGATGCCCTGGGTTCAGTGAGTCTGGACGCATTCTCGGTCGTTGGGTTGTTCGACAACGAGGAAATCGGCTCTGCCACCAGACAAGGTATCAAGGGCCAGTTGATCGAGGCGGTGGTGTCGCGGGTGCTTTCCTCCGACTTCTACAAGACCAAGGACGCCGAGGTGGCGCTGGAGGAGAAGGTCACCTACGCTAACTCCATCATCCTCTCTGCTGATGTCAACCACTTGCTCAACCCAAACTTTGCCAACGTGTACTTGGAGCACCACAAGCCTGTTCCCAACAAGGGCGTGACCATTGCGTTGGATCCCAATGGGCACATGGCCACGGACTCGACCGGGTTGGCATTGGTCGAGGAGCTCGCTCGCTTGAACGGCGACGAGATCCAGTACTTCCAGATTAGGAACGATTCTCGGTCGGGAGGCACCATTGGCCCTTCGATCTCGTTGCAGACCGGCGCGAGAACGATTGACTTGGGCATCCCGCAGTTGTCGATGCACCTGATTAGAGCAACGTTGGGCGCCAAGGACATCGGATTGGGGGTGAAGTTCTTTGTTGGCTTCTTCTCCAACTGGAGAGCCACCTACGACCACTACGGCGACTTGTAACAAAAGTAAGCAATACTAGTTTGACTTTGACTTTGAGTGTTGTAGGGACTAGGCAACGCGTCTGCCTACTGTGTTGTTTCTCTACGTTTTGTTTTTGTCAAACGTTTGTCCTCTCAGTAGTGTGGTACAGTGCGGCCAGCTAAAAATATCCAGTACTGTTCTGACCCGAACGAGACCGCCAAAAATAATTTGGAAAGCTCTTCTGGAAACAGCAGATGGACGTCAAGGAAGAAAAATTCTTTTCAATTCCCATCAACCTTCCTTTGTGTTGTTCTTCCTCCCCCAGTTTCTCCATCTAGACATCTGTCGGGAGTGCATGCACAACTCCGTAATGTTTTTGGTTTTCTCGTCATGCCAACTCACCATATTGACATTCATCCAATCTAGCCATTGAAAAAACTCGATTTAGCCATGTGTATGTGTTTTGCCGAGTGGGCGAGCCGAAACCACCATCTCCCTACTGGCTTCCCAATTTCTGGCCGGCGTTCTCCGCTACCCACAATGATCACCTGAGCCGCATATACTAACCTCCACAGCACCTCCGAAAAAGATGTCATTGCAGGAGTTCATCTCCGACGCGTGTATGTTAGCCATATCTGGAGCCAATTGACGTGCTGAAACCGCAATTGTCCCCGATTCAGTCTCCCCATCCACTTCCATATACTAACAGTCAGCATACGGCGGGTCGTGGGCCGATGACGAGATCGATATCGCTTCGATCTCGGTTCCAATCGAGAAAAGTAGGGGGTTTGGAACTGCCAGTGATCTGTTCCGCTCCGGGTTTGGCCTGAACGGCTACGGAGGACGAGGTTCGTCGTTTATGGATAGCGGTCCTCCATACATAGTCAAGCTAGCCAACTTGCCCGTGACGGCCAACGACGATTTTGTGGAGGACCTATTCCGCAGCAGATACACCAGCTTTGTCAAGTTCAAGATCGTGTTTGACCCTTCGTCGCAGCCGCTTGAGACTGGTGTGGTGAAGAAAATTGCATTTGTTGAGTTGTCCTCGTTTGGCGACCAGAACCGGGTGCTCAAGTGGCACGACTTATACTACCGTGGCTCCAGAAGAGTTGTCATCGAGAGTGCAGACTTCGGCGACTTCCAATTCTGCATGTCGTTCAACCTGGAAAACGAACACAAGCTTCGAGAAGTGGAAAGAGAGTTTCTCTCGGGCCGCAGCAGGCACGGTTGGGCAGAAGACCACGGCCGAGGAATGCATGGTGCCGAACATCAAAACGGCGGCCATCAGCCGAGTTTTGGGCGTGGGGTTCTTGGAAATAATGCTCCTCCTCTCAGTCGGGCTGAACATCCAGGAGGTATTCCGGCGACAGAGCCATTGCAGCCACCCAAACAATCAATTGACCACCACCCAAAGCCCAATCCCTTTGGGAACGCAAAACCCGTTGATATACTCTCGAAACAGCACGATATCGAGAAGCAGCTCATCACAATCAACCACACCACCATAAAAACGGCGGGCACAATCGACAAAAAAACCGAAAAGAAAGAGCATAGCGTGCCCAAAACTGAGAATATTCACCAGGAGCCACCATCGACAACGACCAAGCCAGGATTTACCCCTGCGCCAATTCCATCGTCCGTTTATGGCCAGCATCAGAGCTTGGCCGACATTCTAGCCCAAAACGATTCAGACGGGGCATTGATTAGCAAACAGACTACTCGCAAGAGCGCCACAGGTACGCCAAAACCACCGGTCATCAAGCCAACAATCTTGAAGAAGAAACCTGCCATCACCTCGCCTCTGCATGCGCCTGAAGCCGAGATTGCCGTTCCAGCATTATCTGAGGATGTCAAGGAGCCCAAATCTGAGAAGGAAGAGTCTCTATCAGAGAAGACAGCGAGAGAGACAGAAGTGGCCACCAATGGCGAGGAAGCACATTCAAACGAGTCAAATGGAAATGGCAATCTTAGTAAGCGCAGGGAGCTGAAGTCCAAAGATTCCAACGAAATTGATACCAAATCTACCCGAGAGCACAGAGAGTCCCGTGGTCCGAAAAAACCTAGAGGTCCACGGAGTTCACGAGAAGCCAGGGATATCTCCAGAGACGAAAAGGAGTCCCCTGAACGAAATGGATCCAATGATGCCAACGAACTCTCTGAAGGAGCAAGAAATGGCAAGGGCCAAAAGCCACGTCGGGAACCAAGAGGGCCCAGGGGCCCTCGGGGACCTAAAGAGCCCAGAGAGCCTAGAGAAAGAAGAGGCTCGCGTGTCAAAAGCGAGGACTCTCATGGAAGAGAAGACGCTCCTGGAAAGGAAGAGAAAGTTTCTAAGAAATTTCCTGGAGATTCTGGAGACCACGAAAAGGTACCTATTCGTTCGCAAAATCTCTCCGAGCGCAATAAAGCGTTTGCAACGTCTGCTCGTCCTGACTTCAAGAAGCATTTGAGTGAAATTACGAATGCTTCTGAGCGCGAGCACCGAAGCACCAGGAAACCAAGAAAATCAGGTGTGAAGTATGAGAGATTTGGCGAGAAGAGTGCCACATCTGAGACCAGACCAGAGGGCCAATCAAAATCAGAGGTTGAGTCGAGCACTGGTGATGTCCAAAGTGACAATGCCACTCCACTGAAACTGGAAACTGGAAAGCCCAAAAGGGGAAGAAAGCCCGAGAGAGGGACCAAAAAGGGAGTATCGAAGGAAACTTCAGAAGCTTCAGCTAATGATGCTCCACTGAGCCCTGCAAATGTGACTCCAGTGATCACGACAAATGGAGATGGTCAGCCTGCGAAGGTTAACGAACTGAATGGAGAAAATGGACGTGCAAGGAAAGGAGATGGCGATGGCGGAGATAGTAACGGCTCAAGAGCGGCAGGAAGAGGTAAAAGAGGAGGATTTCGTGGAAGAGGTAGAGGTCGTGGAGGTCGAGGTCGAGGCGGAAGAGAAAACTTTTCTGGCGAGACCAGGGCAGAAGCCTAGTTCATTTAGGCACAATAATGGTATATCAATAAATGAATGACGGAACGAATAGTCAATGTCAATGTATTTCGTAGTATAGAACCTACAAGATTCCGCTGTCCCTCAACGAGTTCTCCAAAATCGTCTCCTTCACAGCAGCGAAAACCAACTGGATGTTGGAGGTGTCAGTTGCCTGCGTGACGTGTGGATAGATGTTCAACCCTGATCTGTTCACCTGTGTGAATCTCCACAAGATGTACTTGACAGCCTTGTTGATGTTATCTCCTCCATTGTAGTCGGGGAAGTGCTTCTCTAGAGGCGAGTAGGGTAATTTGCTTGCGAAGACATCAATCTTGTTCAAGAACAAAATCACAGATGTTCTCGAAAACCATCTCGAGTTCACCACAGAATCAAATAGCGTCAAGGACTCCTCCAACCTGTTCTGCGTGCTCTCCTCCAACAACACCTGGTCGTATTCGGAAAGCGCCACACAGAAGATGATAAGCGTCACATTATCGAAACAATGGATCCACTTCTTACGCTCTGATCTCTGGCCACCCACGTCGAACATGTGGATGTTCAAACCACCCATTCCAAAGCGGAAATCGAAGATACCCGACGTCTTCTTTCTCGTCCGCAAAATATCAGATTGAGAAGGGATGTAATCGGGGGCGGAAATCCGCTCGATATCTGTGAGGAAGTAGTTGGTCGAGTCAATAAGGTAAAAGTCGCCCTGGTGGACTTTTATGAACTTCTTCACTTCTGGGAAGCCGTACAATGCCTGGATTTTCTGGGCGATGCTGGGGCTGAACTCCTCCTCAGTACTCACGGATAATTCGTAATCCAAGATCGCATTGACGTCGTCGTAACTCAAGATGTGCGTTCTATCACCAACAGCCAGTGAGTCCAAATCCGGTTCGGTTGCCTGTGGAGCAATCAAGTCCGGCTGTAGGTCAATGATAGCGTTGATCACGTTCTTCACGCAGTCCAACACGTTCTTGAACACAAATGGCTTGTACTCGTACGCTTCTGACTCCGAGAATCCGTCCTTATGTAAAATCTTCATTTGTTTGACAATCGTCGACTTTCCACTCTCTCCAGACCCAAGCAAAAGCACTTTCAGCTCCTTTTCAGATGTCTGAACCATTTCGGGAGACTCCACCAGGTTGTTAGTGGCGGTGTTGGCCGACTGCTTCTCATGCTCCTTTGAAGATGTTTCCTCATTGGAAGAGTCCTGCGAACCATTTTGTGGGTGTTTTAGGCTCGTGGTACCATTCTGGCTCTTTGCTTTTAGATTTTGCTGTTGCTGGTTTCTTTTAGCCGCCGTTGCGTTGGTGTTGGCGGCTGGGGCCGAAGGTTCTTTGGATGAACACAGTCCCATGATAACCTAATATTGCTTGCTTTTTGGAAGTTCCTGCGACAAGGATGGCTCGAGGGTTGATGAATTGATTTTCTTTCGCCAAAATTTTTTTTTGACTGTAAACTTAAGCGCCACAATCGCTTGCTGTTTACTGGTTTTTTGTCTTGTGAATAGTTGTGAGAGATTGGTCCAGATGGGCCGATCATCAACTTTTGAGTCAGGCTCGCGCCCTTTCTGGTGTACGGGTTTAGATGTGTGCTTATCCCCACCCATCGTAAGCAACTGTGATGCTGCAGTGATGGTCACCCCACATGGGTTAGGTTTTTTGGGTTTGATAGTATACTCTCTTAAACATGCAGATTGCCTTCTATAAGCCCGTGACTTAGATAGATTTCGTTTTATTTTTTGCAACTTGCATGCTGCTGACACAGCTACCGTCTCGTGCCTTATGGCTATCTCACCAACCTGTTACGCCTCGGAAGCAGCGGCAGTTTCTGTGGGCTCGTTCGCTTTAGTGACCTCAGCACTTCCGGTAGCGTCGGCGGAGTTGTTCGGCTCGTTTCCATGACCAGCCTCACCATTGACGTGCTTCGCCTCATCCATCTCCGCATCCTTGGCAGAGTCATTTCCCCCTGTGTCATTCTTGCCGGTAAGTTCGTATGGAGTTTGAGAAAGCGAATTTCCATCGACACCAGAAGCTGCTGTCCTGGGCTGCGATGGGGGTGCAGACATCTCTTTGCCCTTCGCATTTTTGAGGCTCAGCAACCTCTTCCGCTCTTCTCTCCGCCTCTTCTTCGTTTCGAACTCGTGCCACTCACCTTCCAACGTCTCCATGAATGTAAGAGCTTCTGGCTTTGGATCCGCAGTGAAGTATTGATGCTCGAGAGCTTGCTCAGCTGTGAGTCTTCTGGAAGGTACAAGCTCCAATAGCTTCAGAGCGAGATCAAATCCATCATCGCCCATTAGTTGTTTGTACTCGGCCTCAAATTTGGATTTGAGATTCACGCGTGGCTTCAACATCTCGAACCAAGGCATGTTCTCGATGTCTGGCCAAGTTTCGATCGTCGGCGTCCCCATCACCTCGAAAATTTTATGGAGCTGTGAGATCTCCTCAGATCCTTGGAATGTGGCACATTTTGTATAGAGTTCGATCAAGAGACATCCAACTCCCCAGATATCAACTTCCCTACCATAGTCGGTGGATCCTAGGAGGAGCTCTGGAGGTCTGTACCAGATAGTGATGACTCTGTTTGTGTAGTCAGGTTTGTCTCCTTCGGCCAACACTTTCATATTGCGAGCCAAGCCGAAGTCTGCGATCTTTAACACACCCTTGGAGTTCAAAAGAATATTGGAACCCTTTATATCACGGTGGATGACACGTCTCGTATGAAGATAGCTCAAGCCTTCCATCAACTGCTTGAAGATCATCTTTCTATGGCCTTCAGTGAGATTGAGATCAGGATGCGTGAGCAATCCCGTGAGGTCGTGGTCCAAATAATCAAAAATCATGTGAATCTGACTGTGCTCCACAGACATTTCCAAAAGGCCCACGATGTTGGGGTGATCAAAGCTTTGCAAAAGCTTAATCTCTCGCATCGCTGTGATGGGAAAGCCCTCACGCTCGCTCTCAAGTCGAAGCTTTTTGAGCGCAACATATTCGCCCGTGAGTTCGTTTTTGGCTTTGTAAACCTTTCCGTATGTTCCCTCTCCAACTTGTTGGACACGCTGATAAAGATCCGTTGCTCTCATGGAATATATCAGGTATAACTGAGATGGGTTGAGACGTGGAGGCTTGGCCTTTGGTGTATTCTTTTTGAAATCGGCGGCCTTGCGCTCAGGGAACTTTGGCCCCTTAGGAGTTCTGTTCAATGGACCGTCAGCTTTGGAATCAGCCAGGGTAGCAGCTTTTGCAAATCTCTCTTTAGCGTTTTTTCCCTCACCAAAATCACTTGCGTCACGTCCACTTCGGGGCTCATGCGTGCGGTCGTCCCTAGGACCCCTAGGTCTCCGCTCATCCCTGGAGTCAGTTGTGTCTCTGTATCTGGGGTCTCGTGAACCTCTTGGATCTCTTCTTGGATCCCTAGATTCTCTTGGATCTCTTGGATCTCTTGAATCCCTGGAATCTCTTGAATCTCTCGAGTCTCTTGGCTCCCTAAAGTCTCTAGACTCTCTCATATTTCTCATGTCTCTAGAGTCTCTTGGATCTGTTGGTTCTCGGGGATTTCTCACATCTCTCTCATTAGTATCTCTTTCCCTGATTTCTCTCACATCTCGTCTATCTCTTGTATCAAAATCTCTTCTTTTGCTGGGCCCCTCATAATTTCGGCTCTCAGGATACAGCCGCTTCGGAGGCCTGTCCCTAAAACCGGAGGGACCTGACGGCGTTTCCAGATACAACTCATCTGCATCTCCGCCTCGCGACCTGTCAAACGAACTCGGTCTATAAATATCTCGTTCCTTATATCTTTTTGGAGGAGGCCCGCTGTGATAGGGTTTGGAGCTGGTCCCGCTCCAGTTGCCCTTGGGGCCCGAAGGCGCTGGTCTCAGACTCTTAGGACCCGCAGGTGGTCTGTATCTATCCGACATGTGGAAGTTCGCAGGCACAGAGTGGATATAGGGTGAGCGATGATTGCTGCACTGGCGAGTGTTGGGATAGAGTTATAGCTGCTTGAGCTTTGGCTAGTAACACCAAAATTTAACATCAAGCGCCTGTGCAATGTACAGGACCGCCCGCTCGATAACCAAGTTGGTGCTGGTTGGGGTTACCCGGACCGCCACATCCCCAGACCCGTTCGATTCACTCATGATTTGGGCCCTTCATAGAGCCAGACCCAGTTGTTTGGTCATAATTGATCTTCCGCAAGTCCCAAGGACGCAATGTAGCACAGTTTGCCTTGTTTAGACAAGACGTTCTCGCGCACAGTAGAAGTGAAGAACAAGCGAACAAGAATTTAGAAAAAAAAAGTTTACGATCGGGTCCACCGAACTGCCAACTGCTATGGTTGCAGAATACGGCGACAGAAGCCATTCAACAAGAACCGACATCCAATGTGGGAGAAGCAAATTCAATGTGTCATAGGGCGACAAACAAGATACCTTGCAAACGCCATGGTAGCAAACGCCACGGTAGCGTGCAGCAGTCTTGCCGAATCAATCCAGGCCATGGAATAGGGAACTTCAACTGGTAAGTCATTTTCTCCTCAAGAGGCAATTCACCTCATCAGTCGGTAACATCAGAGCTTGATAAACAAGGAAGGGGCGGCAAGGAAGCAACATGCCCCACTGTGAATCCACTGCGCAAGCGCCACGTGGTTATCGTTCAAGATTAAGTCATGCAAACAAATTAACAAACGTCGCAAACGCCTCCAACACTCTCAGCGGATTTGATGTTGGAACTGACGCCAAGTAGTAAGTAGGAATTCGGGAACGAGGATCGGTGCGCGGGCAGTTCTCCTGCTGTTATGTGCAGGACCCGCGGTGCCACCAGAGAGTGGAGTATTTATAAAATAGCCCTCCCCACTGACTCTTTGAGCCGCCACTAACAACACACACTGCAAACGAAAATGGTACGTTGAGAGGAGATTTAGGAAATTTTTGACAACCGTGTCACATGACTAACCCCCAGGGAACAATTTCTAAAGCTGCACACATCGGGTTCGACTTGGTTGTGGTGTCAGCGTTTTTGGCGGGGGTACGCAGAAACTCCGGCTTAACGTATGTACTCGAGCAACAGACGAGAGAATGAGGGCAAAAAAAACTGTTGATTCGGCCCCCAAGAAATTGAAATCAAAGAATTCCTACTAACTCCAGTCTTGACGTTGACCACTTTGGCAACGAATCCGTGCTGTACTACACCAAGAAGTACTTGGATTTGGGCGAGAAAACATTCGACTACACGTCGGCATGGTTGGGGTCGTCCGAGTTCTTCACGCGCAAATAGGATATAGGGAATTATTTAACTAGTGACACATCTACTCCACGGTGACCGACTTGGCCAAGTTACGTGGGAAGTCCACGTCGATACCACGGTTCACCGCCAACCAGTAGCTCATCAACTGCAAAGGAATCACGTTCAACAAACCTTGCAAGCAGTCCACCGTCAATGGCACATGCAAAGTTGCGTACGCCTTATCGCTCATGAGATCATCGCCCTCGTTGCAAATGATAATGGGTCTTCCGTCTCTGGCAGTCACCTGCTCCATTGCAGACATCACCTTGGGGAACAAAGAGTCTCTTGTGGCGAAAGCAATGATTGGCAACTCGCCGTCAACCAACGCCAACACTCCGTGCTTCAACTCACCGGCCAAAACACCTTCCGAGTGCATGTAGGAGATTTCCTTGATCTTCAAAGCACCTTCCAATGCAGTAGCAAACTGGTAGCCACGGCCCAACAACAACAAAGACTTCTGCTTGTCCAAGAAGCTGTTGCACAAGCTCTTGATCTTGTCTTCCAAGAGCAACACCTTCTTGATCTGCTCGGGGATCTTCTTCAACCCTTGCACGATCTCAACATGGCGGCCTCTCTTGGAAATAGAGTCGTTCGACAACGAAAGCGCAATCATCACCAATGCAATATATTGAGAAGTGTATGCCTTGGTGGACGCAACACCAATCTCGGGACCGGCGTTGATGTGAACACCACAGTGGGTTTGTCTGGACATGCTCGAACCAACAGAGTTGACCACACCAACGGTCAAGGCGCCTCTTTCCAAGCAGTACTGCAATGCCAACATGGAGTCAGCGGTTTCTCCAGACTGAGAAACGAACAAGCACGTGTCGTCTCTGAACACGGGCGATTTTCTGTCCAAAAAGTCCGACGCCAACTCCACCGAAACAGGAATGTCGGTCAACTCCTCAAAAATGGATCTGGTGGCCAAACAAGAGTGGTAAGAGGTACCGCACGCGATCATAATGATGCGTCTGCATCTTCTGACCGTGGGCAACCACGACTTCAACCCACCCAAGTTCACGGTGCTGTTCTCGAAATCCACACGGCCTCTCATGGTGTTGAAAGTGGAGTCTGGCTGCTCAAAGATCTCCTTCTGCATAAAGTGCTTGTATGGGCCCTTCATGATCTCGTTCAACTCCATCTCCAAAGTCTGGATGGGTCTCACAGTGGACTCGCCGGCAGTGGACTTCTTGGCTCTGTGGATGTGCAACTCACCGTCGTAGATGTGTGCAATGTCGTCGTCCTCCAAGAACAACACCTTCTTGGTATGTTGCACCACGGACGCTGGGTCCGACGACAAGAAGAACTCGACAGGGGAAGGAATGCCGTCTTCGGCGAAAAATGCTCTCGACTGCGACGTTCTCAAGTTGGACTCGGATCCGTTCACGCCCTGGAGTGGGTTGGCGAAGTTGTCCAGGTTCTCGGGGAACTCGATGTCGACAAAGTCAACCTTCAATTTTCTCTCGGTCTTGACACCAACCAACAAGGGCGAACCCTTTCTGGTTCCACACACCTCGCCAGGGTAATGTGTGGATTTCACCAACAAACCGTACGAGCCTTCCAACTCGTACAACACCTGTTTGGTCAACTCATTGAAGTCCAACGTGATGCCGGCCTTCTCGTTGCTGTCGTAAATGTGCTTGAACAACTTGGCAATGCACTCTGTGTCGGTCTCGGACTCAAACTTGAAGCCCTTCGAAAGCAACAATGTCTTCAATTCCTTGTAGTTGGTGATGATACCGTTGTGCACCACAATGAACTCACCAGTTGGGTCGGACCGGTGAGGGTGGCAGTTCAGGTATTCTGGTTGACCGTGGGTGGCCCATCTTGTGTGGGCAATGCCAACGTGGTTGTCGAAGATCTGGTCACGGTCGATTTGGTTCTTGATGATCTCTTCCCTCAACACCTTGACCTTTCCTGGGGTCTTGATGATGAAGTTCTCGCCTTTCTCCTTGCCGTCGACGGCGATTCCGCTGGAGTCGTATCCACGGTACTCTAATCTCTGGAGTCCCTCAAGGAGGTTGTCCATGATCTCGCCACGGGAACGGTCCACCAAGAAGTTCACGTATCCGAAAATTCCACTAGAGGGTTAGTAAGTTGCAAGACAAGGGGCAAAATGGCTCGTGCAGAGCGGGACCTCAACGCTGAGGTGCCAAAGTATGAGACGTACCACATGGTATTGACTAGCGAAGGTAGTTGAAGATGATCAGGTTGTGAGTGAGGGGCGAAGTCAACGGATCAAAAACGGGGAAACGGCAGTTAAAATTCGCGGGAATTCGCTCTAGTTCCACTTCTGCTAGCAGGACAAACTGGGGATAAACTGAAAAGTGGTGATTGGCAAGAAAATTCTGCGTGGTTTGTATGCTTTTGATATTTATACAAATTTGGATGGCGGACACGGCCAATTTTTCCTCTTCCGCGACCCCCGCCTGATCCGGATGTCGCGAAACCCGTCATTCTTTGCTAATGGGGCCAAAATATGGGTTTCCGAGCGGCACTCGCCTAATTGTTTGGCTCATACAATTAATATGAGTTTCGAGATTCACCCGTCCAAAATTCGCTACATACCATGCCCGGAAATACCACTATGCCTCGGGGTCTGGGGGCAGCCACGACATTGTCGCGCCTCTGCTAACAGGAAGGTCTCGTCCATTACCCTCCCCGATCGGGCATATTTGTAAATACACCGTGTCACCTTTGTTCCTTACAGTGAGGCGCTGTTCCTAAGGTTCTTTCCTAAAATAGCCCGCTTGTCGCATTGACCACCTTCGCTTCAGCAGAAAGTAACAAATATTTTCTGCTCGCTTCGCCGCATAACCGTTTTGAAACGCCTCGGCAATTTCTCCACTTGCTCTGCCAGACTCCAAAACCTTTTCACCACATTTGCTCTATCTGCAGTAGAGGGATCTGTGTCAAACGTGGAATTTCCACGTTTCGGGCCAATTCTGGGCCTGGGCGTGACCACGATCGTCTACTTGAATCAGCCACTGCTTGGGAGGGCTTGAAAATGTGCGCCCAAAGATCTGGCGCTAAGCCGAACCGTTTGCTGAGTTGTCTTTTCTTTTTTGTTCGTCATCGAATTTGGCCAAGAACATATTTGCGCTCGCCTCCAGTACCTTTCTTTGTTCCATTGAGAAGAGCATGGAACGACGGATTGCCGATGGAACACCCGTACACCATAATCTCCACGGCAACTCGCCACATCCCACGTCTCAGGCTGCCCAGGCTCTACACCCGTACACCACAACTTAGAACCAATCATCTAGTCCTGCACGGCGGCACCTACTCTTCATCTACCATGATTACCAGAACCTCCATTTGGCGGCCATTAATTGGCCAAATCCGCTACAGCTCGAAGCTAGCACGGAAGTTGCAAGAGATCCAAGTCCCGGTGTCGCAAAGCGCCGTCAAAAAATTGCCCAAATCAACGCTCCAGCTGCTCCGCAGATCCAACCAGAAAGACACAACCAATACCGAGTCTGTCATCACGTCATTGCTCACAAAGTACAACAATAGGCAGGTCGAGCCGAGTGAATTGGCCCGGTACCTCAAGCCCGTCACGTCAATCACTGTTGGCGAGCAAATTGACCTCGACAAAGCTGGGCAGATTTTGGAAAGAAATGGCCTACATCACAGCGTGATTGTGGCCGACGAGGTCATCAGTTGGACCATTGGCGGCCACGAGATGCTCATGATTTTGGCGAACGGCACGCTCGTCGGGTGGAACCTCACCGAGGACCAAATGATGAAAACGTATGTGCCCACTATCATGAGCGCCGTAGTGGAGCGGTACCTCCCTGAAAGCGAAGAGATGGACTTCATTGAAATCCAAACGCCCACCGACGAGGAGAACGGCACGTCGTTCATGCAGGGCGACGTGCTTGTTATCCAAGGCGAAAACACCCAGCAGAAGCAGTTGGAAATGGCTGCGTTTGCCATTGGCCTCTCGCGGTCTACACGGCTCTCGATCCTTGAAGAGAGTCTAGAAAGGCATATCCAGTTGACCCGAGACAACAGCGAGGCGTTGTCGAAGGGACTCCGGCTTCAGACGAAAGAGTCAGACATTCTCAAGTTGACCGGGCGGCTCTTTTTGATCCGGGGAAAACTCAATTTGTACTCGGAGCTCATCGAGACGCCCGACCTCTATTGGAGCGAGCCGACTCTTGAGAAAATCTACAACTCCGTCAGCAAGAGGCTCGACATCTCGCTGCGGATCAGCATCATGAACCGGAAATTGGACTACGTCACGGACGAGCAACGAGCGCTTCTCAGCGTTTTGAACGAGAAAAAAGGCACGCGTCTCGAGTGGATCATCATCATCTTGATCATGGTGGAGGTGTGTTTCGAAACGGTGCATTTTGTGGAGAAATACCTGGAGCGACAGCCCGGAACCGGCCACACCACAAGCACGTGATGTGCTTTCACATGAACCCTGGCCCCCCGCTGTGGCCAATCATGTTGGTGGTCATCTTTATCAGCGGCCCGGTGCAGGACGGCCTGAGTCATCTGGAATCATCACTTGTGTTGCTGTCTTGCACGAGCCAGTGCCCTTGAAAGTCTTGGCTCGGTCGATTGGCGCTTTGCAATTACGCGGCCGATAAGAATTTCTTGTCGCCACAAATTCTTGATGGTTTTCTCTTAGATTATGCTCTCGGCTACGCCGGAGCGCTGATCTCGCGCCAGAATTGTGCGGAATGCCTTCCCAAGCCTTAACCACACCACTTAGCGGTGACTCCAGATGCGGCAGAATGAGCCAATGACATGGGCCGGGGCCCGTGAAGACGACCCTGAGCCGCACCTGCACATGCCGCGGCAGCCTCCCAATCTCCATCAAATTAGCGCATGCCGCGTCCTGCACAGCGGTGGGCCGACTGCTTCGGTAGCAGGTGGTGAGGTCGCCTGTCCTGCACATACCCAGGATTACCAAGGCATCCCAACGGTGCGCTGCAGACTATCCCAGCACCTCATCCGGGTGTGCACAACCTCGGAATGGTCTGGGGACTGACCAGAATTTTTTTTTTTTTTGCCAATTCCACTTGCTTTTTCTTGGTCACTGGCTATATATCTCTGTTTCCGCAGCACGCTACTCAGTCCTCGCAACAATGGCACTTCCGACCAGAAGACAGCTCTTTACTGAGAACGAGCAATACAATGAGAGCTACGTGATACTTTTCACCGTTGCCTCCTCCGTCATCTGGATCATGGTGCCCGGTTTGGCGTTTCTATATTCGGGCTTGCTGAGAAGAAAGTCGGCGCTTTCCATGGTGTGGATCGTCATTGTGTCGTCTTTTGTTGGCATTTTCCAGTGGTACTTTTGGGGCTACTCGTTAGCGTTTACGAGCTCAAACAACAATTTCATCGGCAGCTTGGACTCGTTTGGATTCATGAACGCCATTGGGAAAATCGGCGACGACGGCGAGTTCCCGGAGATTGCGTTTGCCATTTTCCAGATGCAATTCATGTTGGTGACGTTGGCCATTTTGGCTGGTGCCTGCGTGGCCGAAAGAGGCCGTTTCTTGCCCGCAGTGGTATTCTTTTTCCTTTGGGCTACCGTCGTGTACTGCCCGGTGGCATACTGGATCTGGGGCGGAGGTTGGGCCTCTTCTTGGAGAGGCGGAGCTTTGGACTACGCTGGAGGTGGGCCTGTCGAAATCTTGTCGGGAGTGTCTGCTTTCGTGTACTCTGCGTTTTTGGGCAGAAGAAACGAGAACTTGATGATCAACTACCGGCCACACAACATCTCCACCATCTTCTTGGGCACGTGTCTTTTGTACATGGGGTGGTTGTTCTTCAACGGCTTCACATGCGGCAATGCCTCGGTTAAGGTGCCGTACGCCATGTTGAACACTCACTTGACCGGTGCGTTTGGCGCCATTTCGTGGTGTCTTTTGGACTTCCGCTTGGAAAATAAATGGTCGATGGTTGCGGTGTGTTCCGGGTGCATTTCCGGGTTGGTTGCTGCCACGCCGGCATCAGGAGTGATTCCGCTCTGGGCGTCGGTCATCTTGGGTATTGTGGCTGGTGTGGTGTGTAACTTCTCGACGAAGTTGAAGTACTTGTGCCGTGTTGACGACTCGCTTGATGTGTTGGCAGAGCACGGAATCGCCGGGATGGTTGGGTTGATTTTCAACGGTATTTTCGGTTCTTCCACCGTCATTGGCTACGACAACGTCACCGACCACGCTGGTGGCTGGCTCGACCACAACTGGAAGCAGTTGTACGTCCAAATTGTCTACATTTTGGCCACCACCGCGTACTCGGCTGGCGTCACCGCTGTTTTGTGTTTGGTCATTGACCGCATTCCAGGGTTGAAGTTGAGAGTGGACTACGACGCGGAGGAGGCAGGTTTGGACGACGACCAAATCGGCGAGTTTGCCTACGACTACGTTGAGGTCAGAAGAGACTTTTTGGACTGGGGCGTGCCGCTGGGCAAGGCGACCCAGGCACAGAGCATCGTTCCTCTGGTTGCTGAAGCTCAGGTTTTCAATGCTGTGGAATCTTCCAGCGGGGAACCAATGGGCGAAGTTTCGAGCAGCGAGCCTGTGAGCAACGAGAAAAGGGACTAGAATACTATCATTAGAGCACAATAAGGACGAAAGTATAAACGGACAGTAGACAGACGTTGACGTGATTATTGACAAGAAGTGCGAAGTAAGGGCAGGTGGAGAATGTGGAGATGTATTTTCTGAACACTGGCTAGCTGTTTCGGTGATCGGCCAGTGTAGCTCGCAATTGAATTTTGCTGTTGGAGATTTCAGTTATGTATCGATTTTCGATTCATGTGTTTAAGATAACCTACCTTCTAGCGCTTTCGGATGTTCCCGTCGCTTTTGCTCACTGTCTACATAAAATGTCAAAAAATGTCCACTGACAAAGAAATTCCAGAAGCCGGCGCCCACTCCTAGATTTCCATCGAGGATATTTCCACACAAATCGCGAACCCCGTATCTTTTGATACCTCATACTTTATCTCCCCAAGTATGCACTTGTGGCACTGACTCACAGTATCGTGATGTGCACACAGCCCCCGGAGCGCCTGCATACGCACAGAAGCTTCCATCACGTGGTGAACAGAGGTGACCGGGACGTCTCACGTGAGCACCAATGCGGGGGGACATCCAGGCACCCGCAACCAAAAATCCGACTTATTGGAGGAAATCGAAATCAGATCCGGCTCTACGAGTCGCAAGAATCAATGTCGTTTTTCTCCCGCGCCGAAATCTGCCCTACTCCACTTTCTCTGCGAAACTTCCTAACAAGGAGACACAAGCTCCGCTTGTGCGGGCCGCCGCCTGCAGGCCGGAATTCAAAAGCCTGAAAATTCTTCTTGACTCATAGCTAGCAGTTATAAGGCAGACGAGACGCTTTTCCCGAGACTCTTCTTTTTCTCGCTAAAACACCAACGCAGACTCCGCTAATCATGCTTAAGTGTGTCAGAACACCAGCAACGCGCTCCGCCTTCAGGCTTGGGGCCCGCTCTGCTGCTCAGATCAGATTCATCACGAAAACGAATTCACAGCTGGCCACCATGACGCAAACCGCCGAAACCAGACGTCCGCAGCCGGCTCCAGCGTTCGACACCGAGTCCGAGCCTTCGGTTGTGACGAAAAGATCCGCCATGGACGACTCGTTCATCGGGTTGACCGGAGGTGAGATCTTCCACGAGATGATGCTCAGACACAAGGTCGACACCGTGTTTGGCTACGCAGGCGGTGCCATTTTGCCCGTTTTCGACGCCATCTACAACTCCGACAAGTTCAAGTTCGTCTTGCCCAGACACGAACAGGGTGCGGGCCACATGGCTGAAGGTTACGCTAGAGCCACTGGCAAGGCCGGTGTTGTGCTTGTCACTTCGGGTCCTGGAGCCACCAACGTCATCACACCAATGCAGGACGCCCTCATGGACGGTGTGCCGCTTGTTGTGTTCACCGGACAAGTGCCAACCACCTCGATCGGCACCGACTCTTTCCAAGAGGCCGACGTCATTGGTATCTCGAGACCATGCACGAAATGGAACGTCATGGTGAAAAACGTGGCCGAGTTGCCCAAGAGAATCAACGAGGCGTTCGAGATCGCCACCTCGGGCCGCCCGGGCCCAGTGTTGGTCGACTTGCCCAAGGATGTCACTGCCTCCATCTTGAGAGAGGCCATCCCAATCCAGACCACCTTGCCTTCCAACGCGTTGTCGCAGATCACCAAGCGTTTCACCACCAGATTCACCACCGAGGCCATCGAGCGTTCTGCGGACTTGCTCAATAAGGCCAAGAAGCCTATTCTTTATGTGGGAGCCGGTATTCTCAACAGCAAGAGGGGCCCCGAGCTTCTTAAGCAGTTGGCCGACAAAGCGGTGATTCCCGTCACCACCACCATCCAAGGTTTGGGTGCGTACGACCAGAGAGACGAGAAGTCGTTGGACTTCTTGGGAATGCACGGAAATGCTGCTGCCAACACCGCCATCCAGAACGCCGACTTAATCATTGCATTGGGTGCCAGATTCGACGACAGAGTCACCTGTAACGTGAGCAAATTTGCGCCAGCGGCCAGATTGGCTGCTCAGCAAGGCAAGGGTGGCATTGTCCACTTTGAGATCAGCCCCAAGAACATCAACAAGGTTGTCGAGGCCACCGAGGCCATCGAGGGCGACGTGACAAGAAACTTGGACGCGTTCCTCCCGTTGGTCAAGGAGGTCAAGGAGAGAAAGGAGTGGATGTCGCAGATCAAGCAGTGGAAAGAGCAGTACCCATACAACTACACCAAGGAGACTCCAGGGTCGAAGATCAAGCCCCAGACCTTGATCCAGGAGATCGCCCGCCAGTCCGAGACCTACGACAAGGAAGTTATTGTCACCACCGGAGTGGGCCAGCACCAGATGTGGGCTGCTCAGCATTTCACGTGGACCAAGCCTAGAACGTTCATCACCTCGGGTGGTTTGGGAACCATGGGTTACGGATTGCCTGCGGCCATCGGTGCTCAGATCGGAAAGCCCGACGCCATTGTCATTGACATCGACGGCGATGCCTCGTTCAACATGACGTTGATGGAGATGTCGTCTGCAGTCCAGGCCGGAGCCCCAGTCAAGGTGTGTGTGTTGAACAACGAGGAGCAAGGTATGGTGACGCAGTGGCAGTCGCTTTTCTACGAGCACAGATACTCGCACACCCACCAGTCGAACCCCGACTTCATGAAGTTGGCGGAGTCCATGGGGATGAAGGGAATCAGAGTGTCGCAGCAGAGCGAGATGGTTGACGGCGTCAAGGAGTTCTTGGACTGCAACGTGCCAGTGTTGATGGAGGTGATTGTGGAGAAGAAGGTGCCAGTGTTGCCTATGGTGCCAGGTGGCAAGGCGTTGGACGACTTCATTGTCTACGACGAGGAAGTGGAAAGACAGGAGAAGGAGTTGAGAAGAGAGAGAACCGGCGGTAAGCACTAAGCGGTCGCCACTTGCATCGCTCCATTTTCACTTCACATAATTGGTTTGTATATTGTTTTCATACATGACTCGCATCGGGATGCGGTGTAGGCATTGGAGTTGCAGTGGGTGACTTGCGCGCTGCTTAACTCCATTTTCATTTCCATTGACCACCATTGGACGATTTGCTGGAAATAGTTAGAGAACAAGAGCACGCGCAACTGTAGAGATGCGCCACTGCAGAGATTCTCAAATTATCAGAAAGCAAATGAAAAAATAATTCCCAAATCAAAAAATAATTCACAAATCAACCATTGTCAGCTGACTTTCCCACCTCAACGGCGCCCATTGAACACACGACAGAGTCTGGGGATAGTGCTATCCTGCATGCAAACGCGCATCTTCCGATTATCCGAGGAGGGTTTTCCTGGGGTAACCTCCGCCGTATATAACATTCCACTTCTCCGAGGCGGTGCGGTTTCGTCGATTTCTGTTTACATTTTCCACTTGAAAAAAATCTCCAGTACTGCTGCTCCACACAACCCGGTGTGACTGCACAATCCAACCGCTCCATCACCACTAACTCCGGACCCTACTTCCTCGGGAGTCAACGCATAAAAACACACTCAATGGAGTCAGGCCAACCTCTAGATACAGACAACAGGAAGCTCATCAGCACCACCAGCGGGTGGCGGGTATCGCAAGCATGTGACCGGTGTCGAATGAAGAAGATCCGCTGCGATGGCGGCACGCCGTGTGGCAAGTGTTTGCTGATTGGGTTCGATTGCACCACTTCCGACAAACTATCAAGGCGGGCGTTCCCGAAAGGGTACACGGCCAATTTGGAGAAACGCATCCGCGATTTGGAGGAGGAGAATCTCGTTTTGAAAGCGCAAGCAGAGAAAAACGGCCATCCGGCAACGGTTTCCGCTGGCTCCCACCAACTTTCTCCACTTAAAGAAGAACGCACGAAGAGCCAGGTCCACGGCATCACAACGTTGACCAACCACAACAACACCATCCACATCAACAACCCAATCGACCAGATCTTCAACTTGGACAAGAAAGGCGCCATCATTGGCAACGACAATTTGAACTTCGAGTCGCAGTTCAACCACTTGCTCATCAACTTGAACTTGCCCTTTCTCAAGATCACGAACTCACACAACTATCTTTTGAACGACCCAGACTCATACTTGTACCACCCGTCGTACTCGAACTACAACGACTTCCACAACAAGGATTTGGAGATCATCTACAATCCACTCACTGTGAATGGCCAGGCACCCCAGCTGGGGCAGACAATGAACAGCCAGTTGCCTCGAGACATCTACGACTTGTTCATCAAGCTCATCAACAACTTCAAAAAGCTCTTCAACTCGAAAAAGGAGTTGGACCACCAGATCATCCAGTTTTTTCTCAACTACAACACGTTCATTCCCATCTTCGACTACAAGAAGTTCATGGAAAGCTACGACGCATTCCACACAATGTACCCGTTCATGTTTACCTACGATGACGCCACTATCAACGGATTCAACATCTCTACGAACGACTACGAGGTGGTCAACGAATACTTGATGGTTGTCATCCAAATTTATGCCATGATTCTGATGAACGATCCGTCACTCAACATGAACTTGCTATTGAACCACTCGCACCCAAACTACTCGCACAAGTTCCGCAAGGACCAGTTCGCCAACGAGTCGATCATCAAGTCTTTGTACGACTTCCTACCCTACCTCAATCCGTTCCACGTGTCGATGAGCCAGTTGCAGACGTACTTGTTGTTTTTCTACTATTCCTTGCTCACAAATAACAAGGAGAAGTCGCTTGTGTTGTCTGCCATGATCAACGCATTTATTGGCATCTTGGGTATCAATTTGAACTCAAAGAACTTGTTTTTCAATGACTTGAGTTTGAACTTGCAACAGAGAAGAGACAGGGTCAAGATCTTCTGGGGCTTCAAAGTTTTGCTCAAATGTTTCAACTTGAAGTTTGGCTTCAAGCCATCCATCAACACCACCGTCATTAACCCGGTGACCATCGAACGGTACTTCAGCCTCACTCCAGAGAAACTCAGCACTCTACTTGATGTTTCGGAAGGTTCGGTGGTCGACAGCCTTTTCATGACGTTGCTCAAGCCTAGTGTGGAGTTTTTGAATCTCATGAATATCATCATTCCGTCGTCTTTCTCGCCAAACTACTACCAGTATTTGAAAAGTGACAGACAAGCAGGTGCTAGTGACCACTCAACCCCTCAAGGGTTGCCAGGGGCTCATAAAAAGCAACATCCCAATAATCTCGATTGGATTTTGAATGATGACGATGGGGATGGAAATGACGGGAACTTGAACTACAATTATGCTCAGTTTTTGGCAATTGACAAGAACTTATCGAACTGGAGATACTCCTTGAAGGAGAAGCACATTGACTTGATGCCTTTGCACCAACAAATGGGGCTTCCCATCTTGTCCAGTGTCGGGGATAGCACATTGTACCACAGATTAACCTTTGAAGGCGACAACACCACGAGAGATGGAATATCCGAAGAAGGCTTGCTCAATTTCGCCAATACGGGAATCCCGGATATGCAGAGTGCAGCCCAGCTTATCAAGATGCAATTAAACTTCCATTATCTCTTGATTCGCTCGATGAACTACTTGAACTTCGTGATTGACAGAGAACTCACCCAGAGCTACTACGTGAAGATAGCAAATATCTCCAGAGAAGCATTGGCGTATTTTGTGTTGATATTTGAGCACGTTGGCCGTTCAGTGGAACAGCAAGATAGCAACGGGCAGATCGATGGCAGCTTTAACACTCATTTTTTTGCTGCTGACGCTAAAAAAATGGGTACTGATGATTTGGGGATCGATATGGACGACGACGGATTTGTGATCAACGATTTTTCCGTCAAGAGAAGGAAGACCCTGAGCTTGACGTCTACTGCAGTTACGAAACTCATCAAGGCAATCCCGTCGTCTCCTTTCAATTCGATGCTCAATGGGCTTTCATTGTCAATCATCAACTTGAAGAAATCCATCGTCTTGCAAATGCTATACTTGCTCATTTGCACGCTAAAAATCGCCAAGAAGGGAGGATCCATGAGCCGAGACACTGTTCTTGTGATCAACAAGAGCATCTCGTTGTTTATTCTGATATTTATCAACTACCAACCTAACGCAAACAAATTCATGAAGACCAAGAAGATCAAGGAGGACGACTTGTTCAAGAAGATCATAAACGACGAGTTGAAAGACGATTTCTTGAAAGACAGAAAGGGAGAGGACTCCGATGACGAAGACGGCGATGCCGATATTGACTGGGATGATGAGGATATGGATGAGGACTTGAAGTACTTGAAAACATTGAAGTACATCAAGTACAAGACCAACTTGTTGTTTGAGCGTTCCCATGCTAAAAGAGCAGTCAAGCAGGAATCTGCAATCTCCAGCTCCAAGCTGTCTGAGACACCTGGCGCAGCACCAATTCCTCGTCATAAGTCTGAGTCGGAAAACCCACTATTAGGACCAAATCTTGGGGTGCAACTTCCACCGCTCATCCCAACTCCGGGATATTTGGGACAACATTCGCCTCCAGCATTCCCACAAATGTCACCGTCGGTGCTTCCACGCGGGGAATTGAACAAAGCATCCATGAGCAAGTACGACTTCTATCTTGGAGACGAAACGAATGACGACGACGCAAAGAAAGAAAGATTGGCTGCTGATCTTATGAACATGAAGCACGGCAATAGAACCATATTCTCCGGGAACTGGCAGTATGGTCATGATGGGCCCAATGGCACCCATGGCAGTGAATGATATATTTATTAGTCTATAAAGATTACTCTGGGCCATCGATGATGCACTTCACGGCACCAGCACCGGAACGAACCAAATCGTAGGCTTTGATTGCATCTTTGAACGCAAACCGGTGGGTAATCAACGCCTCAAAGTCGATTTGGGCCTTTTCCTTGCCGTTCTTGTAGTTCTCATCCAAGATGTCCACTGAGGTCTTGTAGTCGCCATACCCGTAGCGGAACGAGCCAAACAACGTCAACTCCTTGGTTGCAAATTCAGTGATTGGGAAATTCACGTAGCCGCCAGCGTTACCCACCTGGACAAAGCGGCCACCTGCTTTTAAGGCAAGAACACCTTGCTGAATGCAGACCTCAGCACCAGTACACTCCAACACGACGTTGGGGCGTTGGCCAGCGGGGAGAGCCTTGGAAAAAGGGGTTGCACTCTTCGAGTTGAACGTGTGTGTAGCGGCTCCAATGTCCTTGGCCATTTGCAACTTGTTGTCGAAGATGTCAATAACGGTGACAGTTGCAGCACCAAACTTTTTGGCCACGGCGGCGGCAAGCAAACCAACCGGGCCAGCACCGAAAACAGCCACGTGGTCGCCAAACGTAATCTTTCCCAAGCGGGAGGCGTGGACGCCAACAGTCAATGGCTCCACTAACGCACCCAACTCAAGCGAAACGTGGTCTGGCAACTTCACCAAAAAGTCCTCAGGGCTCTTGTAAACTTTGCACAAGGTTCCTGGTGGGTTGGGCTCGCCCTCGGTAGAGTTGGGGGTGGCGGCAAAGACCATGTGGGGGCACAAGTTGTAGTGTCCACTTTTGTACTCGTCGCTCAATCTGGAGGGCACCCCAGGTTCAATTGCAACCTTGTCGCCCACCTTCAACGAGGTCACGCCAGGCCCTATAGCGGTCACCACACCTGCAGACTCGTGGCCCAAAACCATTGGCTTTGTCAACACAAAGTCGCCGATTTTCCCGTGGGCGTAGTAGTGGATGTCAGACCCGCAGATTCCAGTTTTCTTCACCTCCACAAGCACATCGTGGGGCTCGGAGATGAATGGGGCGTTGTAGTTCTCGAACGAGATGTCGTCGATCTTGTTGAGCACCAAGGAAGGGTTGGACATTTTGCAATAAGAAGTATGTTGCCGCAACAAATTGCGGTGGATGCGTGGTTTTTTATATTAATGCGAGTGTGGGGTGGTGTGCCTAGTTCGGTAGGAATTCGCTGCAATCTGCCGCGAGGTGTGCGGGTCCACCTTCCCCGATTTTCGGGGGGATTAATTTAAAAAAAAAAAAAAAATTGACAGTACGAACCAAGTTTCTTTCTGGTAGTGACTTTCGTGAGTAGTCAAACCTCCTGTTTCCGTTCGCAGTTCCCTGTTTTCTGTGGCTTCCTGGCTCTTCTTTCTTCTTTTCTCAACCGACCGGGCCGCGCAATCTCTAACCATTGCGAATCACACCACTGATCTTTAATTGTGGCTAGAACATGCTGAGAAAAAAGATCAGACAACTGCTCGTAAATTCAGGTCGTCGGGTATTCTTGGATGTTCTGGAACGTCGCAGGAGACGAAATAGCCGCCACAATTGGCTGCGCTGTCAACTTAGGGGACCCTTAGGCGAGATTTTCGGCCTCCGCGCGGAAACTTAGCGCCTGCAGAAGATGCTTTAAATTCTGGGGAAACTAACGAGTCAAGGCGTAGTGGTGTGCTAAACAGTTAACGAAGCCCAGAAGAGAGTTGATAAAGTAGAACGATTGCAAAGCATTCCACTGGGATACCTGGTTTTGCTGCTGGAGCTAGCATCTCTTGACGATGACTACTCGCTACACTGCGGGTCGAATTCCATATGCCTTAGTATCCAATGTCGAGTATAACAGCTGCACTTGAGCGTTCAACATTGATCCCGGAGCCTCGTTGGCCAAACCTTCAAAGGAAACCAGAGCCAACCAAAGCAATTTCAGTGCTTCACCCATTCTAATCTAAATCCAAGTCCAACTCACTCCCGCCCTTGCCGTTTCCGGGCTTCTCGATAAGCGTCGAGGTGCTAGCTCTGTACCTCTCAAACACCAAGTTGCCTTCCTTTTCCTTGATGTTTTCAAAGGACTCCGTCATGTGGTCGTCACTGTCATGTTCAGACCCGATTTCCTCGTCTGTTTCACTCTCGTGATCTGAGGTTTCAGGGGTAGTGGCTTCGCTGCCAAAAGTCAGTACGTTCGACCCAAAAGCAAACTGGCCGTCGTCAACTTGGCATGCCATCTTGACTTTATGCTTTTCTAATTCCTCATTCAAGTAATCTGCTCCCTTTTGCAAGGCGTCGGCGGCTATCTCCATGAGCTTCTCCTTGTTTGCCATTATCGCCACCGAACCGCCTATAACCGCGCCTAGAGTGAGGGCTGCTTTTGCCGACCAAACTAGAGGGAAAACCATGGGTATTATTTTGTATTTGTATGGTTTTGCTTGAAAATCGAGAGACAAGGCTGATCAAGTAGGGATCACTGATGGCGAAAAGTGGAGTGGCCTGCATGGCCCTGGGTTGATTTCGATAGCGTATGTGCAGGACGGCAACATCAGCAACCACGGACATGTAGTGTAATTTTGATGTTTATGGTCTTCAAGATCCCCAGAAATGGTATTAAGATGTGGTAACTCAGGGCTGGCCCTCAGAAGCAAGAAAATAAGTCTGCTTGACGTTGTCGGCGACGGACCGAACATCCTGGAATATATCGGGTGTGCACATAAGGATATGAAGTGTCTGGCGCTTTTTTTTTCGGCTGTTACGGAGGTTTAAAAGTTTCTCTTCCTCATTTCACTAACTTAGGAAACATGTTTAGTAGTCGAAATTGAATAATAGATCGCTTCTGCTACTCTCTCATATCATCCTCACTAACCAAGCCGCTCCGGCTAGAGAATTCATAATTGGTTTCGTGGTCTAGTTGGTCATGGCATCTGCTTAACACGCAGAACGTCCCCAGTTCGATCCTGGGCGAAATCAGTTATTTTTTCGCACGTGATTTTTCTTCGCATCCGCACGACACCCAGACACCCGAGGCTTCAGCTTCGCCTGGCCACATGTCAGGGCTAGACAAGTCGAATTTCCGCAACTGCGCAATTGTGGCGACACCACAATATTTTTGCGTTGGGAGCTTCAAAAGTGTGACTTGCCTGTTTAGGTAAAAACGAGGAGAACCTCCTTATCGCGGATAGGAGTCTCAGATAGCAGCTAACCCACCTGAAAATTTTTTCTGCCCGCCAGATCGTTGCCCTTCCCTGGGAGTGGCATGTACTGCAGACAGAAGAGGAGTGACATACTCGCACCAACCGTGTGCAGGAGTAAGGCTGAACTCCCCACAATTTGCACCTTCCACGCATTTCGCGGCCACACACTGGGCTTCCCTATATAAGGCCAGGTCCCGATCCGCTCCCCCTTTTCTCTTCATACCCGCTCAATTTTTTCAATACCCTTCCTTTTTCCACACCCACAGCCGATTCTCCCATATATTCGTTCGAATGTCATCTTTCACCAAATTCCTTGACAACTTGAAGTCGCAGAGATCAAGTTTCAGCGACTCCTCCATCAGCACTTTGCCTTCGGGCACTGTTGACGACTTTGCCATTCCAGCGCCAGTCGACGTCGAACAACCAAAGCCTCGTCGTTGGAGTTACGTCACTTATTTGAACCAGGGCACTTTACACGGCGATGGCGACAATTTGATGGTTGGTTTGTAAGAACACCTGGGGTGTTTTGGGTAAGGTATCTTGGGGACAGTGAGAGTCTCCCAAACTGGGGAAGCAACGTGCGCTGGAAGCACGGTGTACGATATATTCAACTTCGAGGTTATTTTTTTGGACTTTGTATAGTGAATCACATTTTTAGAAAGGCACCTTCGAGTTTCCGTAGACTATGGGCCCTCGTGCCCTGACCCCAATCCGTTTCCTCCAAATATCTAAGGATTTCGTTTTGCAGAGACAACTCGTTTGCAATTTCGAAAAGACTCTCACACCCGAGTAGCCGCACCTTGTCCAAGGGATGCAGACACGTTATCCAGCAAAGGCGCTTTCGACATTTGTTTCGATACTCAGACAGACAGTTGGGCCACACCGAAATGAACTGGAAAATTTTGAGCACTTGACGAACACGAGCAACATCATTTGTGTTGATGTGGAGATTGTAAGCTCGGATAAATAGCGCCTCTACTGGGAAATCACTCGACACCTCTAGTCCAGACTCAAACAACCTTCCGAGTAAAGTCAAGGTGGCATTGAATGTCCGCTTAATTCGCTGATCTAATTCAGACACTTTAACGCCATTGGGGATGCGGAGTAGCTTTAGAAGTTCAAGCACGACTTCATCAGTCCCGTTCAAACTGTGGATGATCAACAAGACTTGCTTCAATGACGCATTGGTGAGTTGGTTGTTTCCTGTTGTTGCACCCAGAGTATGCACGATTCCACTCCAGAAATCAGTTTTGCGCTCGTCACCAACGTGGTCGTTGTAGTACGCAGATAAATCCTGAAAGTAAGCCCGGTAGTCACTCAAGTAGACTGTCTGACTTTGGCAATCGAACTTCCGCAACTTACAAAGGAAGCAAAATGCCCTCACTCTGAGCTTATCCATAGGTTCTCCCGCTAATCGGAGTAGCTTAGCTTCCAAGTCAGACGCCAAAAAATGAGCAAGTGCCCCATTCCGTTCGAGTAGTCCAAGGCATGCGCCTCTGACTTTCAGGCCAACATCTCCCTGATTGGTTAGTGTATAGTCGTCCAAGAGTGTGAGAACGAAGTTACAGAATGAGGAATAAACTTCGGACTGAGCAATTACGGGGACGTACTCGGTCAATGACAGAACTAGGTCAGCCCGTGCATCTGCATCGACGGAAGAATCCGATATTACCGTCATAACCACTTCTAGACCGTTATTGGCCAACACATACACCATCGACGTTTGAGCAAGCAACGAATTTCCATGCTGAATGTGACGGATCACCTCATGAACGTTTATCGGGGTAATCGTTTTGTCAACGAAGAAATTAAAGAGCTGATTGAATTCATCGACAAGGCCGTCCGTGGATTGCACCCGAGCTATCGATATTAAATTGTGTTCCAAGTGGAGAGCCTCATAATGTTTTCTCTGGTGGTTTGCATTGTACCAGTGAAGTAAACTTTCAGCTTTTTCGGGCCTGTCGTGATGATGATCAAATTTTTCCCGAGAAACATAGCTCTCAATTTCGTGAATTTGATCCATTCTCAACAAGTTCTGGGACATGAGCTCTGCAAGCGAATAGAGAGCAAGAAAATCGCCCGTCATGAAACATTTGAGAAGCTCGGATACAATTTCTTCGCAAGATGCATGTTTTGATGGCCATAAGACATGCCCTTCCGTAATTGCGAGGATTCTAGCGAGAGTGTGGCCAGATAGTTTTCTGATGGTATAAGGCACTTGAACATTCAGAGCATGCTCAATCAATGGGTCGTAAAAGATTGTTTTTGGAATTCCAAGCTTGATGATTTGTATCACCAAGTCATTTGCATCCTTGTGACTCGAGACAGTAGACGAGTCGAAGAGTTCAATGAAGTTTAGAGTTAGCTCCCCGATTTCATTGGCGTTCATTCCTGGAGAGAGTCGCTTAAAGTAAATCTGCCCAAAACGACCGATGAACTCTTGGAGTACGGCGATTCCGCATCGCCTGATTGTAAAGTCCTCATCGAAAAGCGTTATTCTTAAAAGGTCAGCAAAAACGCTATTCCACATGCCATTTGAAGCCAATAGCGAGCGGAATTTATCCGGGGAAAGCGATCTGATAACTGCCCATGCACAGAAGCATGAAGCATCTCTAATCAGTGAGCCTTGAACAAACGTGAATGTGAACTTCGAGATTGTGCAAGTTGAATGAAAAACAGACAATATTATCGGCAGAAACTCAGCAGGAGCCGTCTTGTTCAATGCAAGGAAACCCAAAAATAGAAGTACAGTATGATAACGAGACACTGAGAGGTTTTTAGTTGTGATGCCAAGATGCTCAACAAAGCCGGCCAGTGAAGTCAATTGCGGCAATTGAAGCTGCTCAACGACGAACCATATAAGTTGCGTAGCATAGTTAACAGCATTCAACTGAAGATAAGTCACAATTCTGCTTAAGTTCTTGGCAGTTGACTCTCGAAGGGTAGCATCGAGTCGATCTCCCAAGGTGCCGATAATGTCGAGTATAAAGTGATTGACAATCACAGCAGCAGTATTGTAATCCTTCTCATTGATAGCTATTCTGGCCACTTTCGTGGAAACCTTGCCCAAGTATAGAATATGGAGTGAATTGACTTGGTAGCCAGGATTGTGTTTAAGTTGCGAGATGTCTAGAGTGACAATATCTGTATGAATTTTTTGGGCCAATCCGGCCACTGTGGCATTTGAGAAACGTTTGAGAATCTGATTCAATGCCATGAGATGCCCGAGCTTGGAGTTGCTGTGCATGTATACCCACTCTAGAGATGTACGATCCACGTACTCAAGTAGAAGGTCGGTGCAGTCGGGCCGTGTGAGCAAGTTGGAGAGCAAAACCAGCGATATGAGTTGAGACTTGGACGCGTTGGTCTGCAATCCCAAATATTTCACCGCCAAACTAGAGATGTCCTTCTCGAGACCCTCGTCAATGGTGGCTAGTGGGAAAGGGACCATTACGAGCGAGGAAAGCCACAACAACACGAGGAAAGTTTCCGGACCTCCCAACGTTTCATTCTTGAGAATACCAATCAATTTCGGGATCAAATACACGTCGTTGGAGAAGTGGTGGGCGACAACTTTGTAGCCTCTCACTTTAGATATCACATAGATAAGCTCTGCAAATTGTGGGGCAAGCGGGTGATTCTGCAGGTGCATTAGCATGTAAGTCGACGAAATGGCGTCGACGTACCATTGCAACTTCCCATCTAGCAATTTCGGCAGTAGCTCAAACTCATTGAACTGTGTGGCCGCTTTATTGATCTTGAGACCAAGATCAGCCAGGGTCGGGTTTTGCTCCACATAACTATGGATATCTCGTAGAAGTGTATTCAAATTATCATTGGCCACATCGCCTCGTAAAGCTCGAGGTTCAGAGTCGCTCATATATTGGGTCTCAGTGACGTTGACGTTTAGGAGCTGGAATAGCCGTCTTAACTATGGCGCGAATCAGACAGGCAGATAAGATACGGCGAGGCATCAAAAGACACTTTTCAAAAGTGAAAGCATACAGTTTTAATTTTTTTTTTTTGGAAGAGAACATTACACACTAAGAACCAGAGGAATCAATTTTGAAATATGATTAACTCCATTAGCCACTTACAACGTGGAAACGCGATCCACTCGCTTGAGCATCAATACCTGTGGTGTACGGGTGCGCTACCAAACCAATTCTCAAAAAATTCTTCAGTAGTTAACCGCACAACAGCCATGTCCTCCAAACAAATGTTCTACAGAATCAAGCAGCTAAGATCCACGATAGGCATGCCGCCTCAGGTGCGCAAGAACATCGCAGCGTTGGGCTTGAAAAGAAGAAACCAAGTCGTCTACCAGACGGTTTCTCCAGCAACTGCTCACCGCCTCAGAGTGGTCAAGGAGTTGGTCTCGATAGATTTGTTGGACGGTGACTCCGTGGAGCAACACAAGGCAACAGACAAGCAAGTTTTCCCCGCTGGTTTTGCAAAAGTGGGGCAGTTGTGATGAGCACACACGGGTCTCTTACGAGGACGCCCGCACCCAGCTTCAAAACAGGTGGAACTTTCCAAGCATGTACATAAGGCAACGAATAGACGAAAATTAAGGACTGGAATGAGAAGCTAGGCAGAACGGGCAGAAGGCTTTCGAAAAGACAGTAGATCTGAGTGGAGAATGCCAGCCAGAGGTTTTGCGAGCTATACCTCTGAAGTGCACCAAAAAATGGCATAGCTCTAATCCGTCAGTGGCAAGGGTCACGTTAGTATGTTTTTTGTCTCTCCCCCTGCTACTTACGTGCTGTTTCACCATGGCACTGGTGTCCCCATATAAAGGTACTGCATATACTGCATTTTCAAGATCTTACCTAGAGTGACAACAGCAGCACCCTTTACCTGCCGATGTTCTTCCCAGATACTCTCGTTAGCTCCATATATCCATCTCTGTTCATCTCTAACCAAATTACCCCGCAATCGCTATTTTGTATTGAGGGCACTGTGATTGGATTTGTGGGACCACTCGTCCTGCAGACAGCGCAATGGCCTGCCAGTGCCTACCACCGGGCGAGTTTTTCGTTCCCTTCCCTCCCAACTCCTTGTCCAAGTTCAAATCCCACTGCAAATAGTTGGAGGCGTATCTCAACCCGGTCTGACTCCATTTAATCGCCATCTTGCAAATCCCCTGATTCCCTTCCCCCATATATTCCCAACGGATCTCGAGTGTCCATCTGGTTCATCCATCAACTATTCACAACAAACTTGTTGGCGGTAACTCCACGTACATTGCCACAAAACCAAAAACCCACACATATTCCTTGCATCAGACATGTATCTCAGAGCCACCCAGAGAAATAGAGTGACCTCGTCGCTTTTTAGCTCGACTTTCGCCATTTGCTTTCTTCTCGTTGGAGCAAACTCCATTCTTCCATGTCCAGTGGACAGCGTCCATGGAAATGACGCGGTTGTTGACGAGAGATTGAAAAGAAAAGACACAGAGAAGAGCTAGCCGCCGCAAACTGTCCCTCAATGTTTATGTTTGGCTACACGTTTGCAGTTGTGCATTTTTTCCACCCAGGTTGATCCTACCCTTGCATGAGAGGAGCCCGCTGGCGCGCCGGGCCCGCTCTCCCGACATTTTCCCCCGTCTATTGATGTATATACCACGCGGAGAAGTCATTGCCGCCGCCACGTCAATACAGCCACCACCAGATTGAGTGGTGTTCCAGCCAATCACAGCGTAACAATAGGCAGCACGTCACGTGCGCACATCGCCAAGTAGGTGAGTTCGCATTTATCGCGGTTAAGGCCCTGACTATATGCGGTCACCCCACAACACACAAAGTACACATAAATTGGGTAAATTGAAAACGTAATGTGCTCAATACATTTTGCAACTTGGCAGCTAACCATTGAGCGCCAATATTAGCTTTTGCCCCAGGTTTTGCACCCACCTTCCCGATCGGGACCTTTGGTAAACAAACCATAGCCTATATGATAACCACATCCCCCAATTTCGAAACACCCAGCTCCTACTTCATGTCTGTTGCTCTTCCTTACAGTTTCCCAAAGGCTCCCTCAGCAGAGCCAGATTCATCCCTTCCCAGAGAAGTGCAAATTTCTCAAAACTTGACCTTGGATAAAGAATGCGTCAAGGTGACTCCCGTCCAAGTCAGTGAGCCATATGTTAAGACCTACAGCAACACCAACACTCCGGAGCAGATTCCTATCCACATCGAGGATCCTCTTGATGATATCCTAGCCGATTCCCACAAAGAAATCCTGGAGTACAGCCTCGACTTGCCATACCTGAAAGTGGATGCCAGATCAGCAGAGTTGCCTAAAGCAGCACAGAAAGGTTCAGGCAACCAATTGCTAGTAAGGAAACGGTCTCGTGCTATTTTGGAGCACGTCAGTCAGAGAAACTTGGACAATGCCGCCAATGTTTCCGTCTACACGGGGATGAACAAGACACCCACAAGAACTTCCATGAGAATCCTCTCGTTGAAGAAGTCAAAGACCAATATGCGCGAGTCCAGTCCCACCTCTGACAGCAAGAAGACTTTTCAGAGGAACATCAGCTTCCACAAGAATGATATGAAATCCTCTGAACCTGAAGAGACAGATCTCTCCATCAGCGATCCATTAGCATGCCATGCGGAGAATATTATGAGAATGGCCATGGATTCCACCATGTTTGGTTCTTTTTGCAACAACAGTTTCTCCTCGACGTTCTCCAACTTGGCAGACGATTCGGTGGTGGGCAAGAAGTACCCCGATGTATTGACAGAGTCGGATAAGAGCATGACAGAATCGCTGCAGAAGCCTACTTCTCTACTTGCGAAACAACGTGCTCAGAAAATCGAGATCAGTGCGGAAGAGCTACGTGAGGCCGTCAGTGAGTCTATTCGTTAATGCATTATGTGGGTAGTATGGACCTGAGGTACTGGCAGTCTCTGGTGTCGATTCTGTCGTACGGTGAAAGTGACTCCTTCGGTTGGAGACCGATATTTGAACTGGAGCAGTTCAAGTTGTGGGTGGTCCAGTACTGGTCCACTTGGTTTTTTTCAGGGGCCTGGAGTCTGCATTCTTCCAAGAACTGCAACACTAGTTTCCCTCGGTATTCTAAATGGGTGAATTTCGTGATTCTTTGAATGAGCTGCGTGCTGATGCTCTTCGGGCACGAGCAGAGATACTCATAGACGTAAAACTCAAAGAGCAGATGGTAGTCTTGACCCCGAAGACTTGAGAGAATGAAATGGACCATATTGGTTTTGGAGAGTGACTGTCCACGTTCTTTTAAGAACTTGTAGAGCTCAAATCCCGTCAGTCTTGCGGCCGGAGAGGCAGATATGGACCGAATCATTATATCGAACAGATCCTGGCTCAACCAATCTTCAAAGAGATGACTATTGAGAGACTTCAAAGATTGTAATGCCACAAGTATACCCGAAAAGTTCTGGAACTTGCCTATGTGGTTGAGCATGCAATTCACAAAGATCCGAATTGTTTTTTGGTCAGCTGGACCGGTTAGAAGGTACCTCATGTGGTCTTCAATGAATCCAGAAAGAAGTGTGGTGTTTAGAAGCGGATTGCCCTGTTCTGATATAGAGACATTCGAGTTGGTCGACTTTCGGGGCATTTCGGCATTTGCGGTGTCGTCCTCGTTAACTGTTTCGATGAATTGGTGGATTGAGGAAAGCTTCTTTTGTTTCTCAACCACGTTATCGTCTTCAATACTGAGGCAATGGATCTTGTGTGAGATTGCATCCGAGATGTCTTTATACGACAAGTCCAACGAATTCGATCTCGATATGAAACTGTTGATCACGTCTAGCACACGTTCCAACGAGCGGTCACGGCCATTTAAATCAAGTTCAGTTTCCACGAAAAAGCAGTATGAGTGGATTATGTCCACACAAAGTTCCTTTGTCAATGCTTGTTCACCCTTGAGTAATTTGTGTATGTAGTGCCACTCGATGAGATTAAGAGTCAGCTCCACATCGCCGTGAGAAGACAAAGTATGCAACACTTGGTGTAGGGTGGAGTCAGCAAGGGTCTGAAGTGCACTGTTCAGTTCAGGAAGCTCGCTGATTTTGCTTTCAAAGATCACTTCCTCCACAGTTAGGCGAGTACTCAATCCTGCCATAATCCACTGCTCATAGATGAACTTCACGAGTGGGTAGTGGTTGCACAGAAGGGCAACTCCGAGATACTTGAGCCACTCCTGCGAATTGAACATTTTCTCGTTGTGGGTGGAGACCACTTTGACCCATCGGAGGAGATTATCACAGTCTTGAACAGTGCACATATAGTCCAAGATCTTGGGCACAGGCAATGCCTCCAACGCACTAGAGACATCTTCTGTGCCATAAATGGTGGCCATGTAGCGGTCTAGAAGCGAAACTGCCCGGTCGTAGTCCTGGCAGTTGACAAGAATGTCCAAGCATGCTCCAATGTATGAGTACTCGAAGCTCGCGCCAAACTGGTGCACCACGATGCTCTCATAAACGGATTTCAAAGGTAGGAGTAACGTGAAGTCGCTGCAGTTCCTGAAAACAGAGAAAAGGAGGGTGGCCGCCAATTCGTGTTCCTCTGCAGACAAGTTGTTCGCTTGGTAGAGCTCCCGGTACAAATTGAGGGCAAGCATGGCATTGGAGTTGCCGTTTTTGGCCGCAACCAGATGTAATAGCAAGAGATACACAGATGGCGTCTGAAAACGCAGCGAGATCGGGTCCCGCTTGATCTTTTTCGCCATGTCCCACACTTGGTCGTATTGCTTGGCACATACACTCAAGAACAACATCACCTCCATCTCTTTTGGGGTCTTCGTGAGTAGCAGCAAATCACTCTTCCTCTCCAGTGCCCACTTTGCTCGTAAGCTTAGAGCTTTCGCCTCTTTGGCTTGTTGGTTGTTGACATAACTGAGACACATCGGTAGCGTGGGATTTCGGCACCCATTCTGCACCGCGGTTGCCACCACAGAGTCAAGAAACCGTTTTCGAGACATGGCCGCTGGATATGTCGGCTTTTTTTGGAAATTTGTCGCCGTTCGGACCAAACTTGGTGTGATGATTCAGTTGTAGGTAATAGGTGTTCATGCATACAAGCGCGATGTGGAGATGGAGGTCCACTAGCTCCAAGCAGGTCTCTGGAAATTACAACCATACTGTTTTTCCTAAACGCACCTTTTATTGAGTTTTTGCTTGTTCGCTTTCTTGCTTGCTCACTTCTTGTCTGCTGATTATGTTGCCGCTCACTTTCAAGAGACTACTAGCCACTAACCTGGCGGCTGGCAAGGGTAACTTCTCCATCTTTGACAGAGCAGCGAAATTGATCCAGAGATCCAAAACCCCAGCGAAATCGCCGGAACTATCAAGAAAAGCGGAATATCTCCGTGACGAGGTGGCCATTCGTACAATTGAGCGACTCGGTTTCATCACTCGAGACATGGCGAAAGTGTTGGATCTTGGCGCCCACTCGGGCAATTTCGTCAAGAACTTGTGCATAAAACTGGAGGTACCACCAGGAGGAGACCGTGCAGATGAGCAAATCACCGAGCAGCTTAACGCCGACAAGGACTCGCTCAAGTCGAAGATCCAGGAGTTGGTGATGGTGGACTCTTCTGAAGAGTTGCTATTTCGGGACGCTGGTGAGCTGTTCAACGGACAATTTCCGGGGAAAATCACAAGAATTGTTGCTGACGAGGAAGCTTTCGACCACAAGGCACTAAGCACCCCCGAGCAGTACGACGCCATCATTTCGAACTTGTCCTTGCACTGGATCAACGACTTACCGCAAGTTCTTAAAAACATCAACAGGGCGTTGAAACCCGATGGCCTCTTCATGGGCACCATTTTCGGCGGCGACACGTTGTACGAGCTCCGCACATCGCTCCAGCTTGCCGAATTGGAACGTCGTGGCGGTATGTCGCCAAGAGTGTCCCCGTTGGTGCATTTGAACGATATTGGGGGTTTGTTGAATAAAGCGGGCTTCAGCATGCTCACAATCGACACCGAGGATATTGTTGTTGGCGGCTTCCCCGATTTGGTGGCTCTCTGTGCTGATTTGCAAGCCATGGGGGAGCAAAATAGCTTGGTGTCCAGAGCTAACCACTTGCCCAAGGATGTGTTGCTCGCAGCCAACGAGATCTGCAAAACTTTGCATGGCGAGGTCGCCGAAGACGGTTCAGTGACTATTCCTGCGACCTTCAATGTGATCTTCATGATCGGATGGAAGCATAGTGACTCACAACCGCAGCCTTTGGAGAGAGGCACGGGCCAGATCAACTTGAAGGACGTGTTGTGATTTGTATATATTAACGGACGGCTTCTGGCTCAGAACTGGGTGATCCTGTCTGAGACACCGAGTCAACTCTCAATTCCTATAAGATCTGGATCTTTCCTCTGCTCCTTACTCAGCGCCATCCAACTCAATGAGGTTACCCAGAGCATTTGTAGGTTGAGGTTGTAGATCAGCAGTGGTGGAGATTGGTGTCGGAGTTTTGACCTTTTTCGTGGACTCATCTGCCTGATCAATTGGAGGTTTGATTGGAGGATCTGCTTTTGGCGGTATAGACTCTCCAGGCGGAGAACCAACTTTTTGGCATTCCTGTTCCTCACTCTCGATCTTAGCATGTTCTTCTTTCCCTTGCAAATCAATCTCAGTATCTTTCTCTTGCCCTTGCAACTCATTCTCAGCATCTTTCTCTTGACCTTCCAGCTTGCTCTTTGCAACTTGCCCCACTGTTACCCCACTCTCTTCCTTCTTCGACTTTCTGACTCTTGGAAGTACAAGTGGAGGGTGGATTCTCCCATTATATTGGACCTTCTCCTCGTTTGTCGACAGGCTATTGATGATGTCTAACGTTGGAACCACGCTGGCGTTTATAGGAGAAGGAACAAGGTCCAAACCCGATGTGCTCGAAAATGTAAGGTCACTGGCTGCCAAAGTGAACTTGTCGGGCCCATTTTCGCTTCGTTTGGAAAACACTCTCAGGCAGATGGTGTCGACGACCGAAAAATACAACGCAAGCAAGTTGAGGCCCAAAAGGATAGTGTGAAGTGCAAACAGCTGATGGCCAATTTTGGAGTGGGAGACCGCAAAAACAGTCAAGTAGCACGTTCTCACCGAAAGCACCGACATTGCCACAGCCACTCGGATCACCCAGGAATATTGCCAATTTTGAAACGAAAATGAATGGAGAAGCATTAAGATGAGGCATAAAACGGCCAGCGCAAAGTTCAAGTACGCTCGGGCCAAAACTAGCCTGTAATTTCTGGGAGTGAGTCTTGGAGGACGAGAATACATGCTTTCCAACATCTCGACCGATAAAGGCGAGTAATTCTGCGAAGTTGGAGGCTGCACTTCCGAGAAGCTCTTATACTTTTCGAAGAACCAAACGTTGCTGCCCAACACCGTTTCCTCCTTCCTTCCAGAGAGTGTTTTCCCGCTGGTCAAGCTGTACAACCCGTACCTGAGAAAGATCTTCAAGTTGTTCCAGGTCTGGACCACGGTTGGCTCGACGTAAATCAGCGTGTCATTATTAGTAGCGAACTCTTTCTCTTTTGCAATGTAAATTGCGGTCAAGTGACTTTCCAACGCCGAGTTGACATGTGCTCGATTGAGAAGCTTGGGCACATCTATAGGTGGCCAGCTACTGTGGACCAACGGCTCGGTCAAGCTGAGCAAATAGGTAATCAAAAACGTAAAGAGAGTAAACTCCGACGGGAACATCACGGAAATGGCAATTGAGGAAATTGTTCGTGGAAATTCCAGTTGCTGGGTGGGCTCAAAAGTGTTTGTGCGAATGTTGGATTTCGCAGCCAAAATGAAAGCAGCAGTATATTGCGAACGACGACACCTACGCCAAAGAATGTAAGCACAGCAGGGCAGTATGAAAAAAAATACATATGTATATAAAAAAGAGATTAGCATTCTCGATTCATTTGCAACTCGAGAAAATCAACCGCCGTCTTAACGGCTTCCAGCACTTTGAAAGGTCCAGTTTCTCTATGCCCCATGTGCCAATAGCTTATCGCGCTTACTTGCAGGACAGTGTGACTAATGGTACCACCAAGCAAACACTAGAATCATTAGCAGCAACATTTCTGACCGCATACCTTGACAATCCGGAATCGCTAGCTGTTGGTTGTTTGTTTTTCCTCTTTTCATTTCTTTCTCTTCCCTTGATCTCCTCTCGTGCTCGTTTCCATTTCCGCGTGCGCAATCACTTGCCTTCCTCGGTATAGATACGAGTCCTGTGTGTTGCCACCAATTGTGGAGTCAGTCTTGTGAATCCTCCAACCACTTTCTTTTCCCTCCACCATGTCAAAATACAAGAACCTGACCGTCTTGAAAGATGGGAAAGTGGACCAACACGTGATCTTGCCCAACTACACCTTGGACTCGTCCTTGGTGCTTTTGCCCGGGATCATCTATAACGTAACCTTCTCGAGGTTTAAAGCGGCGGCTCTACTCTCGAAGTACCGCAAACAGGCAACCTCCCTCCCCTTGGTCAAGAGTCTTTTGGCTGAGTACGACTTTGACTCATCCGTTACCGAGTCTGCTGCGCTTTCTCCACCGGCAGTGGACGGCGTCAAGCACTTCTATAATGTGGAGCAGCAAATCAGACTGAACTCGGGCTTCCTGGAATCTAACTCCCCCGTGTACCCTGCAAGCGAGTTTGACTGGATGTTGTTGTGTGTGACGCCCAATTTCTCCAAGATTTCCGACACAAAGGGCAAGTCTAGCGTGGAGCTGGACGTGGTCACCGTCACGCGTATAATCGGCGTTGTGGATGACACCTCAAGCATCAGAATCACGTTGCAGGCACTTGCCAGGGCGGTCAGAGACCCGAGCTACCGGTCCAAGAAACCCAACGAGATTTATGTGTCGGTGAAATGGGATGAATCGCTTCCTGACTTGAATACTCATGTGCGCATGATCAAGAAAACGGCGGGAGCGTTGTTTTCTCTGATAGACAAGTTCGTCGAGGAGTACAGGCAGGTTCTTGCGTCGAAGGGCAAAAGCAAGGATCTTTTGACTTTGAACCCTTTGGCAAACGCTTTGTTTCTACAATTGGCAGGTTCGAAAGATTTCGCCAAGGCGTACGCAAGCTTGCAGAAGATCGTCTCGAGTAATGGAGGCGCCGAGTTTGCCACTACACGCGGACTTCTGCGGGTAATTGACTTGAGTACGGCGATCATCCCTTTCCCCAACCACGAAAAGCTAAAAGTACTCAGCACTCTTGAACTCAAAGACCGAGTTTCTGAGGTTGGCGCCTTGATGGAGATAATGACAGACGTGTTCCAGAAGATCAAGGACTCGAATCTGATGATGAACCACTGGTTCTTCAATGAGGCTTCGAATATGCAGAGGGCCAATGTGGTGGCTAACCAGTTGAAGTCCATCAGAATTGTTTTGGAGGGTTTGACAAACACTGTTAAATCTGGAAACAGCCAAAAGCAGCTTGTCAGACGCGGCAACAATGTGGGCCCTCCGGCCAAACACCCACGAGATGACGGTAACGCTGCGAGTCGAGACGATGATGGAGATGACGATGATCTTCGTCTCATCGCCGATTTCATCCGCAACAAGTTGCCTGAGATCAGTTCGCTTTCTGACGACAGCAAGCGTCTTATCGTCAAAGATTTCAAGCGAGTGAAATCTGGGAACCCGGGCAATGCTGATTTCCACGTTATCAAGAACTATTTGGAAATCGTTGCCGATTTGCCATGGGATAAATACGTGGTAAAGTTCAAGTCGAACAAGGATATCGATCTAGCTGAGGCAAGGCGCCAGCTTGATGAAGATCACCATGGATTAGACCATGTGAAAACAAGATTGATACAGTATCTTGTGGTTTTGAAGCTTTTAGGCGCTAATGCTGAGAAGGAATATCGGAAACTCGGCATCTTGGAAGCGAAAAAACAGAAACAGCTCGAGGCAGAGAAAGAGAACAGAAAATTCAAGAGAGAGTCGGCAAATGGTGAAGCTATCATCATCCCCAATAGCGATGAAAGTCGCTCCTCAAGAGAGCAAGCTCAGGAGAAAATTGAGCAGTCTTCTAAGCTCACCGACATCGAGAAAGAAATCGAGGCAAAGTCCCTCCTCGTGTCTAAGAACAACAAATCCCCTATCATCATGTTGGCCGGTCCACCTGGTGTGGGTAAAACTTCCTTGGCCAAGTCTATTGCGAGTGTTCTCGGGAGAAGTTTCCAGCGCGTTTCTTTGGGTGGTATCAAGGACGAATCGGAAATCCGCGGACACAGAAGAACATATGTGGGCGCGATGCCGGGCCGTATTGTACAAGCGTTAAGAAAGGCCAGGTCGATGAACCCTGTGATTTTGTTGGACGAGATCGACAAGATTGTGGGAGAAAACAGCAGTGCAAGCAAGTTCAATGGTGACCCTGGAGCTGCTCTTTTGGAGGTTTTGGATCCAGAGCAGAACAACCAGTTCATGGACCATTACCTTGGGTTTCCTATTGACTTGTCGCAAGTGATCTTCGTTTGCACCGCGAATGACCCATATAACTTGTCGAGACCATTACTTGACAGATTGGAGATGATCGAGATTGGTGCCTACGACTACAACGAAAAGCTCGTCATTGGCCAAAAGTATTTGTTACCAAGACAATTGAAGAGAAATGGTTTCCCCGATGATAGCTTGGTTTACATCGACGACGAGGTGATGAAGAAGGTTATTCTTGATTACACTCGTGAGGCTGGTGTGCGTAACTTGGAACAGAAATTGGGGACCATTTGCAGGTTCAAGGCAGTCGAGTACTCCGAGAGTTTGTCGGACCCAAAGATTGCTTACCAGCCAAGAGTTGAAGAGTATGACTTATCTCAGTACTTGGGCATACCACATCCCAGCTTGAGCAATGAAATCATCGACTTGCCAATTTTGTCCAGTCGGTATGGCGTGGTGAACGGTTTATCCTACAACAGCGATGGCTCTGGTTCTGTTTTGATCTTCGAGAGTATTGGATTCAACAATGAGAAGGGCAGTTCGTCTTTACAAATGACCGGGAGGTTGGGAGAGGTCTTGATGGAGAGTGCCAAAATCGGCTTAACGTTCATCAAGAATACGTTATACAAGCACTTGTTGAACTGTGACAACACAGACTCTCTCATTGAGAGATTCAACAATTTGGAGATACACATGCACGTTCCAAGCGGTGCTGTTCTGAAGGATGGGCCTTCCGCCGGAATCACAATGGCCCTCTCGTTCCTTTCGTTGATCTTGGAAAAACCAGTGCCGCTGGACATTGCCATGACCGGGGAGATCACGTTGCGTGGATTGGTGCTTCCCATTGGCGGCTTGAAGGAGAAGATTCTCGGCGCTCACTTGACAGGACACATCAAGAAAGTGATTGTGCCTCGAGCAAACAGAAGAGATATCATTGAGGAATACGTGCAGAAGATCAATGAGCCAGGGAAGTTGAATGAACTCTTGAAGGACAATGCTCGTGGATCGGGGTACACCAATACTGCACCAGAAGATTTCTTCGCCGAGAAGTACGGGGTCACTGTGGTATACGCCAAAGAGTTTTGGGATGTGATCCGAAATGTGTGGGGCGAGGAGTTGTTGGCGAATGTTGAACAAGCTCGCCTCGCTGAGTATCACCTCTAAGTTGAGTCAACACAGGGGTGAAGTACCCCATTGTTTTAATATTATCGATTATGCGGATAACTTTGCGTGTAGCCGTGCTTTCACTGACGGGTCGAGTATTGGTGCCAAGCGCGGTTTGAGCCCTGGTCGGCTTAGCTGGTTTAACAGGTGTCATATGAGCTGGTCTATATGTCACTGGCGGTTCAATACAAGTCAATGGCCAATCAATGGTTATAGTCGAAATGGCAGCATTACGATTCTTTCAGTGGTTTTGCAACAATGGCAACGTTGCACCTCCACCTCATACTCCTGCGCCTCAATTCTGCCTCTGCAACTGAGCACTTCCATGTCTAGCTGTGATCCGCACCAGATCAAAGTGCACCAGCAGATATTCCCATTTGGTAGAATACGGAAAACCCCAAGCAATTCAACTAAATCAAAACGTCTAGTTGCTCGAGACCCTTAAAATCTATTCAGCCTGCAAAACTCCCCAGTTTGTTGTTTGTGGTCGATTGTTGGTGTGTGCCCTGGGAGACCCCGTACTCGCATTCGGCCGTCTGCAGTTTGAAAACAGACCCCAAAAATAAACATTCGAAACACACGGGCCCCTCAATGCAGAAATGTTGCCAATATTCTCGGAATTCGACCATTGCCGTTGTATTTGGCAGCCTCCAGCCACTGAGTGGCTCCCTTATTGCTTATCTACGTAAATATTTGTCATGGCAGTCCCTTCCATAGAATCGGACTGTATGCAGGCCCAGAACACGAGTGCGCACTGCGCAGTCGCGACGCTTTTCTTTTTCGCGGGCTGATCTAGCATGTTTTTTTATTCGCAAGTGAGGCTTTTAATCCAACCTGCTCCATACTTGACTTTCGGGCCTACCGCTTCTTTCTTCGTTCCAAATTCCCGTGGCTTTTTCTGCGCCACCACTTTCGCTTTTTCCCCACACACCGGTCCCCTTCGACTCCAGCACAAGGTTCTTCTGAAGGGATCATGAATGTGCTTCTTGCCCTTTTGCTCCTAATGGCGCCTATTTGCGCCGCCAGAAAGTCGCTTTCCGCCACCTCCTTGGTCACTTGCATGGAAAACTCCCAGATCTCGCCTTCCTACTTCAACGTGACGTTCGATCCAGACAACAGGTCCTTGAAGTACAACCTAGATTTGACCACCGAGATCTCGGCCAACGTTACCGCCCACGTCCAGATTTACGCCTACGGTTTCGTCATCATCGACAAAACCATCGACATGTGCTCGTTGGGGTGGAAGCAGTTCTGTCCGCTTTACCCGGGCTCCATGCAGATCGAGTCCATCGAGTACATTTCCGAGTCCTACGTGAGACAGATCCCTGGGATCGCCTACCAGGTGCCCGACATTGACGCCGTGGTCAAAGTGGATGTTTACGACAGATCCACCGGTGACAGGTTGTCGTGTCTCCAGTCCTCGTTCACCAACGGTAAGACCGTGGCCCAGGTCGGCATCAAGTGGGCCACCGCATGTATTGCTGGCCTTGGTCTCTTGATTGCAGCGTTGTTGTCCACGTTCGGTAACTCCAACGCGGCCTCGCACATCTCCACTAATGCCGTGTCCTTGTTCTTGTACTTCCAGGCGGTGGTGGTGGTCTCCATGCAGCATGTGGACAGAGTGCCTCCAATTGCCTCTTCGTGGGCCGAGAACTTGGCGTGGTCCATGGGCTTGATCGAGGTCGGTTTCATGCAGAAAATCTTCAGATGGTACGTTCAAAGCACCGGTGGTACTCCCACAACTTACTTTATGGGCACCACCAAGCAGATCTTGGTGCAGAGGGCCAAGCGGTACTTGAAAGACATGCACGACTTCGCACTGAATGATTACAGGATCATCCCAGGTATCAAGCGTTCGTTGGACTACTCGTTGAGCTCCAATGAGAACTTGATTGTGTTGAGAGGAATCAAGAGAATCGGCTATGACTCGCACATCGAGCCTACCTCCATTGTGGCAACTGGACTCACCTTCTTTGTGCTCTGCGGCTGTCTTCTCGGTTTGATTATCTACTTCGTGAAGCTGGCTACGGTACTTTTGATCAGATTCAAAAAGATCAATCCTAACAGACTAAGCCACTTCAGAAAGTCTTCAGCCACGATCTTGAAAGGAAGTTTGTTGAGATACATTTACATCGGCTTCACACAAGTTGTGATTCTTTCTTTGTGGGAGTTCACCGAGCATGACTCCCCTGCTGTGATTGTCATTTCGGTAATTGCCTTGATCATGACTTTGGGTGTCATTGGCTATGCTTTTTGGAACACATACAAGATCGGACAGCTTTCGCAACAAAAGCACTCCAATCCTGCTGCCTTGTTGTACGGTGACTCAAAGGTTTTGAACAAGTTCGGTTTCTGTTACACCATGTTTCACGCTGAGAAGTATTGGTTCGGCATCGTATTGATTGGCTACAGTCTTCTCAAAGCTATTTTCATCGGCTTGTGTCAGGGATCAGGGAGAGTCTCGTCGATCGTTCTTTTCATTCTCGATTTGGCCTACATGATTTACTTGTTCGTTCAGAAACCTTACATGAACAAGTCCACCAACATCCTTAACTACTGCATGGCTGTGGTGATTTGCCTCAATTCATTCTTCTTCATGTTCTTTTCTGACGTTTTCGGCCAACCTGCGCAAGTGGGTTCGATTATGGGATGGATCTTTTTCATCTTGAATGCGGCCTTCTCTTTCGTTTTGTTGATCATGATTATCGTTTTAGTGCTGTTGGCGGTGATTTCCAAGAATCCAGATGCTCGTTTCGCTCCAGCAAAAGACGACAGAACGTCTTTCCAAAGAATGTCGTCGATGAAACACAAGAAATCTGAAAAGAGTATGACCGCAGAGAAGCGCACTCAAAACGAGCTTTTCGCTTTAGGTGCGGCTGCTCAGGATCACCAAGAGAACTGGGAGTCTGAAATGTACAAACTCAACGACTTGAGCAAACAGTCAGATGATGTCTCGTCGTCGCAAGACAATCTGAACCCACTTTATGATGACAATGAGAAACTCGAGTTTACTGAACGGGAGCCGAGATTGGACGAAGATTCCGATGATGCGGGCAGAACTTTCGGCGAAAAGCTCAAAGAAAAGATCAGCAGAAAGTTCTCGACCAAATCGAAGACTTCACCTGAGGAGAGGATGATCACGCGCATGAGCGATACCATCAGTGATGACCACATCGCAAGTCTACCAGTCTCGCCCGATAAGTCTCTTTTGACTCACAAGCGGGACAACTCGATGATGTCGGAGTCTGCGTTCTCCTACTCGAACGCCCACCCTACGGGCCAAAAAGACCTTGTGTAAAAGGTCCATGTGATACCCCTACCACGATTGTATATTAGTTAATAGCATATTGCTTTCAAATCCTGAGCTCGTCCCATATCAGCTGCATTTTGTGAACCAACTCAAGGCTGTGCAACTGCTCAAGTATGGAGTTGGCACTATCCAGTGTTTTTTGTTTTGTGGGAGTCTTGGACTCTCCTGCAATAAGAAATGCAGCTTTGTTTGCGAGACTAGATGTCGCCGCTAATGCCTTACCAATGGCATCCATGTCTTTCCTGCTATAATTGTAATTTTCTTCAGCGTCCACTTGCGATTCCCATTGCCCGCCGATTAATTTATTGTACACCATATTGAACTCCCATGAAGAGGCAGTTCTTAGGAACAAGTTGTGGTGGAACAATCGAAGTGGATTGCGTTCAACAGTGTACCAGCGTTTTCTTGGGTCTTCAGCCACCAATGGCCCAACACTTGTAAAATCTTCTCTTTGACATGTTCCTGTGGATCTTGAAGGTATACACTTGTATAGGCCCCCAGTAAACGTGTGGGGCATAAAGAATCTTAAGTTCAGTCGGGCGTATATTCTTCTTCTCGCTACCTTATAGCATTCCCTGTGGTCCGCCGACGCTAACTGCAATTTTTCCAGGTTCGCCAGGTCAAGTTTCAAGATGGACTTTAAGCTTGATTTTGCTGCTTTGACAGAGTTGGTGAGATCGTGGCTGGCGGGATTTATGCCTTCAAAACACAAGATGGTTTGAAACACCGAGCTTTGAGATGTTAACTCGAAATCCTGAGACCGAACAAGCTTCCCGTTGATGCATTGGCAAAGCAGAACCAGATCAGTTCGTGTGAACTTGGCCACAGAGAATTTTGCGGTCTGAACGAGTTTCATCCCCGTGTATGAGGAGTCCATTCCCAAAGAACAAACCCCGGCAGCGGCAAGAGTGAAAAACTGGAAGTAAAAAATGACGATTTTCATGGGTTTGTTTGTGCTTCGTGATTAGTGGAAATGGCTGCGAAATGCGCAAATGTGGGTTGAGGCATGAACACCACATGGGGAGGTAAACCAGTAAAGATTGGATCGAACTAAGATTTAATAAATCCTCAATATAAGGGAAATTATAAAAGAGAAAAAAAAAAATATTGACAATCGAGCCGCTTAGTTCGAGTACATTCTGGTAGTACTTGGGCCTGCAAGAAGTGGTTTTCTTCATGGGCTCCATAGGTAAAGAACCGCAAGGAAATATAATTTCATATCCTTAGAGGACTTACAGAACACCATATTTCACACTTTCAAAATTATTCCCCGTTTTCCGCTCCCAAATTGCATGTCTACCCAGTGCCAACTCCACACTCTCGGGAGGTACGGGTGCAGACCCACCACCTCAAAAAATTGCGATGAGATGCCTTCTAAACTTCAGCATCCCATGGACTCCACACAGCAGCTGAATAAGCAGCACCGTGGCAACGATGGCAAGAAAGTCACCGCCAAGAAGAAGCTCCACCAGAACGGACACAACGCGAAAGCGTTTGCTGTGGCCGCTCCAAACAAGCTTCAACGACAAGCACGAAGAACTCACGATGTCAATGAGAAGAAGCTCCATGTGCCCATGGTCGACAGAACGCCCGACGACGACCCACCACCAGTGATCGTGGCCATCGTGGGGCCTCCTGGCACGGGTAAAACCACATTGATAAAGTCGCTCATCAAGAAATTGACGAAATCCACCATCACAGAAGTGAAGGGCCCGATCACCGTGGTGAGTGGCAAGCGCAGACGTCTTACGTTCATCGAGGTCAACAATGACTTGAACTCGATGGTGGACGCCGCCAAGATCGCCGACTTGGTGCTTTTGCTTGTCGACGGCAACTTTGGCTTGGAGATGGAAACCATGGAATTTTTGAATATCGCCCAGCACCACGGTATGCCGCGTGTGTTGGGAGTTGCCACGCACTTGGACTTGTTCAAGAGCCAGAGCACGTTGAGAACGTCGAAGAAAAGATTGAAGCACCGTTTCTGGACCGAGGTGTACCAGGGTGCCAAATTGTTCTACCTTTCCGGTGTGCTCAACGGTAGGTACCCAGACCGAGAGATTCTCAACTTGTGCCGGTTCATTTCGGTGATGAAGTTCCGTCCGTTGAAGTGGAGAAACGAGCACCCGTACTTGTTGGCCGACAGAGTCACCGACTTGACGCATCCGCAGACCATCGCAGAAAACCCAAAATGTGACCGGAAAGTCGCCATTTACGGGTACTTGCACGGCACGCCGTTGCCATCCTCAAAGGCACACATGCATATTGCCGGTGTGGGAGACTACTCTGTCCACGCGGTGGAGAAATTGCCGGATCCTTGCCCCACTCCGTACTACGAGCAGAAATTGGATGAGCTCGAGAGAGAAAGAGCCAAAGCAGCAGCCGAGGCCGGCGAGGAGATCGCCCAGCCTAGAAGAAGACGCAGAAAGAGACTTGAGGACAAGCAGAAGATCATCTATGCGCCCATGTCGGACGTCGGCGGTGTGTTGGTCGACAAAGACGCTGTGTACATTGACGTTGGCGACAAGCAGTCGTTTGTCGCTGGCGAAGAGCTGGGTGAAGGTGAAAAGCTTGTCACTGGTTTGCAGGAGGTCCAGAAGACCATGCAAGAGCGGCTTGCGGAAGGGCCGGGGTTGAAGTTGTTCTCGAACTCTGCCGAGCTTGACGGAGAAAACGACGAACAAAACCTGGACGAAGAGGAATTGCAGGGCTTGCTTTCTGAAGACGAGGAAAGAGACAACACGGGCAGAAACACCATGCGGAAGCCCAGAATCTACGGGAAATCCGTGCTGGAGGACACCGAGTTCGACGGCATGTCAGATGACGAACAAGACGACGATTTCGACCACGACGAAGACAACTACGACGAGTCCAAGCCTCGAATGGTCGATGTTGACTTTGGCAACGGCGCAGATGCATCGAAGCTCGAGTACGTCGAGGACCTGGCGTTGTCTTCTGACGAGGAGGATTTTGCAGCCATGGCGTCCAAGTTGAAAGGATCTGTGCAGCGCCGGTGGAACATCAACAAGTTGTTGTACTTGGACAACATTGACCCTGCAGAGGTTGTCAGACGCTGGAAGCAGCAAACCGTTGAGGACGACGAGGAGTCTGATATTGAGGACGACGAAGACAATTTCTTCAAGAAAAGAGACACCTCGCTGGCCTCGGAGGACTTGGACACGTTCATCCCATCTTATCCTAGTGTTGAGAAGCTTCGAGAGAAGTTTGATGCGTCGAAGATCGAGGAGAGTGACGACGAGTACGAGAACGGGTACAGGCAGTTGAAAGAGAGACTTCTTGTTGCGCCAAAACTCACCGACGACAAGGAGAACGAAGAAGCAAGCGGCGAAGGTGATGACGACGAGGAATTGTATGGCGATTTCGAGGATTTGGAGGACGGCGACGGCGAAGAAAACGGCGACGGCGAAGGTTTGGATGACGACGAAGACAACTCGGACGCCGGCGACGATTTTGCCGATTTCGAAGCTGAGGAGCAAAACGAGGAGCCCGAGAACGAGAACCTCACCGTGGACGAGAAACGAGAGCTCAACGCGGCCAAGAAAGCCAAGCTCAAAGTGCAGTTCGAAGACGAGGAGGACCGAGAGTTTGGAGCGGACGATCCAGAGGGAGACACCGAGGCAGACACCTGGTACGAGTTCCAGAAGAACAAAATGGCCAAGCAGTTGGAGATCAACAAGGCCGAGTTCGAGGAAATGGACCCAGAAACCAGACTCAAGGTGGAAGGTTTCCGTGCTGGGTCGTACGTGAAGATTGTGTTTGAGAACCTTCCATGTGAGTTCATCGAGAACCTCCAGCCCGAGTACCCGATTGTGTTGGGTGGTCTCCTCGCCACCGAGTCCAGATTTGGCATCATGAACGTCAGAATCAGAAGACACCGTTGGCACAAGAAGATCTTGAAGTCGCTGGACCCGTTGATCTTGTCGCTTGGGTGGAGGAGGTTCCAGACGATTCCGATCTACACCACCACGGACTCGCGTACCCGTAACAGAATGTTGAAGTACACCCCCGAGCACGCATACTGTTTTGCGTCGTTCTACGGGCCGTTGGTTGCTCCCAACACCACGTTTGTTGGGTTCAACATCGTGGACCAGACGTCTACAACAGGGTCGTTCCGGATTGCAGCCACCGGTATTGTCGAGGACTTGAACTCGTCGGTGGAAATCGTCAAGAAGTTGAAGTTGGTGGGCCATCCATACAAGATCTTCAGAAACACCGCGTTCATCAAGGACATGTTCACCAACTCGTTGGAGGTGGCGAAGTTCGAGGGAGCATCGATCCGAACGGTTTCGGGCATCCGAGGAGAAATCAAGCGGGCGTTGTCGAAGCCCGAAGGGTACTTCCGGGCAACTTTCGAGGACAAAATCCTCATGTCCGACACAATTTTCTTGAAGACATGGTACCCGGTCAAGATCAAGACGTTCTACAACCCGGTGACGTCTCTTTTGCTCAACAAGCACCAGGAATGGCAGGGCATGAGACTCACGGGTAAAGTGAGAGCCGAGCAGAACATCGCCGCTCCGCAGCAGAAAGACAGCGCCTACAAGAAGATCGAGCGTGAGGAGAGAAAATTCAACCCGTTGAAGGTGCCGAGATCGATCCAGAAAGAGTTGCCGTTCAAGTCGCAGATCAGGGAGATGAAGCCTCAAAAGAAGCAGAGCTACTTGGCGAAAAGAGCGGTGGTGACCGATGGCGACGAAAAGAAAATGCGAGACTTGGTCAACAAGATCAACACGTTGAAGCGCGACAAGGACACGAAGCGGAAGGTCAAGAAGAACGAGAAGTTCCAGGACCGCATGAAGGTGTTGGCCAAGAAGGAGGAGCTGAAGAAGGAGAAGGAAAGAGAGCGCAAGCGCGAGTACTTTGCCAGAGAGGGCAAGAAGAGAAACTTGGACCAGAGCGAGGGCAACGCAGCGGCTTTTGGAGCAAAGAGAAGACGGTAAAAAAAGAGCATAGTAGGCCCACCTGGCAGTGCATTGCCAGGTGTGAATGTACACTAGAATATTGAGCGAGGAGTAGAGTAGAGCGGAGAAGGCTGTAATTTGAGAGTATGGGGAGGGTAATTTTGAGCCGAGGACACTGTAATTTGAGAGTATGGCAACTGGGGTTTGCCAGTGTACGTGATGTGGTTTGATAATGCTGATGTGGTTTGACAGTTAGGTGATTGACAGTGTACGGGAAAATTCGTTGACGGTGTAGGTGATAATTCGTTGACAGCGTAGATGATGTGGTTTGATAGTTAGGTGATAATTCGTTGACAGTATAAGTGCCAGTGTTGATGGTGTAGGTGATTATGCGTTGCAGTGTAGGAGCAAATTCCTTGAGGTGCAAATTCGTTGAGTTGCAAATTCGTTGACAGCGTAGATGATATGGTTTGAGAGTCAGTTGAAATTCGTTGACAGTCGAAGTGCCAGTGTTGACAATGTAGGTGATAATTCCTAGACAGTATAAGTGCCAGTGTTGAAAGTGACCCAGGCAGTGTAAGCGCATAGAACATCGGTCCGATGTGGCCGAATGTATGGCCCAGATGTGCTCGCATTTCAGTGGACTACGCACATTTCCGAGTTTTCCGGGTGGTGGCCAGCGCTGGCAACAGCGTGAATTCCGTCTTGTAACAATTTTGCTAAAGATCGCCGTTGGCTACTCGGCACAGTGGCTACTTTTCCGCACAGTTAGGGTCGCACGAGCAAACCAGAAGCAAGACGAAGCAAAAAAGAGAAAAAGAGAAGGTTGACAAGAAAAAAACTGCGGGTAACAAAAACTGAAAGCGAAAACACACACTGTTTGTTTTCTCCCGCCGAACCAACCTGTTCCCACAGCAAAACTCCTTCTCTTTCCTCTTCCTCACTTGACACCGCCCATCCTGCAGCGAGAAGGATACGCTTACAACCAAATCGACCCAGTCACGTACAACTCCACCGCCTTTTGCATCCGCGCCCCAAAACTCGTTCGTGGGCCATTCTTCATCTCCCTCGTGCACTTTTTGCCCCCCAGATCAACTGCGCTTCAACGCAACACCGCCAACTTCTCCCGCTTGCTTACCCCCATCCAAGTCCGATGGCCCATTCAGCCGTGGCGCCCACTTCGCCGTACCACAACAAGTACGTGTCGGATATCCCGTTGAAACGTCCCCAAGAAACGTTTGTTGACGACCCGTGCCTGCTTGAAGAGGTGCTGCTTGCCGATCTCGAGTTCGACTTGGCCAACAACATCAAGGACATCAACAGGCTCCACGTTTTCCATGCCATCGCCGTATTCAGCGCCGTTTTGCACGATCTCATCCGCTTGAGCGGCGACAGAGCCCTTTTCGACCTATATCGCGCCCAGAGACTCGACGCGTACCAGATCCACATGGACTCGCTTGAAAACGACCTCCTAAACGAGAAATCCGGCTTCCACGACGACGACTTGCCGCTCCCGCTCGACCCCCCGCACGAACCCCACCTTGAGGCGTCGCTCGAAGCCACCCTAGAACCTGGCTTGGACAAGTCCGAGTCGTTTGTGTCGCTTCCTGACAAAAACGAGAGTTATGGTCTGTCTCCCCGCTTGGAGATCAACAAGCTGGGCTCCGACGATTTTTCCACATCTTCGGCGTCTGAGGTTGACGACCTGGTGATCGATTTCGCCAGTAAGGCTCCACCAGGCGCATTCATCTCCACTGAGCTGCTCATACAAACCACTTCACTCGATGTGCTAGCTGACCCGATCACCGTGCACAGCAACGAGCGCTTGAAACGGGAAGTGCTCTACCACATGACGCCGAAAATCAAGCAGCAGGCCGAAATACTCGTACGGTGTTTTGGCTTGGCTAAGGCGCCTCCAGTGACGATTGAGCAGTTCTTGGCGAGAATCAAGCAGTACTCGCCGCTGGTATCGGTGTCGGTGTACATCCATAGCGCCTACATGCTTTTCAGGCTCTGTGTGTTGTTGGACGTGATGCAGCTCACGCCGCTTAATGTTTACCGGTTCATTTTGGCGCTGATCCGGTGCCTGACCAAGAAATTGGAAGATATTCACCAAAAACAGCAGAACTTCGCCACGGTGGGCGGAGTTGCCCCAAAAGACTTGCGCAAAATTGAGGTGAGCTTTCTCTACCTCATCAACTTCAAGTTGGTGGTGAGCGAGTACATTCTCAATCAGTTTTTGGCCAAGGAATTCGTTGCATTACGAGCTTTCTGCAGAGAGCACTTCCCTGAGCCTAACTAATCCGATACGAAAGAAATGAAGCCTATTGTATACGACACTTTCACGAAACTTCATACACGATATTCATTCACTCCTACTTAATCATTCACTCCCACTTATTCATTCACCTCGTAAGCATCCACTATCGCATCGCACGTCTTACAGCAAAATTCGTCGTTTGCAGCAAAAATGAATTTAGGGACCCAGAAAATTAATGGAATACACAACACAGCCCGAATGAACCACCAAAGGCAGCAAAAACAAAAAATTATGCGATTTCTGTGGATCGAACACAGGACCTTCAGATCTTCAGTCTGACGCTCTCCCGACTGAGCTAAAGCCGCAATAGAACCCATGCCGGGACTCGAACCCGGAATCTTTTGATTAGAAGTCAAATGCGCTAACCATTACGCCACACAGGCAGGTGTTATGGATGTAGAAAGTGCCCGACAGACGAGAGCGTACGCGCTGAGCTGCTTATGTAATCAGGCTGTGCGCCTGTCAGCGCCCCCACTTTTAGTGCATATCCAGGTATTGTTTGCAACCCTCAATGGCCTATTGTTTCGAGTCTAGAACCAGACAAGTTGCCCCTTGGGTCCATCGTCCGTTAATTACAGTTTGACGTAGTGATGATACATTGCGCCCTGGCCTGTGGTATCACTTTGAAAAAAAAAAAATATATGTTTTGAAAAAAAAAACGTGGAGTGAAGAAAATTCCCGTAAATGCGTTAACCGAGCGGATCAACGGGATGACATCAACAACGTTGGCGGACAACGCAGACTGCGCGCGTCATCGGGCGCATACGGTGAATTGATCGACAAGAAGAACAATTTCAGGAAATGGCACGAGTAGAATTTTCGGCGGAATGTCCAAAAAGGAAGATCGTCATGAGGTTTGGAAGCTGAACATTTTCTGGGTGAGCTGCTTCTAGACTCGAGCTGTTTTTGAGTTGCAATTGGGATGATTCTGGGAACTGAGAAGCAATTCTGATTCTGGGGATATTGCTGGCCATTTTAGCGAACCACCCAGAGATAATCCCGGTCCCGCGAGTGGACGCTAAGAAATTTCGGCGCACTTACGTAATTCCCACGGACCACTAGCTGCAACCTTTCTCTAATGGTTTCCACCGACCAATTGTCGACTGCTGCTGATCGCTACCATCAATTGCCGCAACTTAACAACCAATCTCCTTCAGCGATTCCACTTATTCTTTTGCACTAACTTAGGCGTAGTTTTTTTTTCCTACTTCTCCCTTCGCGTACCCCCTCCTAATTGAGTACTGCCCGGTACTCGGCTAGCGGAGATAATGTGCGCAAGATTGCTGTGGTGCCCCATTCCGTCAGCCGTTCGATCTCCGATTGAAGCGGAGACCGCAAAAAAGAAACCCTGCAATGGGAGATTATGGGTCCCTTCACCCGGTGGAGTCGATCAAAAACGGGAACCCCTGTAATTACAAACTCTAAAGTCGGCATCTTATTGTGTGAGCCCAGATGCAGATCCATGGCCCCGATTGGACCGAGCCATTGCAATAGCGCAAATTGGGGGATTTGCGACGTTGGTCGACGGTGGGATGTTGAACAGGGGTCCCAACGGAGCAAGCGGCAACGGTTTTGATGGCGGACTAATTTTTTTCTGGAAGGGACACGATACCCGTCTAGAACGTAACACTGCCCATCGGAGGGTAACCTCGTGGCCAGTTACTCATTTGGGGCAAATTTGATGACTGAGATGGCAGCAAGCGACGGCGCAGAAAGAGGGGGGAGACGCTCGTTGGTTGCTTATGCACGAGGCGGGCATTAAACCCCATGCATGGGACGGCACTTAATGCCAGCGAAGTCGCCAACAATCGGGGCACCCTCCGGCCGCTTACCGGTTTAGGAAACAAAGAGGGGGGGCTAACCGCGGGTCCGGACCAGCCTCCTGCACCGGCATGCACGACTCGGAGCTCACTGTCACTCAACTCCACCCTGGAGGCGCGCGGGGCAGGTCTCCTGCTTGTATGCAGGCTATTTCCGCCCTTCTCCGGCAACCTCGTCACAGCGTTCCAGAAATGAGAAAACACCTTCGCTACCAAGCAATGAGGCAGTGGACACCAACTTCACAAAACCACATCAATCCGCTCCGCTCAAATCGAGCTTCTCGAATTTGTCTGTCTCGTGGCACCTCGGGCACCCCCCACTTACCGGAGCACCTCCTGCATGCGCGCCCACGCCTATTGTCTGCGCCAGACGTCCTCCGATTCCCACAGTTCCCCAGATTTCTTTTTTTGGCCACATCGTCAGTTCCCCATATCTCTTGCGTGGGTCCGGAGTGTACACGTTGATATCTATATATATACTGATCTTTTCTCGCCGCCTCAGACCCATTTCGTTGAACCTGGCGTTTTTTTCCCAGAAAAGTCTCCCCACCACTTCCATTTGCCAACAAACCACCCGTGTCAATTTTATCGTCAACGCATGTCGTACACTGCTACTGCCACCAGAGGCATTGCACCAACAAGCTTGAACCTCAACATCTTCAGCCATCCTCCCGCCAAACTTGGCCACGCCACCCCGCAACCCACAAAACCAGAGAGAAAACTCGTTAGGAGAGCCTCCTCCGTTCTCACCGACGACGAGGACATTTTCTCCCTCGACATGGTCACCATGGATATGGACTTTGACCAGGCGTACCTGATGTACACGCTGATGCAGCAGAAAAACGCCTTGATGGGCATCGAGCAGCTCCAGGCGGCGCAGCAGGTCAACATGAACCACACGTTTGCCATGCAACACAACAACAACTCCCAAAACAGCCCGGCACTCCCCAACCAGGGGTCTTCGGCGGCTAATGCAATTCACCATTTGCAGCACCTCCCCACGGGTCAACAAACGCCCACGGGCATGCCTGAGCTCCTGCAGCTTTGTCCTCCTGGCGAGTTGATGAACGGCGGCGGGCTTTTCGCCGGGCTTGGGCCCGAAACTCCGGCGGCTAACGACAAACCCGCGGACGACATGGACCAGTTCTTCTCCAACACGGAGTCGGACGCGTTGGAGAAGTTTCTCGACCGGTTGGCGCTGCTGAGCTCGCTGGACCCGCTCGAGATGTACCCACAACACCAGCACAAGATGCCGCTGATGTTCGAGTTGCACACGATGAACTCTGCTGAGCAGATGCCCGTGCAGCGCGAGATCCCCGACATCATCAAGAAGGAGATCACCGACGCGTTCAAGCACCCTCCGGTGCAGAGCCTCAAGAGCTTTGGTACCAACCCGTCGCAGATCAACACACAGCTCCCCACGCCGCTAGATTCTCGCCAGTCGCTGACGTCCACGAAGCGCAGCTACGAGGACTTACTGCCTCCGATGTCGCCGCTGCTGAAGAAAAAGAGAAAGCTGACCAAGCCGCTCCTTTCGCTCGAGCAGAAGAGATTGAACCACTCGCACAGCGAGCAGAAGAGACGGTTGTTGTGCAAGGAGGCGTACGAGCGGTGCTTGCGTCTCATCACCAACGTCGAGGACTACAAGAACGACTTGGTGTCTGCGTCTGCGGTGACGTCGTCGAAGAAAAAGAGCAAGCGGAAGCAGATCAACAAGGAGGGCTTGCCCAACTTGTCCAAGCACACTGCGTTGTGCAAGATCAGCGAAGAGATTGAGAAGATCAGCAGCAAGAACATGCGGTTGCGCTCCTTGCTTGAGGCGACCAGCGGGTACAGATGAGGGCACAGGGCACAGGTGAGGGCACCGGTTTCTATTTATTTGATACACGATTAATGTCACCACAGTGTAGGACGGACGTGAGTATTACGGGATTTCAGGGGGCAGTGTGTCCACTTACGTGAGTAAAGTATCTCGCCAGGGGCATTTTTCCTTGTCGGTTTTTCCTTGTCGTTTTTTCCTTGTCGTTTTTTCATTTGCGCCCGTTGCTGAAACCCACTCGTCAACTTTCTGAGTCGCACCTTCTGATCTATGAGAGTCAACTGATATCCACAACGATAATAAGCATCTCCCACCATATCTACCCAAACACAGCCCAAAGTGCCAGTATATGTACCCCACGGAAAAATCACATTTCACGCTTTGAATAAAAAAAAAAAAAAAAAAACTTCCCCATACTACTCTCCCTCCCGTCGTCCTCGTCCTAATTTACAGTACTCCATACGCGACTCAACCTCGCGCACCACTACTACCCACTATAATGCCCGCCAGCAAATCTCTGACCCCGGCCCCGGCCGGTGCCGACCATCCGGCCCATAATTTGCGTATAGGAGATTCTGAAGACATCCAGGCATTGCTCAAGTTGACGCCCGTGGTATTGCCCAACGTTGTCACCGTGAATTCTCTTGGTGAAAACTACCCCAACGACAAGCGGTGGACAACGTTCCGCTCGGATTTCCGGTACATCTACGTGAATAACTGGATGTACCAGTGCCGCGGGTACCTCAAGTTGGCGTCCGAGCACTTTGACGCCGATTTGTTCGAGATTGAGTTGTTTGACTTGGTGCACCCGCCTCCACTTGACGACCTGGCGCTACTCGTCAACAAGGCGAAAATGGCGTTGTTGACCAAGGTCCACGGCAAGAAAATCGCGTCGCTCGCGTCGTTCGAGTCGCTTTTCCGCATATACTTCGGCAGTTCCACGCCGTTGGGCGGGCCCGAGGAAGAAGACGAAACCGACGTCGACCAGTCGGTGTACCCGCGGTTTGACGACCTCTACATCGACGAAAAGTACGACGTGTTGTACTTGTTGATGGCCGAGGTGTCGCTGTACCTGGACTTCCGGGATTTCATCGATAAAAACAAGCTTTCGCCCGACCACTTGCGCACTCCGCTGATATACTCTCACTCGGTGAAGAAGCAAGGTCTGGGCGAAGACTACATTTTGGCATTTGACAATACGGCGTTGTACAGGCGTCAAGTGGCGGCACCAGAGCTCATTGTTCCGAAAAAACGGAAGTTGGCCCCTCAGTGGCCCGACGAGGAGTACGAGCCAGAGAAATTCGACGCTGCCTCCATCAAGTACGAGTTGGTGTTCCGGGACGTTTACGGGCTCAATGAGCTCGTTAAAGAGTTGCTGCACAACAAGAAAAACAAGAAAAACAAGGCGTTGCTCGACGTGCTAAAGCTGCCGGACTTTGTTGCCAATGTGTTCTCGTACGAGATCAGAAAGCGCAAAATCTTGTCCCATAGACGCAAGGACTTGGAAATGGCGCGGTTGTTGGCCACCAGGAAGCGGTCGTCGCGTATCGAGGCCAAAGAAAAGCAAAGACACTTGGAAGAGCAGGAACGGAAGGCCAGAGAGTACGAGGAGTTGCAGTATGCTGCCAGCCGTCGCAGATCTCAGAGAGCACGCCTGCAAATGCAGACGAAAATCAAGATGGACTACACAGCAGGTCTCTCGCGGGAGGAACGATTCAACTTGAGGATGCAGAAGAACTTGGAGGAGAGAATGAGAGAATCGACTCCTGTGGTGAGCGAAAGTGAAGTCGCCGTGAAGGGCGAGGAAACCGAAGAAGAGCAAAAGACCGAGGAGACCCCTGTTACTGAACAAGCTGCCTCCCTTACGGGGAGCCCACAGAATGGAGAAAAGACATCCCAGAATGATGGAACCGCTGGGGCATATCAATCTTCGCCATATGTTACAACCCAGGTCCCCCAGCCTTTGCCAAACCCGAGAAATCCTGCTCAATCACACCATGTTCAGTCATATCCTGCTCAAAATTTGCCGGGCAGCATTAGCGAGAGTCAATTTGCTACTTTCGGTGGACAGAACGAGCTGGTTGCCACCATGCCAAATTGCACGGCTCCCACTCCAGCATTTCCAATGAACTTTCCAAACTCTGGGCAAGTGGCGCCGCCAAGCGCTGCTCCTCCTTACATTGCAACTACACAGCCGAGCTTTCCAGTGACTCAGCCAGCTTTCCAGCAATTTCCGGAAACATACGAGAATTCGGGTGTGCCTGAAAACGGGACCAATACTGAAGGTTTAGGCGAGAACTGAGCCACCCAGCCTGCTCTGCGTGGCCAATTTAAGCGCTATCCACTACTCAAAAATCACAGGCAATTTCTAGATAGTGCTTCTGTGCACACGCAATTTGCGCTGGGCTACGAGAGTGACTCATAACCAGTTCACGGGCTTTACTAGCCGTAATTGACGAAATAGGCATCATCTAACTGGCTATGGGATTGGAGGTACCGTATTATGCTGTGATTTTTACAAGCAAGTTAAGAGATTTGCCATTGGAAGGAAAGAGTCACTATGATACAGTTGGAGACCGAATGGTGGAATTGGCTGCTCAGCAGCCGGGGTTTCTAGGTGTGGATTCAGTGAGAGACACCACCAGGACAGGAATTACTGTATCTTACTGGAGAGACTTGGAGAGCATACGAATGTGGAAGCGCAACTCGGAGCATACCATAGCCAGAAACCAGAAGAACGCTTTCTATCTGCATTACAACGTGAAAATTGCACTTGTTGAACGGGAATATGAATTTTCTCTGCTCGACCAATGACTAATCATCTAAAATGCTCTTGCGCTATATAGACTCATTACAAGTTCAACTCGTTCAAAATCTGACTGGCCAACGTCTTGTAGTTCCAAGTGTTTCCAAGCGTCTTCTTGAACTGGACACCGTACAACCCAACAAGTGGCACCTTGACGATATTGATCTCGAATTTCAATGGCGTCTTTCTTGATGCAGCATTGTCGTGCTCGTTCCCGTGGTCCAAAGATGTGCTAGGCGACCTGTGGTGGGCCCTTTGTTCGATTCTCGAAGAGATCAACATGTCACTGCCACCGCCGACCATGATGCCGCTGAGCGAGTCAACGGAATCATCGTACGCCAACTGCTGCAATTGGGCACGCGTCTCGTCGTCGAGATCCTCGTCGTCCAAATCGACAGCACCCATAAGCAGCTTGTTGAGCTTCGCAGCTGCTGGAGTGTTTGGAGGCATCAAAGTTTGGGATCCGTTTCTCTTTCTGTAAGAGTGGAGTATCGACTGACCGATCGAGAACTTGCGTCTGTGAGTGCTGCTCATGGAGTTGGATGCGCGGTGGCCCTTTGCAGGTGGCGACAACAAGTTCGAGTTCATATTATTAACATTCGTGTTCAATTTCAACGACGGCTGTCTGCTGAGATGCTTTGTCGATTGCTGTGGTGTGATCACCTGTGGTACCGGAAGTTGTTCACTCTCAGGCTCTGGTGTCTTTGTTCGCTCGCTATTGTCCTTACTTGAGCTCATCACGTTCTGCAAAGAGTCAGAAGATGACTTGAATGCATCACCGTAAAGGCGCTTCTCCTCGCTGTTATCATCCAGTCTGTACTCGTCAATAATTGTGCTTGCTGTAGGTGTCACTTCACCAGGAGCTGCAACGGTCAACGATGGTGAGTGTACACACACGAATCCGCCCTTAACTTCCTGGAACTTGACGCCCAACTTACTCAACACGCTGATGATATTGTAGCGAATGACCGGTAATGGCTTGGTAGAAGTGGTCTGCACACTGAAGAAACCCTTCAAGAAGAGAGTCTTAGGGTACTCAATGGAAGGCATGCTGTTTCTGCGGGCTCTGTTGAATTGCTCCACAATCTGGTCTTCAGTCAAGTTAGGAGTCTGCTGCTGGTCAAACTCATCAAGCGTAACATCGTCAAAGAAAGCTTCATCCTTTCTGTCATGATGTGAGTCGACTCCCTCGTCACTATTTTGAGCTGCCATAGTGTTAGGCAACGCAGGGTGATGGGATCCCCCTCTGTAGTAAGCAGAATCCTTTCTTGCGTGGCCACCAACAGACTTCGCCCTTGCCGTAGGATGGAACTTCTTCGCATCCAACAAGTTTGGCTTTTCGTGTTCTGCATTCTCTGTCTTGGTTGAGCTCCCGGTACCCGATAATTGACTAGTGTTGATGTTAGGCAAAGGTGGCAAGTACTCGACGGGAATGAATCCGTGGAATTTGTTGCCTGAGGTTGATGACGACCGCGAGTGACTCTTGTAGCTCGATGGTTGCTCGTCGGCTTTAGCTGGTCTCTGTTGCCTGATTTGCTCATTGGCAAGCGATACTCTCGATGCACTGGACTTTTCCTTCGCGGTCACCTTCATACTGACTCCACGGCGCACCAATGGATCCCTCTTACTCGAGTTGGAAGACTGAGGCAGCAACTTGGCAGGAGAATCATTGAAAGAAATTTTGGGCGCCGTGAGCGGCACAGGTGCATCCCCAATTGAATCTCTGTGAGAGCTGCCACTGTTATTTGATGATGGACTTTGATTCTTGCTCTTCTTAGTAGACAATTTGCGAAGAAGCGAGTTGAAGCCAAGAGGCTTGCCGGCATTTGGGTCCAAAGTTTGGGGCATACCAGAGCTGTTGGGGCTCAGAGACAATCCTTGACCTTGTTGCTGGACATCTTCAGCAACAGGAGACTGAGATTTGCGGTTCAATGTACTTGGAATAACCGAGGTGTGTGCCTGCTCGGGGAACTGCAATGTTGGAACATTCTGCGGTGTTTTTGCAACGCTCGGACTCGGTGATGCACGGAACGGATTCTCTCTGTGTTCCTCGGAGCGAGGTTGCTGCTCTGCAGGTGCAATGGCACCCGAGGGGACCTTGGGAAGAGAATATTTTGGAGGAGGTTGGGGTGAGTGACTGTATGACTGCGAAGAAGAACGCTGAGATGGAGCGGCCGGCAAAGGTTGTGACAGCGACTTCGCGTGCGCGGCATCTTCTTGCTGTTGCTTGATCTGGGCCAACATAGCCTCCTCCTTTGCTCTTTTACGCTTGCGCATTTCATCAACCAAGTAGTAAATCGAGATCAAGGGATGGAATCCACAAGTTGGATCCGGAAGTATCTGCTGCAGCGAGTAAGGGCGTCCCAGTTTGGTGGCTTTGTACCAGTTATCAGAGCTCATTTGATATTCGGTACTCGTGATGAGGCTAGTCAATTCCTCAGAAACAAGAGGAGCCAGGCCAAGGTCGTAGGACGCAATCGTCAGAATAATCTCAGGGTCCAACGGGAGCTGAAGAGGTACTCGTTTCGGCATGTAATTGGGAACCGCGTACTCGTAGCCTTTGTTCATCCACGGATGCTGTATCACCTCCAGAAGAGTGGCTCTTTTGGTTGGGTCAACAACAAGCATGCGAGATAAGAGCGAGACGCACTCTTTGGAAATGAAGGGAGGGTACTCAACGTTTCCTTTTTTGATTTTCTCGTGCAAAACAGAAACGACAGGGTCGTCAAAGGGCACCTTGCCACACACCAAGACATACAATACGACACCAAAAGACCAAACGTCGACTTCTGGTCCAGTGTAAGGTTTCGCACTCAACAATTCCGGCGCGGCGAAGTACAAGGATCCACAATAGGTCTTGAGAAGACTCTTGGGCATGTACAAATTCGACAAGCCAAAGTCGATGATTTTGATATCACCTTTCTGGTTGATCATAATGTTTTCGATCTTCAAGTCACGGTGCACAACGTTATTGCGGTGGCAGTAGTCCAAAGCCAGTGCTATTCCGCGAGCAAATTTCCGAGCGTATTTCTCATTAAGCGAGCCGTGAGACACAATGTAGTCAAGCAACTGTCCACCTTCGACGTATTCAAAGAGCATGTAGTAGTGATTTGTCATGGGCACCATCTCATAGAGACGGCAAATGTGCGGATGAAAGAGAAGACGGCCCAACGCTCCCTCACGGATCGTTCTCTTGTCTCTGGCCACCTCTTTTTCGAACTCCTTCTGTTTCTGAGCAGCTTCCTCAGCCGATTTGAGAGGATGATCATTGGAATGAGCACGTTGGTACAATTTCGCAGCACGAGGCACGATTTTGACAGCACACTTCTCGCTGGTCACATTGTGGCGAGCCAACTTGACTTTCCCCATGGACCCTGCACCAATAGTGCGGATGAAGTCCCAGTCTCCAATCGATTTGCGGTGGAATTGCTGCTGCTGCAGTTGCGAGTGCAGCAGATGTTGCGGCAGCTTATGCTGCGAGTGCGAGTTGCCGTGGGTCAGCGGGGTGCCGTGGTTCTGAGACGTGTGATGACGCAGCGACTCGTGGTCCTGGTGGTGCTGGTGGTGCTGGTGGTGAGACAGCTGAGGTGGTGGCTGCAGCGGCTGGGCCGAGCTCTTCGACACGACATTGGCCGGCGGTAACAACTCTCTGTCCTTCTGTGGCATGCGGGTGGTGCTTGGGGTGCGGGAGTGTGTTCTTCCCGCCTGTGGTTCGCCCATATCCGTTCTAGAGTTCTTCATGGAGTTCGACACCGATCGAAGCATGCGTGGGGTGGCTGGTTGGCCTGGCGACAGCGAGTACGCTAGCAGGGGCTGGCGGCTATTCGGAGCGTCCATGTGTGGATGGAATTAAGGGGTTGTGTTCGTATAGGCCCTGGTGATTGCGGTTGGTAAACACGGCTGAATCTGGGTGGATTAGCAGGATATTAATGGCGAATTGACGGCGGAAAATCGGGACCTCTCGGCAGATCTGGAAATCTGGGTCGATGATACCTTGGGCGGGGGCTATGGTTTCGAATTTAGTGGTGGCGTGGGCGGCAACCGCTCGGTTGGTCAGCAGTGTTTTCCCGGAGGTGAAAGGACAGCAAGCACCCGAAAATCACACGTTTCAAAACAAAAAAAGTCCAATGGGCGGAGTATTCGGCCGCTAAGGAAGATTATGGAATGAGGCTAGAACGCCAATGGCTGGGTGGAATAGGTGATCTGCGCAAGGTCGAGGTTCGAGTTTATGGAGTCCCTAGGTTTTTTTGGCTCGCGCACGTTACTGTCAGGGGTCCTTCGGTGGGGTTGGCGGAAGCTACTGGCGAATGGACGTAAACGAGGAATTTTTTCCGTTGACAATTGTTGGCGTATTAAGAATCGGGTGGTGGTTGACGATTCGTTTAGTTGTTTCGAATATTCGGGCGGTTTCCGATTTTTCGCCGGGGCATCTGTTGTTTGCGAATCGACCACCGAAAGATTTCTCCAGGTATTTTTGCGAACTGCGAGTGAATAGTGCGATCGGCGAACTGGTTATTTTTCGGCAGCGGAAGATATTGGAGAGCAACTACACCTGCATTTTTTTTCAATTTGCTCCAATTTTCTGCAATTCCCGCGGGATTTTCGTTTCCCCTGGCGGAAACATTTGCAATGGGCAACCGGGGTATGAACACTGGCATCACCGACGATGGCGCAAGCCGCAGACGCCTTGTTAATCATAACGAGGCAGTAACAGGCTCTGATTACGACCCAAAAGAGAAAAGCACAGAAGAATTCGAAACCATGGCCATTGTCGGGTTACTTGGTGTTTTAGCTTTGTGTTCGCCAGGTGGTCCATTCTTCTGTTGTCGTCCAGTGTTTTGTTGTAGTCTCCTGTTGTAGTCTAGTGTTGTAGTCTAATGTTGCAGCCTAGTGATCTACTGTTAGTGCTTGCTTCCCCACAGATAACAGTGCTGGGGCTAACTCAGAATTCAAACGGCGGTAAGTGATCAACATTGGGCACACTCAAGTATGAGCATGCTTCTTCGTCGACCCCCCTCCTCTACATCGTGTCTCCATTGATCTGCGTGTATTTTTCATCGTCTAGTGCTTGTGGTGCTTCAAGTGCGACTGGTACTCCCAGGTGTAGCCAGCAAGAATGACGAGCACAGCAAGGTGCACCAAAGGCTTACCAGATGCATTGTCGCCGTCAAAGTAGGCGGCTTTGTATTTGCCCCATGGGGTGGTTGGCTTCTTGGCAGCTGGCGCTGGGCCAGTTGGCAACTTCTTGTAGAACGACACCACGTCGGCCATTCTCTTGGCGTTTGGGTTGGACCCGATGTTCTGGCGGTTAGTACTTGGGATTCAGAGGCTTGTTGGTGCGGCAGGTAGGGCGTCTGTGAGCGATTGGGTATGGGCTATTCTGGAGGTGAACTTGACAAACTCTTGGGATTCTTGCCATCAATGAACGTGGAAGGAGGCCGCAATTGGGAACAAATTGCATGCGATACACTCTGTGATACCGGGAGTGATTCATCGGCGTGTTCTTATGTTCGTTGCTCAGCGCATTTTGATGGGAACTAGGAGTGGATGGACATTGTGGAAACGCATCTAAAGGGGAAAATTCTTGCAAGAAGTCACAAGGTAACACTGGAATTTGGATGGGAGAACCTTCAAATGCCTCAAGCGTCTTGATATATGGCAGTATTCCAGGGCGCCTAAAAGACGCTTCCCATTTTCAAAGAGGACCTCAAATATAACCGATTGACCCGGCTCAACAACGTCAAAAACTGAGAATGACATACCTTGGCAGAAGCAATCTTAGGAGGGATCAAAGTAGACAATTGTCTTCTGATGACGAACGACATGATGAGGATGGTTGTTCAGAATTAGCCAAAAGTGTTTTTCGGACAGTCGGTTTTTTCCCGTGGCCACCACGACCTCTCATTCGCTGGTAGTATATGCAGTACGCCATAGGTGGACCGAAGTTGGGAAAAGGGAGAATGTATGCCTAGGCTGAGAGATAGAAAAAGAGAAAGAATGGGACAGCCGATTGGTTGGAGCTGTAGCTTCACTTCTGGTAGTGACAACAAGCCAGCGATCGGCTGCAATGTGGGATTTGGGAGACTTGTATTAGGTCACGTGACTCATCACGTGAACAAAGCTCCAACGTCAACGTGATTACAGAGTAGCTTCAAGCTTGGAGTGAATGACATTGGCGAAAGCTTCTGGCTCTTTAGATGTGCTGAAACCTTATGGAGCCGAAGAGTCTGTAATGCTTCTATGCACCGGCTCTTATGGCACCTTCACAGAATCACTAGGTGATATTGAATCGACGACAAGACTAACTAGGGAGCCACTTTAGCGCTTTCATTTGGGTCGTTTTCAACCCTGACATCTTCCCAAGCTGTCCTCATATCTGTTTCCTTACACCTGGAGTCATGAATCATTATATTAATAGACATCTAGTTTTCGCTAATGTACAACACTGCCTGTTAGTATACGCTGGAAAAAGTCAGTAATCGCAAGGTCGAAATAACATACCGTTGTTTCCTCTGATGAAAACGTCGCCAAACGCCTTGCCGGCCACCTCGTTCACGTATTCCTTCGCAGAATCCAAAACCACATTCATGTATCCATCAATGCTTTGCAAGTTGCCCTGGTACAGGACACCATTGTGAAGTCTGACCACAACAGAGCTGCCAATAATGGAGCTGAGGAATTTCGTGGGGTCGGTTTTCTGGTCGTCTGCCATCTTGAATATGGAGTTGGATATAGTGAGAGGGAATTTTCCTATCGTGGAGGCGGTCGTGCGCGGACCATAAAAGAGCCAACTTAAGCAATTGGAGAAGCGCAAACGTATTATTTAAGCGGATTTGGACAATTTAGAAGTTTTGGGGCTCTAGCGAAGAAAGGGGAAATCGAGTTCTGCGGAAATCTCGGAGGCGACCCAAAACGAAACGTGGGTGAAACCCGGCTACTGCAGCCGGAAATAATGACTGCGAGGCAGTGAGGATCACGTCCACTCCTGTCGAAATGAAGAAGAACAAAAAGTGAAGTGAAAGAGATTAAAGGAAATACGCAAGGCTCGCTGTAATGCTCGTCGAGGCAGTAAATAATATTCGGAGAAAAAAAAATCCTCGGTCGGTCCACTAACGCCTATCAGGCTACAGAAGGCTAAATCCGGTCACGTGACCTCTGTTTACGCGAGCGGTCCCGTCAACGAAAAAGTACAAAAGGACACCGCCTCCGTTCTTTTCTAGATACAGATAAACAATTTGCAACAATGGACAAGCTCAAGGATGTATGCATATTTACCGCGTAATCTCGCACGAGAGCGACGTTTCTGTGATTCCCCAATTGGCGTTTGCCGCCAGCGGGATCATCCCATTCAAGGGGCGTATACTAACGAGGCAGAAAATCAATAGTTTGAAGTTGGACGCCGAGAAGTGGCAGGAGAAGTCGGACGAGTTGGGTGACCGCATCAAGGAATTGGAGCAGGAGAACTTGGACAAGGACCACCAGATCCAGGCGTTGACCAGAAAGAACCAGGTTTTGGAGGAGCAGGTGGAGAAGTTGGAGACCGACGTGTCCGAGATCAAGGAGACCGCCGACCAGTCGCATCTGTTGAAGACCACCAACGAGAACTACACCAAGAAGATCTCTGTGTTGGAGGAGGAATTGGAGGAGGCCGACAAGAACTTGAAGGAGACCACGGGTAAGTTGAGAGACACCGACATCAAGGCCGAGCAATTGGACCGCAAGGTGGCGTCGTTGGAGTCGGAGAAGGACGACTTGGAGAAGAAGTACGAGGAGTTGACCGAGAAGTACAACGCCGCCAAGGCCGAGTTGGACGAGATCAGCCAGCAGTTGGAGGCTATTTAGGGTAGGCCCGCATGGTCCGAGCATAATTGATACCGAGTATTTACGAGATTGTAGGGGAGCTGGCACCGTTGGCACATGGTGTGCCGCCTGCTTGTTGCAATTCCAAGCGTTATAGTTCGAATTGCCCACCTCATTGACGTACCCGGTGCTAATTGGTCCAGTCTAGACCTCGTAGTCACGATCAATGGAGACCCCATTGATGCGAGACAATACCAACCATGACCATCCCTTGATGACATCAGTTCCTCATGCAAAGAGATGCTAAGCACGTTTAAAGCGCATCCATTCCGCGGCGGCTGCAATTTTTATTTTTCATTTTTCTCGGTGTCGCCCAAATCACTCCACCCATCTTTCTCACCGCCTCCACCTGTATCTGATCGATCTGCAACCACTTCGATCTGAAACCCCCACCGGTTTCTCCGCCACCCCCTGCCCAAACGCCCATATATTCGTTCACAAACATCACCGCCTGCTGCCCGCCCCGCCATCGCCTCCCAAAATTCCCGCGTGACTATACAACCGCCCCGAATGGCTGTCCTCAACAGACTCAGGCACAGACTCTCCCTGTCGCAACTTTCCGCCCACCACGTCGAGGAAAGCTACACGGCGGTGCGCCGGCTGCGAGATACCGAGCGAGAAACAGTGAACATCGAGCCCCCGCCGCCAGAACTGCCGGATCTGGACACGTTTGGCCCGCTTGAACTGCCTCCGTCGTTCTTGCCCGTCCAGCAGAACCTCTACGACCCAGGCGAGCGGATCCCCAGCTACGAGCTGTCGCAAGAGCAGCATCGCAGCCAGGTACGCCCTAGGCTGGCGCTACGAGGTGGTTCCACGCCGCTGGCCGACGCCAGCCCGCCCATTTTGACCACAACCAACTTTCGAGGCAGATACACAGAAAGCCGACCCTCGAGGGTCCGCGAGTGGGACCGCGACCGAGTGACGGCCAGCCCGGCCCGCAGCGGGCGCAAGACGCTCAAGAACTTGGGGTTGAAGTTCCTCAACGCCCGCCAGCACATTCTTTTGGCGTTTTGCCGTGACGTGTCGCTCGCGCCGTGCATCGTGGGGCTTTTCCAGTCGTGGTGGGTGTTGGTGCGGGCCACGCCGAGGGTGGAGTCCACGTCGTCGGTGGTGACCGCCGCGAGGAACTCGGAGCACTTTCTCACGGGGATCTGGTGCATTGTGGCGGGGTACTTGCTGTACTCGGTGCTCGATGGCCTCATGGTGCGGTGGATCGTCACCTACTCCACCACGGGGGCCATTGTGCGCATGCTCTCGATGTCGACGATCTTGATAGCCATTGAGAGGTACTTGGTGGCGGCGTTTTCCGCCGAGGGGTACGCGTACGCTCTACATACGTGGATCTTGATCTCGTGTGCCCTTACCGTGCTCTACATTGTGCAAAACTTTGTCACCAGCAACATCGACTTGAAGGGCAACCGGCGCGCGCGGTTTTTCGACTTCTACAACATCGTTGTGTTTGCCGTGGTGCCCGTGGGTCTTGCCAGCTTCATCACCATGATTGGGGTGTTGCGGTCGTTGCTCATTTTGAGGATGGACATAGATCTGCAGCATGCGTGAGGGCGGATGAATCGCCGACATTTTGTCGCTGACCGCCACTGGGCGCCACCCCGTAACCTTGATAATGACCGCTAAGTCATTGCCTTCACTTCGTTGTCTATAATTGAATTATGGCTCTTTTGTATTTCGGTGCTTAGATTTGTCCTGCCATGGCCCACTAGTCTTGTACACCACCAAAATGCCAGTGCGAAAAAAATCAAAGTTGAATTCACTCACTTCCGCCGAAAACTGAAAAAACCCCAGCCACCATGGGAGTCCATATTTTTGGAAAGTCGATCAAGCACAACGCCCTAGTCAGAATAGGGTTGGCCAAGCGGATCTTTGGCGTGGGCTACAAAACCGCCCAGGAGATCTGTGCCAAAGTGGGCATCTACCCTAGAATGAGAATGAACCAGTTGACGGAGCCCCAGATCATGGCGATCAACAAGGAGTTGTCGGACTTGACCATCGAGGGCCACTTGAAGCAGCGCATTTTGGAGAACATTCAGCAAAAGAGAGACATTGGTTCGTACATTGGAGGCAGACATGCTGCCGGATTACCTGTGCGTGGCCAGAGAACGAGAAACAACGCCTCCACGGCCAAGAGGTTGAACAGGCTCGATAGAAAGTTGTGAGGGGACACTTGTACATACATAAGACACAGCATACGGAGTTTGTGTAGGGAGACGGTGACTGAATGCAGAGCCACCACCAACTTGAACAAGCTGGACACTCTTTTTCTGTGCTTTTCTCTGCTTTCCCCTTTCCTCTGCTTTTCTCTTTCCTCTGCTTTCCTCTTTCCTGCTCATCTACCATCTACCAACTACTTCCCGCCCCTACTCTGATCATTTCCCAAACTTTGTATGCAAATTATCCAAACAACTGGATGGAGTCTTGGCCAGCCACTAGCTCGTCTTCGTCTTCGTCCTCCGCGTCGCTGTTCTCGTCTTCCTCCTTCATGCTCACTTTCTGCCCCAAAAGCGAGGCGAAAAACTCGTCGATCTGGTCGTCGGCCCATTTCAACGAGTTCCGTGGAGTCTCGAAGTTGGCAATGGGCTCCTGGACGTGATACCGAAGTTTACGGCCCTTCGACGCCTTGTTGTCGACGTTCTTCTTCAATTTCGTGGATGCGGCACCACGCAATGCAAACTGGAGCCCCGAGGTCGGGTCGTTCAACTGGATCTTCTTGTCGACCAAGTCATTGAGCAACACTCTGTAGAAGTCTTCGTCGTCGAAGATCAGCGCCAACTCTTGCACGTTGAGCGACCGTGTTTGGCCCTTGGTGCTTGGGATGTCTGCGTTTTCATCGTCGTCGTTGTCGTTGTCGTTTGCCTCTTGCTTGCTGTGCTTTTCCAAAAACCTGTCGATTCCCAAAGGCTTGACGTGCCTTCTGTTGAGCCGCGTGCGCTTGACAAGCCTGTCCATGTCAGACAAGTTGTTCACCACTTGCTGCTCAGCAGACTGGTTCAACGCCTTGAATTTCGTGGCGTTCATCGCACTGGACCCACTGGAGTTCTGGATCTTGGCCAGCCATTTCGTCAACACCGACGCTCTGTTTTTGTTCAAGATATCGTCGTAGAAGTGGGTGGTGGCCAAGTACTGGTCCAACGTTCTCTTTTTCGGCTGCTTGTCGACGTGCTCAGTCACCACTTTCTCCTTGGTGTACAAGTTCGACCGCAACTTGAAGATGGTATCGAGCAAATCGTAGCACTGGTCGGCGGCCTTCTGCAAGTACTTTTCCGTGTGCTCTGTTTGCAAGTCTTCCTCACGGAGGGTCTCCAAATCCGCAGGTAGCAAGTTGGAGTTGGCCACCGCCTTCTGGATCTTCAACCGGGTGTCGATCACCGCATCGAACACCTTGTGCTGCTGCAAAATGGCGTAACCCTTGAGAGCATCGGAAGTCGCGGCCTCCGAGAGCCTGCTGACAATATGTCCTCTCTCCTTGGCCATCATGGCCTTGATGCGTGCTCTTTTGACGTCGGCATCCTCGTCGCTCTCACTGTCATCTTCACTTGCCTGGTCGATATTGGAGTCGTCGTCGCTTTCATCGTCGCTGTTTGCTCTCAAGGATGCGCCCGAGTCGCTGTCGCTGTTCCCGTCGTCTTCTTCAGAGTTGTTTCCGACTTGCTGCTCGATTTCCTCATCTGCCTCTTCTTCACTGCCACTTTCTTCCTCCTCGGCCAGATCCGAAGGCACATCGCTGTTATCGCCGTACAAAGCGCTTCTGTCAGTCACCTTACCGGTGTACTTCTTGTCAACGACGATTTTGTCGTTTTGTTTTCTCAATTTGGACTTGGGCATCGCCACGTAGTGCTCGTTTCTCAACTCGGAGTCTGACTCGCCCGATGACATGCCGTCCGAGCCATTTTCGGCGAACGGATCGGCGATCTCGCTGTTTTCGATGTCAAAGTCGTTTTGCGGTTTGCTGAGCTCGGCAATTTGCTCCGCCAAGGACTTTTTCGCCATGGTGATATTGGTGGATGATTGAGCATCAGTCTCATCTCAAAAATATGTGATGCGCAGGCCGACCGTGCTTACGTCAGCGCTTACGTCAGCGCACCACCAGTATAGCGGGCGGTTGGGGAGGGACTTTCTGGAGAAATAATTACTTGTGGAGCGGGTGTATTATTATAAGAAATCTCGTGGACTTTGTCTTTGGTGTACTTTTGTGGTTTTTCCACCGGCTGCCAGTGTTATGTTACACTCGAAAAGTACCTGAGAGTAACTCAACACAGGCAAGCGCAGGTTCACCCTACTACGTATTCTATGCCCAAAGACCAACACGCTTTAATTGGGTCTCTTTTCCATCAGTTCTATCGCCACTTCTGTAGTCTCTCTTCAGTCACTTTAGTCCTCAGTCTCTCAGTCTCACACTTCAGCTCACCTCGCCAAAGCGATAGTGCCCCTTGGCCTCCGCGTGCTTGCTAGCACCCATCTCGCCGACCAAAACCTCATAGCACTCGAGACAACGCACCCGGAATTTGGTGGTGTTGGTTGTGTAGTTGCGTTTCTGTAGCAACCGCACCAACTGGTCACTCGCACCCACAATGTCCAGCTCGTGGTCAGTCCAGTTGCCGTGGTCGTTTGCCTTGGATTCGGTCACGTCGGTGTTGGTGACAAAACAGTCGTAGTGGATGCCCGAGTACACCAACACGATGAACTTGGACGGCACGCTCTCCTCGTTCTGGAACACCATTCGGGAGCCCAGCTCCACGTCAAAACAGTTGATCCGCACCCCGAGAAAGTCGGCCAAAATGCCCAACTCAATGGCGCCGCCCCACGACTCGCTTTTCTCGATCCACTCGCAGTATTTCTCCGGGGGCCGGCCCAACACAATCTCGTCGTAGGTGAGCGGGTTGTTCCTCACGGTTTCCGCCACCACATGGCGAAGATCCAAGTCTGGCCACTTGAATTTGCCCGAGAGCGCATACAGAATGGCGTTGAACAAGCACGAGTTGTCGTCGGGCACGTTTCGGAGAATCACGTAGTTGTTTGTGGCGGCAATGTGCACGTTGGCGATATTGTCGTTCAGTTTTGGCGCAGCCGCCTGAACAGGGCGGGATTGCCCTGTGGAAGATGGGGATATCTGGTTTCCTGCTCCTGTTTCGGCCACCAACTGGTCGTTGGCGTGGATTCCCGCGTCTTGTAGCGTTTCAGTCGAGCTGGCGGCAACGGTTTTGGCGGGGAACCCAAACCGATAAGATAACACCGATACACCCTCTAGACTCGTTCCGGCAAAGTGGGAGGTGAGATCCAGGACCTGGCACGTGTTTTCAACGGTGAGAACCGCCGACGCTGCTCCTGCCTTGACTTTGATCTTCATGGTGTTGTTGTGGGAAATGGTGGAGGCTGCACCCATACATCTCGGTGTGGAAGTGTTATATTGCTAGTGTACATATGGGAAGTAAATGCATGCGAAGGCTTGGCAAATATAGTGACTGGAGGCAGAATGGACAGACTTTGGAGTAACCGGTTAGAAAAAAAAAGTGAATCAGCCAGAGAGCCATGACTCAATTGAGTGTTGACCCTCAGCTGCCACTTCTTCATCTGAGAATGCAACGCTCACTATGGAGTCGGAGGGGATAAAATTAGCCTTCTAGTCTCGACCCAAAGGTTCCAGTCACAATGATTGCATACTAGCTTCCAGTCTGAAGAACAGTCACGAAGCTTATTTTAGTCGTTTTTGTCGCCTTTCTGTCGTCTTTTGTCATTCTGTCGTCTTTCGTCGTTCTGTCATCTTTCGTCTTTCTGTCACCTTTCTGCCGTCTTTCGTCTTTCTGTCGTCTCTCGTCTTTCTGCCGTCTCTCATTCAAAGATCTTTCTAGTCGGCCATCTCGACCTCATTTGCTTGGAGTGGAACTTCTCCATCCTGAGCCTCTGTCTGCTCAGATGGAATCCCCGTGATAATGGCGTCCAAGGTGTCTTTCTTCTCGCTCTTGATGGCGTCCAACTCCGCCTTGTTCTCGCTCTTGTACTCCTCGATCTTCTTGTACTTCTCCACCGCATCCAAAAACTTCTGCACGTTGTACCCGGCAGATGCTTCGCTTTCTAGGGGAGTGTAAGGTCTCTGCCTGAGGTCCTTGACTCTTCTCTTGTGCACTTTCCCCTTGGTGTGGCGGTCCAAACTGATCTGGTTCTCGAAGTATTTGGCACATTCCACACAGTAATACTGGCCCAACCCGGGTTTGGTCTCATCCAATGGCTGGTTCTTCAATGCTCTCACTGACTCCTTGGACGAGAGGTCGTTGTAGACAAGATCGAGGTCTCTGGTTCTTCTTTTCGTCTTGTATCTCTTGACGCTGTATCTTCCCATTTTGCTGGTGTAGTCGGAGGAATTCTGGGGTTGGTGCTCAAACTAAAATGGTACTACTGAATCGATGCGATGAGCACAAAATTCGGCGCACTGCACACAGGCGATAAACGATAACAGGTGAATTGGAGACAAAACAGAGAAGAACGAAGAGAGGGTAATTGGGAACGAGAAAAACGTTGCTGTTTTGTAATTTTTTTCAGTTTCTCATTGAAGAATGGGGACACTTGCTTCTTTTGACTGGCTGAACTGCTCGGCAGCATAAAGGCAATCGAATCTCAGTCAAGTAGTAATTATTGAACTGAAAGTCACAGACTCGTCCTAATTCGCGCCACATAAACTCATTCCCGTCGAAATGAACAAATTCCACTTGTTCAAACTCCACATTGATACACAAGTTGTGGTGGACTAGGACAGTCACACCCGCGCACGTGACCCGCACCATTAGTAAGCCCCAGGACCCTCCCGCTATGTGCACTACGCACAGTGGTCGCAGTGTGGGAAAAAAAATTTCGGCGCCTCTCACAATTTTTCCTACCAGACATAGTTCCCAAAAGGTATGTTGAACCACAATTTAACGACCCGGGAGAGCGTGAAAGAGAAAGCTTAGTTGATTCTGTTTGCGAAGTTGACCCTACGAGAGTTCAAGACCGTCGTGGAGCCCGCTGAAATGGCCACTTTCGACAGCGGCAAAGTGACTGAAAAGTCAGCACAATCTCCTTCATCTTGACAAACAATCCAAGAGAGAATTTTACGTTTACCAGTTTGAACCAGGCCCGAACAGATAAGTTCGGCAGCTTTCGTCTTTTCCAGTTTTTTTGCAGTTTTGTGGCAAAGGGTGCTCATTACTAAGCACTATAAAGACTGCGCTCCCCTCGACTTTTTTCCTGCTCATACTAACTTTTCAGACACCATGGCTAGAAGACCAGCTAGATGTTACAGATACTGTAAGAACAAGCCTTACCCAAAGTCCAGATACAACAGAGCTGTCCCAGACGCTAAGTTGAGAATCTACGACTTGGGTAGAAAGAAGGCCTCTGTCGATGAGTTCCCATTGTGTGTCCACTTGGTGTCCAACGAGCAGGAGCAGTTGTCCTCTGAGGCTTTGGAAGCCGCTCGTATTTGTGCCAACAAGTACATCACCACCATCTCCGGTAGAGACTCTTTCCACTTGAGAATCAGAGTCCACCCATTCCACGTTTTGAGAATCAACAAGATGTTGTCGTGTGCCGGTGCTGATAGATTGCAGCAGGGTATGAGAGGTGCTTGGGGTAAGCCTCACGGTTTGGCCGCCAGAGTTGCCATTGGTCAGATTCTTATGTCTGCCAGAACCAAGGACTCTAACAAGGACGTTGTCATTGAGGGTTTGAGAAGAGCCAGATACAAGTTCCCAGGTCAGCAGAAGATCATTATCTCCAAGAAGTGGGGTTTCACTCCTCTTGACAGAGACCAGTACATCGCCAAGAAGAACAACGGTGAGGTCAAGGATGACGGTGCTTACGTCAAGTTCTTGTCGAGAAAGGGTAAGTTGGCCGAGAACTTGGCCCAGTTCCCAAACTACCAGTACGAGGTTTAAATCTGTATAGGTAAGGTGACTGATTGTTCTTGAAGCAAAGTGTAGGTGTAGATGAGGGAGTGAAAGCTATTCCCGTGAGCGATAACTTCCCCTCCCTTGAGTTGACTTCAGTGATTTAAGTGTTTTCAGTGTTTTCAGTGTTTTCAGTGACTCTCCCAGCGATAATCCCCTGCCTGGTTGAAAGCTATTTCTGGAAGTTTCAATGGTGTATTCACGCCAGCCGTGCATGATAGCTCACAGCACCAAAAATTTTTTGGGGCAGTGTCAACACAATGGGGTCCCGTATCTGCCTTCCATAGTGTAAAGGCGACAGTTGGGCGTTTCCAGATATTCTTGCCGATGTTCCGGGCACCCGTATCTTTGTATTTTTTTAAAACCCTAATTGCTTTTCCGCATCGTGGCGTCCTTCTCGGAGTCAACGTCCGCCGGCGTGTTGGCCACGTTCGACGCGAATGGTATAAATATCGCGACTCGTCCACCTGTCTGCAATTTTCTTTCCTCATCCATAGTAAACATGTCTTTCGCCCACAAGGAAAAACCAGACACCTTGGTGTTGTTCGATGTCGACGGCACCTTGACCCCAGCCAGATTGACCATCTCTGACGAGATGAAGCAGACCTTGCAGGCGTTGAGAAAGAAGGTTGTCATTGGTTTTGTTGGCGGCTCCGACCTCTCCAAGCAGGTTGAGCAGCTCGGGTCCACCGTGTTGCAGGACTTCGACTACTGCTTCTCCGAGAACGGATTGACCGCCTACAAGTTGGGCAAGGAGCTTGCCTCGCAGTCGTTCATCCAGTGGATCGGTGACGAGAAGTACAACAAGCTTGTCAAGTTCATCTTGCGTTACTTGTCTGACATCGACATCCCAGTCAGAAGAGGCACTTTCATCGAGTTCAGAAACGGTATGATCAACGTGTCGCCAGTGGGCAGAAACGCCTCCACCCAGGAGCGTAACGACTTTGAGAAGTTCGACCTCGAGCACAAGATCAGAGAGAAGCTTGTCGCTGCGTTGAAGGAGAACTTCTCCGACTACGGGTTGACCTACTCCATCGGTGGCCAGATCTCGTTCGACGTTTTCCCAACTGGTTGGGACAAGACCTACGCTTTGCAGCACGTTGAGGACGAGCACTTCAAGGAGATCCACTTCTTCGGTGACAAGTCCTACAAGGGTGGTAACGACTACGAGATCTACACCGATGAGAGAACCATCGGCCACGCCGTCAAGGAGCCTGCCGACACCATCAAGATCTTGAAGGAGTTGTTCGACTTGTAATCTTATAGACTATTTACATAAATTGACTTTTTCAGTTGCCAGTGTTCACTTTCTGCGGTAGAATACAGCCGATGAGTCGTCTCCGGCCACGATAACCTGCTCCACGGTTTTTTTGCCCATTTTCCCATCGATGAGTTGGAGTCCGCCCGTAGATTGGTCGTTGAGTTTCCTCGCCAACTTCCGTTTTGATTTTTGAGAAACCTCTTCGAAATCGGAAGGTTCAACAAGCTTAGGCAAGCCCAAGGGCTTTGAGCTTTTCACCGTTTTCCCGTTTCCAAATTGTCCCTTGTCGTTGTCTCCGAAAACCAATACATCTTTGGGGCCAGCATTGTCCAAAGTGACAAACACATGGTCATTACCGGTAGAAACGTCCTTCACGCCGACGTTGACAACTTTGTTCAGCTTCTCGTCGTACTCTGACATCCCCACAAACAGCTTCAACACCTTTGGTGTCGAGCTGGCGTGGATGTATCTGGAGAGTCCCAACTGACCCTTGATGCCATTACCGAAACTGACAAGAAGGTCCTGGTCCAACCCAGCGGCACTCTCATCCTCATATCTCAAGCGCACAAATGCTGTTTCATCAGTGGCGTAGACCTCCTTCACGTATAAGGGCCCATTGGCTGCCATGTCTGGCAAACTGTACTTGACAATGTTTCTGAGCAGTTCGGCACTGTAAGCCAATTTAGGCACCTGTTGAATATCTGTGCTTGAGCCAACATCACGTCCACATTGCCCACTGGAGTTGTCTCCCCACGTCCAGATGTTCCCGTTCGATTCGCATGCAACGTTGAAGTTCTTCCCTGCTGTCACCGAGATGAACGTTCTGGGCTTGACGAACTTTTGGTCTTTGACGGAGACAATTTGATTGTTGATGTTCGTCAACTCAAATGGCTCATTGATAGGTATTTGTTCTTTGGCGGCGTATGGTGAGTACTTGGGGAGAGCAAACTGGCCGAGATTCGTAGGTTGTGTGCTGGTGGCAGACTCAAAAATGCGGCCCGTTGACGATAAAACAACAAGATGGCATTCTCCAGCAGACAATGTTTTGATCTTCTCGCCACGTGCAAAGTCAGGGAACTTGATCGTGTTCACTGGGTACGTTGTGCCCGACCTAAACCAGCCAGTAGATGCGGTGGTGTCAGAGTCAATTTTTCCACCGACGAAGATCTCCTTGCGGTTGTCGCCCAAGTAGTAGAAGTTCCCGTTCGAGCAAACCACAGATGTCACCTTGCGGGGCAACAGCACCTGGACTGGATGCTTCAACTTACTTGAGTAGTGATACACTATCCCCGACTCTTCGACGGCAACAACGTAGTCCTTGGCCACTAACACGTCAGAGAAGAATTTCCCGTCAAATTCTGGCACTCTCGAAGGGATCTTACTGTTTCCTTCTCCGAACAAATAGATGCCGCTGGTTGCAGTCGAATCCTTCAAGTTAGCAATGAACTCCGGCCCGATTTCGGCGGCCATGCGCTCCACCTTGTTGTCTGTTGACTTTGTATTCCCCTTTGGATCGTTCATGTCCTGGACCTTGGACTCGTCAATGTCAAACCAGTACTTGCCCTTGTACATCTGCTTCAAGTACTTGTAGTTCATCACAAGCGAGTAAATTGAGATAATCGACACTAGCGCAGCCATGCCGACGGCCATGCCTTTAAAACGCTCTGCGGTTTCCCATTTCGCACGCTGTTTCTCCTGGTCTGCCTGGAATTCTTTCTGGATCAAGTGGAGCTGATACTTGTATTCGGCGGAGTTTGGCCGGAGCCCCTGAAGGCGTGGGTGGTCCAGAATGTCGAGCTGGGGAGCATCGAACCCGTTATTCTCGACCAGAGCTTTGTTTGTGTTTGTGTTTGCGCTACTTGCTCCGTCCACAGGGGCGCCAAACAGGAACTCCTTCTTTTGCTTGTTGAACTCATTGATCGACAGGTATTTGTCTGAATAGTGGCGCAAAAACAGGGGCGATTGCTGGTTTATGGATAAAATCAGCGCCTTAATCAGCACGCGGGGCTTGGAAGCTCTCACTAACGCCCTTGGTAAACTCATTGGCGGGTGCTTAGTATCAGGACATTTCCCATAGGACCGCTTGAAGGCTGCTGCTTATGTGCACGCCCAGCTATATGTTCTCACCTCTGTTCTCAGATAAGCTTGAGCGTCTATTTGGCACCTACCTTTTCCGGCGTTACTTTTTAATTCATTTGCAAGGCTGAGCGAGCAAGATTCTGCTTACGATTGCGATACTCTTTTTGTCAATTTTGCGCCCCAAG